>CM076846.1:104254844-104813941 GCA_039519185.1 Astragalus membranaceus | reverse complement strand
CGGGCAATTCGTCCTGTAAGAGCTGGCTTCTCAAATATGTACTTGATTGGATCCATTTTTGACACCAACCAAGTGGTGTGACTCAGCATGTACTGCCTTAAACGGTGAGCAGCCCAAACTAGAGCACAACAAGTCTTTTCCAGCATAGAATATCTTGTCTCACAATCGGTGAACTTTTTGCTAAGATAGTATATGGCATGCTCCTTTTTCCCGGATTCATCATGCTGCCCCAACACACAGCCCATTGAATTATCTAGCACTGTAAGGTATAAGATGAGAGGCCTGCCTGACACAGGTGGCATTAAGACTGGTGGATTCTGCAAGTACACCTTGATTTTCTCAAAGGCAGCTTGACACTGGTCATTCCACTTCAACTCTTGATTTTTGCACAGCAGTTTGAAGATCGGCTCACAAGTAGCAGTCAACTGGAAGATGAATCGGGAGATGTAATTCAACCTTCCGAGGAAACCACGACTTCTTTCTCTGTTTTGGGCACCGGCATCTCGAGGATGGCTTTTACTTTGTCTGGATCCACCTCGATTCCCTTCTGGCTGACAATGAAGCCTAACAACTTCCCTGATCTCACCCCAAACGTGCACTTGGCCGGGTTTAACTTGAGTTTATATTTCCTCAACCGTTCAAAGAGCTTCTGCAGATTGACAATATGCTCCTCGTCGGTTTTAGATTTTGCGATCATGTCATCCACATAAACCTCAATCTCCTTATGCATCATGTCGTGGAACAACGTGACCATGGCCCTTTGGTAGGTTGCACCAGCGTTCTTTAACCCGAATGGCATGACCTTGTAACAGAACGTTCCCCAAAGCGTTATGAAAGTTGTCTTTTCCATATCTTCGGGGTCCATCTTGATCTGATTATATCCCGAATATCCATCCATGAAGGAGAATAACGAGTGTTGAGCTGTACTATCCACTAAGACATCAATGTGGGGCAAAGGAAAATCGTCTTTACGACTAGCACGATTCAGATCTCGGTAGTCAACGCACATTCTGACCTTCCCGTCCTTCTTCGGAACCGGGACAATATTGGCAACCCACTGTGGGTATTTGGCCACCGCTAGGAATCCGGCGTCAAACTGCTTTTTTACCTCATCCCTAATCTTTAGGGACATCTCAGGCTTCATCCTTCTAAGTTTCTGCTTCACAGGCGGGCATTCAGGTTTGACTGGCAACTTATGCATCACAATGTCAGTATCCAACCCAGGCATATCTTGGTAGGACCATGCAAACACATCCATATAATCGTGCAACAGCTGAACCAACTTCATGCGATCCTCGTCATTCATGGCGGTACCCACTTTGACCTCTTTCTTGCTCTCAGCTGTACCCAAGTTGATCACTTCAGTAGATTCTCCGTGTGGCTGAATTACCCTTTCTTCCTGCTTCATTAACCTCATGAGTTCTGGAGGAGCTTCCCAGTCTTCCTCAACATCCCCCTCAGCTTGATTAATAGGGTGATCAAAGTCAAAATATGGACTGTTGGCACTGTTATTTTGGGAGACAATTGCCGTGGATCTGCATTTTGCCGAAGCGAAAAAGCAGAATGAAAGGCGAGACAAGCAAGCAAACAATAATAAATCGAGGAAAAGACACATGAAATGAAAAGGATTGATTTTTATTGATTGAAATTCAAAAACAACGTTTTTATTAATGATGATAATTCTGAAAATAAAAACATGCTCGCCCCTAACAACTTGCCCTATGGCCTTGGGCAGAGCCACAGGGTTGCATTACAAATGATTACTTTAAATTAAAAGTCACAGGAAGATCAGCAGCCTTCCAATTTTTTAATTTTTCACTGGCACCGCAGCGTCGAACCAAACTTGCACCACCCTCTTCAGACTCAGAACCATCCTTGATGACAGCAACTTGATTGGGATCCAACAAACCAGCACTCACAAAACTTTGACTGATGTCGCAAATTGGAATCCTCTGGGGTCATGGATCCTGGCCTTTGGACTTGGCCCACCATCTGCCCTTTCGTTCATCTGCCATTTTTCTTCTTTCTTCCTCACTTGGGGTGTATCCCAGCCCGCAACAGTCCTTGTTTTCCTTCAGTTGAATGAGAGCTAGAATTCCCTGACCAAACTTTCCCAAGCCAGAACCAACCCTATATCCTTGGACTAACATGATCTTAGCAACCATCTCCTCCTCCTTGGTCCTCTCAAATACTACATTGGCGATCTCCAAAAACTGAAAGGCTGTTTCCAAAGACTCTTCGGCAGCTTCCACATATTTGAACTCTGATGGCTTATTAACCAGAGTCTCTTCCTCACCAAATACTACCACGACCTGGCTGTCAACCACGAATTTGACCCGCTGGTGTAAAGAAGAAGGGATTGCTCCAGCCATATGGATCCATGGTCGGCCCAGCAAACAACTGTATGAGGACGTAATATCCATGATTTGGAAATTGATGTAGAAAACTTCGGGACCAATCTGGATGGGAAATTCCATTTCCCCCAGAACTTCCTTTTTGGACCCATCAAAGGCCCGCACCAGTGTCGAACTCGGCTTCATGTAGGAGCAATCAACGTCTAACTTATCCATAGTTGACTTCGGCATCACGTTCAATGAAGACCCATTGTCAATTAGTACTCTGGCCAGCACATAGTCTCCACACTTTACCGAGATGTGTAGAGCTTGATTGTGTTCTTTTCCGCTTGAAGGCAACTCATCATCGGCAAATGTTAGGTGATTGGCAGCCACTATATTCCCCACAATCCCATCAAACTGATTCACTGTGATATCCTCTGCAACATGAGCCTCGTTGAGCACTTTCATCAAAGTTGTTCTGTGTGCTTCCGAACTAAGCAACAATGATAGCATGGATATCTTGGATGGAGTTTGCTTTAACTGATCAACCACTCGATAATCACTCTGCCGGACGATCTTCAAGAATTCATCTGCTTCTTTTTCCGTCACTTTCTCTTGAGCAACCTCTGGCTCTTTTCCTTTTTCCTTACGGCCCCTCTGTTCGGCCTCCTTGGAAGTATCAGCTCGGAGAGTCTCAGGAGCATATACTCTTTCGCTTCTTGTGATCCCACTTGATCCCCCTATGTTGGTTACGGTAGGAGCACTTGGGGAGCATTCGACTGTCGATAGTGCAGTGTACTTCCACGGAACTGCCTTGTCCGACTTATAGGGAAAAGGAGCCGGAACTTCAATCACTATTGGTTGGGTGTTTGCCCGCACCAATCTGGGATTGTGATTGTAAGGAATTTCGACAGGTCTTCTGGGTCCTCTACTTTTATCAGAATGTAGAGTCAACACTTCTTCTTCAACATCATGGGTTCCTATCTGGACCACACACCGATCCATCAAGTCCTGCAGGATCGTCTCAAAGCTTTCACAATTCCCCACGCACGTGGAGTCAGCACATCCCTCTTCATGGCAACACCCCTTCTTAACCACCCCAACATGGCATAACTCAGAGTAGATAACACCCAACGGGGTCTTGATCTTCTGCACATCCTTTACCAATTGCCCAACGGAACTTTCTATAGCATTGGTAGCTGGCCTCTGATGACCTGGCAATGGATTAGTTGTTGTATTCGGGCTGCTCTGCTTGAACGAGATCCACCCAGCATCTACTAGGTCTTGCACCAAATGCTTGAAGGCTTTACATTCCTCCACAGTATGACCGACCCCGTTTTCGTGGAAACTGTAGGTAGCATTAGCGTTGTAACTTCTGGGAAATGGCGGCTGCAGGGCCTTCATTGGCCGAGTGTTGATCAAGTTCTTGGAAGTCAAGTGATCAAACAATTCAGTGTATGTCATTGGTATTGGATCAAAACTGGTCCGTTTCTTGTACTGATAACCCTGAGCCCTGTGACTATCACTGCCTTGCTGGGATGGCACAGAAGCAGAAAATGGAACAGTTTGTGGTGGAGGGGTACCAAAGGATGAACTTCCTCCCGAGATTACATTTGTTTCCCCTTCCTTCTTCTTCGGGAAATGGGAGTGAGGCTTCTTCTGATTGCTTGAACCACCAGAGCTTCCTGCATTACTGAGGTGATTCGAAATCTTCCCACTTCGGAGACCATGCTCAAGTCTTTCCCCGAAGACTATCATATCGGAGAAGCTAGTTGAAACACTTGTAATCAGCTGGTCATAGTAAATTGCTGGCAGAATTTCCAAGAACGTGTACACCATTTCTTTTTCAGTCAAAGGAGGTTGGACCTGGGCGGCTAGGCTTCGCCATTTCTGGGCATATTCTTTGAAAGTCTCCCTTTCGCCCTTACTCATGTGTTGCAATTGCGACCTGTTCGGAGCCATGTCCATGTTATACTTATATTGTCTCATGAATGCTTCGCACAAATCTTTCCAACAACGAATTTCAGAGGATTGCAGTTTCATGTACCAATCTAGAGGAGCTCCAGCCAAACTGTTTTGAAAGCAGTAAATCAGCAGTTTGTCATCACTGGCGTAAGGACCCATTTTTCGGACAAACATCGTAACATGGCTCTCCGGACAGCCTGTTCCTCTGTATTTGTCCACTTCGGGAGCTTTGAACTTTGGTGGCAAAACCAAATCTGGGACTAAACACAGCTCACGAGCTTCCTTGGCTCTGACACCAACACCCACCATTGCCTTTACTCTTTCTTCAAGTGCACGAATCGGGTCATTTGGCTGTGATCCCTCAAACATATGTCCTTGGGGGTGACTCCCCATACTGTAATAATACCCTCCAGGCTGAGGAACATTGTGAGGGTGTGCTGCAAGCCCCGGAGTAGGACTGAGCATAGCACGAGGATTAGGAGTTTGGATCTGCGGTCCTCCGGCAGCTCCCCCGGACACGGCGGCAGTGACCTGATTAGGCGCAACCATACTGATGGGGATAGGTCCAACAGTTCGCGGCATGTACCCAGCAGGCATACCCCAAGGATATCTTTGTGAAGTGTATTGATTCGGCCCATTCATTCCTGAAGCAAAGACGGGATGACTGACCCCGGATCCCGGAGGAACTGTGGCTGATATTGGAGGAGGAACGAAAGAAGTGACACCATCTGGACCCACGACGACGACACCTTCAGCAGCTGTCCCACTCTTTAAACTTTGCAGCATGACCATCATCTCATGCACCTGGGCCTCCATTGCCCCAACCTTATCCTTAAGCACTTGGTTCTCCTGAGCCAGCTGCTCAGGATTCAGAATTTGTACGCCCAAATCTTCATGTTCTGGATTACTTTCAGTTTCAATCTCTGGATGCCCTTGAGGATCAGCCATCAGCTTTGCTTGTAATCGGGTGAAGTATCGGTGGCGGAGAACCAGCTTGCCTTTCGCTTCTGTTGGTAGAACATTTTTATTAAGTGAAGGAGCAAATTAATGAATGCAATGCGTGCAATGCAGATGAGTGTTAGTTTTAGTTTGTCTTATGCTGTGAACCCCAACGTGTCATATCTTGCCATAGATTTACAGTGAATTTCGATTTGTTTAGAACATAACAAGAGTGGAATCAACAAATGAAACAAACACGCCCCATACATTCAAATTGAAACAAGGACTTCAAGTCTTACATTTCAAAAAGTAAAATACTCAAATGGAAATAAAGGTCCCTCTAGGAAGAGAAAGTACAATAAAACGGAAATTACAAACAAAAGCTCAACTACATAGAGCCTTGAAAACTTCAGTTCCCTTCCTCTTGCTGCCTGTGGGGATTCTCCCAGTTTTCTCCCTGACTTCTTCAACCAAGGCCCTGCAGAACTCCACAAATTTGTAGACTGCTGGCGGAGTGTTGAAAGGAGACATCTCACACTCGGCCTTTCCTAGCTTCTTAGGCACAACTGAGAGAGCTTGGCTGGCCAACTCTGCAAGCTCAGAGAATCTAACCTTCCAATGCTGAATTTCATCTTTCAGCTCTATGATGACTGCCTGTTCCTCAATTCTGCCAAGGAGTTCAACAAAGCGGCGCTCCCAATACCGACTTTCATCTTTCACCTGCCTGTATGCATCACTGATGTGCCAAAGGTTTCTTTTCAATTCGTCAGAAATCTCTCGCTCGTATCCTAGAGCTTGCTTATACTCTTTGAGGATGCTTTCCACTGAATCTCTTTCTTGCACCACACTGCTCAATTTGCTCTCCCACTCGGCTTGTAGCAAGCGGGACTCTCTTTTTGACTTGGCGAGCTGACTCCTCGTAGTCCTCTCTTCCATCTTTGTCTTTTCATACAGATCCCTCCATTGACTGACTTCTTCAATTGCCCCTTTCCCTTTTGCTTTCTGTCTCTTGACTTCCTCTTTGGCCGCTTGCCAATACTTTTGAGCTTCTACCTTTTCCTTCTCTTCTTCTTTGAGTTTCTTGCCCAACTCCTCAATAATAGCAGATTTGGAAGCATTATCTTCTTTCAATCTCTGGTTGCTCTAAGTTAACTTCTCTATCTCAGCTTGTAGGGATTTCTTCTCCTCCTCTGCTTTCATCAGGGCTAACTTGACATCCCCTAGTTCTTCAACAACCGGAGTACTAGAGTTTATCATCTCTCTCTCATTTTGCAATACCTTCTGATATGGCAGCTGGACACTCTGAATCCTCTCCTCAAGCCACCGAGCAAAAGTGATTCCCTTAGTCTTCTGAGAGATCTCTGCTTTTCCATAGCGAGTCACCATACCCCAAGCTTGCAAAACTTTTCTCATCAAACTGGCATCTTTTTGCCCTCCCTCATAGATGTAAAACGAGGATACCATCTCTTCAGTAGGCGCACTTCTCATAGGGTATCCTAATTGTCTCAGAGTCAAAGAGGGATTGTAGTTAATGCAACCCTTAGTGCCCATCAGTGGGACATTTTGAAAACCACCACAGCGGAAAACTATCTCAGGCCTGTCTTCCCAGCAAGATGGGAGATACCAATGAATCAAGTGCTCATCTAGGCTCCCTAGAAACTGGATCCACTCCTGAATGTTCATGACTCGCACTTCACAGGTGATAGCATAATCAATCAACTTCTCTACTCGTACTGGATTAGTGTAGACATGAATCAGAAGCCAGGCATACAATAAGTGAGAGGAGCAAGAGATTTTCTTTCTTTTCAGTTCGCAGTGATGAGTGAAAGCTGAATAAGTGTCAGCAAGAATAGTCGGGATTGGATTGATCGGATTCTTCTCATTCTGGGAAGCTAGGAAGATGCCAACGACAGTCACATCTATGAATCTCTCAATCTGTGGAAAGAGGACAACTCTGAAGATTGTCAGTGCCAAGATTTGCTTGAAGACCACCCAGTTTTTATTTTTGGCATGCACATCCATCAGACTCTCGAGATAACTCTGTGGGAAACCCATCACCTGGTTCTTCTTCTGCTTCTGGAGTCTCAGGTCTTCTACCTTCATTTGCAACAGGGCGGCAAATTTCTCGTCCGTGTAGTATTGCTCTTGATACCGGCAGGGAACGGCTTCTGTCCGAGGGAAACCCAAAATCTGATGGTATTCTTCCAACATGGGAGTTAATTGGAAGTTTCTGAAAAGAAAGCATCTGATCCCGGAGTCATAAAATCTGCTTAGAGCCACGATTGCTTCGGTCTGCACCTCTATTGTCAACAGCTTCCGGAGATTCCCGTAAGAACTGTCAAATGATCCTCTTTCGATAGGTCCCATCAGGTCAGCACATTTTTTCAGACTGGCAACATCAACCTTACTTACAACCGGATATCTCGGGGGGGTGCACTGTCTCACTTCTTGATTCCATACTGTACCTATGGCAAGATTCTTTGTCACTTTGGGATTCTCGGCAAACAAACTTTGATGAAATGCAAGGATGCATGCATGAGCTGTAAAAGCTTATGTTGGATGCAATGCGAGGATGCATGCAAAATGATGATGATGTTTTATGCATATGCAGATTAGGGCAAAACCTTTATTGGCATTAGTTCAAGTTTTTTCTTTTTTTTTTTTGAAAAATGCGGGCCGTACGTGGTTTCATATGGACCAAGTAAGAGAAAGGCTACAACGGCAGCTCGTTTTCTCTTTTTTTGAAAAGAGTGGGCCATATGTCACTTCGTACGGACCGACAGAAGAAAGGCTACAACGGCAGCTCTTTCTCTACTTTTTATTTGAAAAACCTCCTACTCTTTTTTGAAAACATGTCTATATTACCATGCAACACACAATTTGGTATGCCCCTTGTGTCCTACGAAGGTGGGGACCTAAGTTCTAGGACAACTCAAATGTTCCTCCCATGTGGGTTCTAATCACTTCCTCACCAGGTTACCAGAGCTAATTCTTTCTCACAATAGCACCCACAACGATGGAACGCCATCTGGTGTGAGGCCTCATGAAAGAGCATACTCTGGCTGAAACTTTCATGAGAGTCGGCAATAACATGTCGTCTACCCTAGGGTTCAATATCACAATACCAATAATCCAACCTAGGTTTCAGCAACAGTCATATGCACTGCTTACCTCAAGAAAGGGAGCGGAGAAGAAGGGATCATAATAGAATGGGAGGAAATGCATGTTTTTACCTTAAGAAAGGGAGCAGAGAATAGGGGACATGGGATTTGAGGGATGCATGAACACGGCATTGTGAACAAATAGAAAAGGAAGTAAAACAAAGCTTTCAACTCAATTAATTTTAAACCACACATCAAGTTAACTAGGCTTGACCCTCGTCTTTTTTTAAAAAAAAAATGTTCCCCAGCGGAGTCGCCAGCTGTTGCGCCCGAAAAATCCGGTTTGAGACTTTTCGTTTGACAACGTGGAAAAAGTTTGGAGCCGCCACCAATATTTTAATTTTAAGACCAAAACATTGAAAAAATGTCTTTTAAACAAGGCGGATGGTCTTTTGAAAACTAGAGATGTAGGTTCGGGGGTCGGTTAGGTACGGGGAAGGTATTAGCACCCCGCACCTCCTTTCTACCGAAAGGGAACCATTAACTTGATGTGTGGTTTAGACAAAAGTTCGAGTTCAAAGCGGTTTATTCTACTTCTTTTCTTTTCTTTAGGAGTTTGTTTTATTGAAAACGAGGGGGAAAGGGATATTTTTGGTATATTTGAAAAGCGGAACAAGACAAAGTTTTTTTTTAAAAGTGTGTTTGACGGGACAGGACCCCGTTCCTACGTACCCTCACTGGAAGAGGGATCAAAGCTACGTAGTTCTCGGTTTTTGGTTTTGAAAACGGCTTGAGCTTTCGCGAAGACCGAACAACAACGGTTAGAATGGTCTCGCTACTAACTCCTTTTGAAAACAACATTATCATTAACAACCTAGTCGGCAACGGCGCGATTGGTGTTTAATGACAATCGATTTATTTTTGAGAAATGAATAAGTTTTCGAAAATGGGATAGAGCTTTTGCGAAGACCGAACAACAACAGTTAGAATGGTCTCGCTTCTAACTCCTTTTGAAAACAATATCATCATTAACGACCTAATCGGCACCGGCGCGATTGGTGTTTAATGACGATTGATTTATTTTTGTTTTGAAAGTAAAAGTTTCTTTTTGTTTTGAAATGATTTTAGGAAATGGGTTTTAGAAAAGGAGTAGAACATTTCAAGTCAATTTTAAATCCATAACCAAATGCAAATGAATGAATAATACTCAAGCAAACATTAACATATCATTCATTAACCAAGATTAAACATGCCCATACAATCAAAGGATTCAATTATTAAAGATGCAAAACAAAGTTCTCAAAGTAATTGTGTGTGTGCAAGAAGGATTGTATTTGTCCTAATGGCTCTATGCTACAACATGCATGTAGACTTACGTCTCCATTAGGAGGTCATACAAGTGGAGAGGAGGGCACACAATCAAGTCAAGACATTTATATGGCATCAAGAACACGTGAATACAATTGATTGTAAACATAGAGTATTCTAAGTTAAATGATTGAATATGTAAGCAAGGATGCATGATTAGGTAAGCATGTAAGTGCAGGAGTGTACAAGGAATGGATGCATAGCACTTTATTTATGAATGGATGGCATACAAGGATGCATAAGAGGATGCAAGAGATATAAGCATATGAGGATGCATGAGAGTGTCACATAAACTAAGTATGAATGAAGATGCATGAATGTGAAAATGTTTTGGGTATTTTTGCAAGTTGATAAGTTGTAAAACTTTAAGTAAGAAGTTAGTGAAAAGTAAAGTAAAAATGGATGAAGTAAATGGTAATTATTTAATGAGATGGTAAAGTAAAAATGCACGAGGTAAATGGGAAGTGGTAAAATCTTTTTATGTTTTAGTAAAAAATTAATGAAGTGGTAAAAACCAAAGTAGTAAAATATTTTTATGTTTTGGTAAAAAGTTAATGAATGGTAAAGTGAAATGGTAAAAAGTAAATAAACACTAAAACCAAGTTGATTCACATAGAGCAATCCTCTCACTTTGAGAAAAGTGCACTAGGCACTAGTGAGAATCAACTTGCCTATCATCAACAATTTACAATAAGCAAACTAAGACACAAGAATAAGTGGACACACAAACTAAATTGAGTCATTTCTAGCAATCTTCACCACTTAGGTCAAGGTGCACTAGGCACTAGTGGGAATCATATTGCTAGATCATCACCCAACAACAAAAAATAACATCTAACACTAAAATAAAATACTAACAACAAGATTAAACATCATCAAGCAAAGAACAACAACAAAATTAATTTGAAAATGTTTTTAAACATAAGCATGCGAACCCAAAGGGAACATAGATCCACACTTTTATTTAAAAAAAACACAAAAGTTAACATAAAGCAACATAGATCCATTTTTGCAAAGGATTCACATGATTAAGCAAAGGATGGCATAAAACTCACATGAACCCTATGTTTTCTACAAGCATGCGAAATGAACAATGCCATAAAACAACTCTTATTTCATGAAATTTAGTGCAACATGTTTAGAGATGCAAGGGAAATTAATCAAGTAGAAAAACAACTCCTTCAAGGCCAAAGACCCATCTCAAACACCCAAGGCTCCCTAAGTCCTTGTCAAAATGTTTGAAATGGATCCTCAAAGCAACAACAACAAGCAATCAAGAAGGAGTTGGGAGTAGAAGAGAGATTATGCAAGAAGAACTAAATATGAGATGCAAAGTTTCAAAGCTTACCTCAAAATCACAAAGAAATGAAGAAGGAGATGATATGAACACAAAGATTGCTAGCTCTTAGCAATTTGATGATGCAACCTTGAAGAGAATGGAAGGAATGATGATGATCTAACAAGAAATGGAAGATTTGATGGTGAAAAATTGAAGAAAATATATGGAAGAGAGGGGAGGAGGCTACGGTTTTGGGGTGAGGAAGGAGAGGGAGAGGAGGTATTTTTGGTGTGCTAGGGTTTTAGTGTAGGAGATTGAGAGGCCAAAGGATCCTTTGGTGTGGGAATGAGGGAGTATTTATAGAGTTATTTTAGGTTTAGGGGCAATTGGGTCTTTATGATTTTGATGTGCTCTAGGATTGAGTCTTAAAATTAAATGGAGGGTTAGGATTGATCCTCACATGGATTGAGGGTAGGAAGAAAACACAAAATGAGAGAGTGAAAGAGTGGGAGAGGGGCGAAAGTTAAAGGAAAAAAAAGAAAAGAAAAAAAATAAATTTTCTTATTTTAGAAGAGATATTTTATGTGAGGTAGGGTTAATGGGCATTTTAGGGAAGAATTGTGACCAAAGTGGAAAATTTGGGTTTTCTTATGAATGAGTTAGTGTAAGTGAGTGAGGTATTTTACCAAAGAGGGTATAATGATTACAAAATGGAAGAGTGTGGAAGAAATTGGAGAGAGAGAGTGAGAGAGAGTATGCGAATGTGAGGAGAGGAGAGAAGGAAAAAACTTGTTTTTTTTTGGTGTTTTGTCTTATTTGAAGACACTTCCTCATTTTGCTTTTTGAATTTGAAATTTTTGGGCATGGGAAATAATGGGAATGCAACTATTGAAAATGTGTTACATGCTTTGGGCACCATAAAATATTCCCTCTAGTCACCCATGACAATAAAAATTGTCACTTAAGAATTGAGGAATATTTAATGGTCCTTTTTTATTTTTCTATGCACTAAAAATGGAAAAATACATTTTTAATTATTTTTGACTAGGGTTTTCTTTCTAAAAAATTGTACAAAAATTATCCTTGATAGAATTAAAATGTACTTTTTGTGGATGTGCATTTTTGGCGAGAAAATCATCTTTTTGCGAAAAATGACCAAAATGTCCTTTTTGACCCTAAAACCCTAATTTGCCTAAAAAGTGCATTCCAACCCTAAAAATGATTTTAAAGACCTTGGAATGACTTCTAGGACCCAAAATGCAATGCATGATGCTCTTCATTCTTCAATTTATTTATTTTTTGTGGAAAATTAGGGTTTTGACCTAAGTCGGACAAATTAGGATATGACATCAGGTACTTGAAAAATTCTGAAATTAAAGAGATCTCAATGAATTATGAAATACAATGGAACTGAAATGAAGTCAACGTTGACGATGTTTTTACATATAATATAGCGCTAAATCAGATAAATGATAATGAGGATCATGAACCAAAGTCTATTAAATATTGTAGACAAAGTGAGAATTGGTCAAAATGAAAAGATGCAATTGAAGTAGAGTTATACTCACTTTACAAGCGAGTGATATAAAAATGACATCACTTGTCCACATAGTTTTACGAAAAGATATAGAAACAAATTTGCTATTATTGGAATTTCTAGATCTTACAAAAACATGACTCATATGACATTATGTTAGAACTTAATTCACTTATCTTATTCTCTTCTTCTCTTTGTCTATTTCTTCTTCATCTATAGTCTACTATAATGGTTATGTCCTACTCTTCTTTTGATTACTTTTATAACAATCACTTATTTTTGTTATGTTATTTTTGTGGTGGGTGATTTTCTAATTTGGATGTTAAATTAATCTTTTCATATTTACTTGTTTTTATATGTGAAAATTGGGTTTGCAAATGGGAAGCGGCAGAATTAGAAAGGTGGAAGAAATGAGAAATCATCATCAAACCAGAAATAGTCCTAAAGCTTTACACGAGTTATTATAGTTGATATACTGTATAGTTTAATCCCGGGTAAATAGCTAATTTGGCCCCTCAATGCGTATCTCACTGTCGATTTGGTCCTTCATTCGAGCAAAAATGCAAAAAGGTCTCCTAATATGTATTCCGTCCTTCACGTTAGTCCCTCACGTTAACTGACACCGTTAACTCCGTTAATCTCTTTTGTAATCAGGCTGGTGCTTATGACCCAGTGGTGAGTGCTCTGCAGCTGCGTTTGACTAACGATGATAATGAGGCGTTAACTAAACCGTTTGTGAAGGATGAATTTAAGGATGCTCTAATGGCTATGGATGATGATAAAGCTCCGGGACCTGATGGTTTTAATCCAACTTTCTTCAAAAGATACTGGAGCACTTATGGTGATGAGATTTTTACTTGCTGCTTGTCTTGGCTTCATCGTGGTGAGTTTCCGCCATCTTTGAATGATACGGTCTTGGCTCTCATCCCGAAGTCTGACAATCCTCGCTTTATGACTGATTGGCGCCCTATTGCTTTGTGCAATGTAGTCTACAAAATTGTTTCTAAGGTACTTGCAAATCGCCTTAAGCATGGTCTCTCTAAATGTGTGTCTATTGAGCAGTCCGCTTTTGTCTCCGATAGATCTATTTTAAATAATGCTATGATTGCCTTTGAGATAATACATTATCTAAAAAATAAACGGAAGGGTAAGAAGGGGGAAGTGGCTTTGAAGATTGATATGAGTAAAGCATATGATCAGGTGGACTGGGGTTATATTTATGCGGTGTTGGGCAAGCTGGGTTTTAATGATCAGTGAATTAATTGGATGAGAATTGTCTGTGCTTGTTAATCAGGATCGTGTGGGGCCCATCTTCCCGGGTAGAGGTCTCCGCCAAGGAGACCCTTTATCTCCATACCTGTTTATCTTGTGTTCAGAGGGACTCCCAGCTCTTTTGCGTCAGGCTATGGGGCGAGGTGATTTGCATGGCATCACTATATGTCAACACGCACCGACTATTTCTCACCTGTTGTTTTCAGATGATTGTTTCCTATTTTTCAGGGCCACTAGAGGTGAAGCAACTCAGATTCAGAGAGTCCTAGAAGTGTATGAAAAGGCGTCTGGGCAGAAAATCAACTTCCAGAAATCAGAAATTTTCTTTAGCCGAAATGTGATTCAGGATGAGCAGGATATTATTGCTGCCCAGTTGGGCGTTAATGTTTGCCTGGGAACTGGGAAATACTTGGGACTGCCTTCTATGGTTGGTAGGAGCAAGAAGGCTTTATTCAAGTTTTTTAAGGATAGGATTTGGTGGAAGATCAATTCTTGAGGTGGTAGAACCCTCTCGAAGGCGGGTAAAGAAGTGTTGATCAAATCGATTCTTCAATCTATTCCAACCTACTTTATGAGTCTTTTTCTCATCCCGACTACTTTGATTGTTGAAATTGAAAGAATGCTTAATGGATTTTGGTGGGGAGGTGGTGGAGGTCGCAACAAAGGAATTCGGCGGTTGGCTTGGGATAAACTTTGCATGGCTAAAGAGCATGGTGGCTCGGGTTTCCGCAATTTGAGGGCGTTTAATTTGGCTCTCCTCGGGAAGCAAGCTTGGCGCTTGCTGTCTCAACCGGATCTCCTAGTATCACAATTATACAAGGCTAAGTATTTCCCTCGTAGCGACATGCTTCGTGCCTCGAAGCATAGTAATGGCAGTTTCGTTTGGAATAGCATTTTCGAAGCTCAGAAGGTCTTGAATGAGGGTGTTGTTTGGTGCATTGGAGATGGGCAGTCCATTCCTTTGTTTGATGACAAGTGGACGATTGGTAGATGTCTTGTGAAGCCTAGGCAGCAAGGCTTATTCAATCCTCTTCTTCGTGTCGACTATTTGCTGCGGAGTGATCACAAAGCATGGAACGAATCTTTGGTCCGATTTTTGCTTGATGATAATTCGGCCACTGAGGTGTTGAAAACTCCTTTGTTCCCTTGTGTATCCACTGATCTCATTGGGTGGAAGGGTGAGAAGTCTAGTTCCTATTCAGTTCGTAGTGCTTATCGATTGGTAATGGAAAATATTATGAACTTCTCACACCTTAGAGTGGATGGTAATTGGGGGCTGTTGTGGAAGTTGCAAGTACCACCAAAAGTAAAGAATTTCTTGTGGAGATTGTGCAGAAACTGTGTGCCAACTCGATCTATTCTTGCAAGTCGTGGGGTTCCAATTAATTCGGTCTGCCCGTGATGTAATGATCACAAGGAAACTCCGTTACATATTTTTGTTCAGTGCGCCACGGCACAAGCTTGTTGGAGAACGATTGGAGTGGCTGATACTGTTGCCACTGTTGTTGCCTCTGCAGGTTATTCTTTGATATCTTGACAAAGCTAATGGCGAGGAGAGGTTGGCTTGTAGTACGTCCTTGTGGAGTCTTTGGTCGAGCCGTAACCATCTTGTGTGGAATCATACTCGAGACACGGTGGCAGCTATTATTTTGAAGGGGGGCCAGCTGCTCTCGGAATGGATGGCTGCTCGCAATCAGCCTACTGGTGCAGTAGTTTCGCAGCAAGGTGCTGCTGCTAGGCGAGGTCCAGTTTAGTGGCAAGATGCCGCGTTTGAGAGGGAAGGGAACAAGGTTGGTTTTGGTATGTGTCTTCGGGATGCGACCGATGTTTATGTTGCAGCTAAGATGCACTCTTTCTCGCCCATCATTGATGTATACAAAGGTGAGGCTCTTGGTCTTTTGCTAGCTATGGAGTGGGTTCGCGATCTTGGCTACAAAGACATCATTTTTGAGCTCGATGCCAAAGTGGTGGTAGATGATTTTAATAATTGCTCTTCTATTTTTTTGGATTATGGTTATATTTTGAATTCTTGTAAGGAGACTTTTACTTTTTTTACGAACAACTCTCATGTAGAGCTGTCAATTTGGCCCACATGGGCCAGCCCAGGCCCAGGCCCACATGGGCCTAGGGCCAAAAGACCCATGGGCCCAAAATCCCACATTTCAAAAGCCCACATGAGCCTCAAGCCCCAAAAGCCCTAGTGGGCTAGGGCCAGCCCAAAGCCCTTAATTTTCTGTTTATGCAATGAAACTGAAAAATTACCCACGGACCTATGTGGGCTTCGGCCTAGGCCAACCCACGGGCCCTAAAATATTATTTATTTTTTTTACCAAAAATTGGAAATAATATAAGAAGTGATGATTGTTTTTAGAAAAAAAGTGATGGTTATTGTAAAAAAAAAACAGATGATTTTTTTAAGGAAAAAAGTGATGGTTATTGTAAAAAAAAAGTTGCTGATTTGATGAACTTTTTTGAGCTTGTTAAAAAAGTAAAATGAAAAGAGTATTAAAAGTTTTTTTTATTTTTTTTTTACAAGTAAAAATTTTTATTATAAAATCACCGATCTACTATAACATGTTCAATGACAAATTAAAATCAATAAATCGTTTTTTTCATATATGTTGAGTTAATGTTTTTTTTTGCAATCGGTGGTGTGGTTTTACTTTTACTATTTATTTGTGTTTCTTTTAAAAGCCACTGCGAAGATGCATTACGTGCGTACCGTGTAATGTTTGCTTACATGATTGTATTGTATTGGTTAGTATTTCTTTTTTAAATATTTCTTTTTGTATTAAAATCATGTATTGTATTGGTTAGTATTTCAATGACAAATTAAAACCAAATTGATAGTTAAAAAAACATGTTTTTAAATATTTCTTTTTTAATAAATAACAAAATAAAAAAATACTATGGTAAGTGATGGAAAGTGAAGGATTTCTTCACCGCCTCAGAATTCAAGTTCTTTTTCTATTCTTTCGTTTAGAGCACAATTCACTTTTTCTACTCTTTCTTTTTTTTCTTCTTATCGTCTAGCTTTTTGGTTCTTGAATGTGAATCCTGATCTGGCTTTTATTGATTATTTTTTTGCGGTTGTTCAGGAATCAAACAATATGTGAGAGTGAGAACCAGCGAGAAGAGAAGTTTCAGATAGATCTGATGGTGCTTATTCCCTTTCTTCTTCCATGTTCGACATCTATGTGTCTGATTGTGTGTGTTTTGTATTAAAATCATTTTTTGACGGTGGGATTTTCAGGCGCCACCTCCTACTGAGATAGATCCGTGTTGTGTTTTGGAACTGAGACATTTTTGAGGTATGATTTGTGCAGGAAGAGAAGAATGTTGTGAATGAGTTGGGGAAGAAGAAGAGAAGGGTTCAATTTGTATTTAAAAAGATTTTTTCTACTATCAATTTGTTCCCTCCCGTGGCAACCACGATGTCACGTGGCAACCACGATGTCACTTAACGTGTCACATCAGCAATTTTGACGGAGTTAAGGGGTTGATGCATAAAGTGATGGACGGAATTAACAATGAATATTGAATAAACTTTTTTTTATTTTTGTTTGAGTAAGAGACTAAATTGACTGTGCCTAACAATTTGAGAGACCAAATTGACTATTTACCCATTAATCCAATCTAACTGACAAACCACCGATAACAATTTGAGGTTTGACTATTTCCCGTTCAATCCAATCTAACTGACAAACCACCGATGGAATTAGATGTTCTGATATCCGTCGATTCAATTCCCAATTTGTATTTTTTATTAGAAAATATAAATATCATTGGTTGTGACTCGTGTGACTCACATGCTTGGTTCGTCTTCTCTTCTTACTCTTCACACCGCAACTCGTCGACTCGGCGACATTCTGTCACCATTCGAAGTCGCCGATCAGCACTCTGCGAGACTACACACTCTCTCTCTCTCTCACATTATCCTGAGGTATGTAATTTGTTATTGAGATTTTCTGGTTATCAATTTGTAATTTTCAAAAACTTTGCTGCTGTTGCTGTATTCAGTAATCTACTGTCAGCCCTAATAAGTTGACAGATGTACTAATTAGAGCAAAATTGTGGGCATACAATACTTGTATTTGTATTAGGACTGTTGTGGTTTCACATTGTTGTTACTAATGAAGCAATGGAGTACTGTAAACTCCTAGTTTTCCTTTCTTTAATCTTGGCCTTTAGGTTAATAGTTTAATTGGTATGCTCTAATAGTATAAAGATTGTTCACACGAGCAACTAATAAGAAATCACCGTAGGTGTGACTTTCAAGGTAAATGAAATAAATGTCAAATATTTTCTATGATGTCTAAATTTCTGATTGGTCCATGTTATAAAATATTTGTAGACTATTAGTGTATGTTAATTAACTTCTTTGATTTTTTGGTTTTCATTTTCTAAAGTATGTTTCTATTTTAAATTGCTAACAAAAAGACGAAAGACTCTTGTAGTAAATAGTTACCTTTGAAAAGTATGGATGGTCAGTAAGAGAGAGTGCATTTTTAGAAACAATGGAAACACGTTTTTGTCATTCTCAAATTTTTTGAAAATATTGAATAGAAATGAGTGAAAATTAAAACAGAAACCAAAGAAAGTAAATGGATCCTTAATTTGTCAAGTGGGTCATGACTACATTTCAATTTTCCCTGTGCAATATGTTACCAGAGTCGGTAACAATTTCATTTTGTGAGTGTATGTCTGATATTACACAAGGAAGCTAATAATCGTTTTATCTGCTGATACTTATTACTGCCATACTACAAGTAGTCCAAGGAACTGAAACTTGATATAAAAGACGTGTGTTAATCTTTACTATAAGAACCAAGGGTAGTCCAAAACTTTTGAAGAAAACGAAGAAAGAGGATGGGCAGTGATAAAGGAAAGGTGGTCTGTGTGACTGGTGCCTCTGGTTTTATTGCTTCATGGATCGTCAAGTTCCTCCTCGAACATGGTTATACTGTCAGGGCCACCGTTCGTGATCCAAGTCAGTACTTCCTTAGTTCCTTTACTTTTCGCTTCTTTCTCCTTTCAGTTACTTATGAATGAGTGATTTATATGTGCAAGTAGGTAATCCCAAAAAGGTTGATCACTTGCTTAAACTTGATGGTGCAAAGGAGAGGTTGCAACTCTTTAAAGCAGATCTCCTTGAAGAAGGTTCATTTGACTCTGCTATTGAGGGATGTGATGGTGTATTTCATACTGCTTCACCTGTTCGTTTTGTTGTCAATGACCCACAGGTTCATTCCATTCAATTAGTATATAAGTCTGATTTGTCTGTTTCAAAAGCATTCTATACATGTTTATCATTTATTCATGATCAAAGAAGAAAGGTTATTTTTTATCTTGAACTGTGAATGTTAGTGCTGTTGAGTTGACTTCTTGGACTTTTGATTTATTTATTTCAGGTTGAGTTGATTGATCCGGCAGTGAAGGGAACTCTTAATGTTCTTAAATCATGTTCAAAATCACCATCTGTCAAACGAGTTGTCTTGACTTCTTCTGTTTCTGCAGTTGCATTTGATACAAGGCCAAAAACTCCTGAAGTAGTAGTTGATGAGACATGGTTTTCAAATGCCGACTTCTGTAGGGAATCCAAAGTTAGTGCTGTTTTTCCACAAATTTATTCAGAATTAAAAATGAAGTGATTTGATGTAATTTCTCCAAATTTAGAAAATTGAATTATGGGTTTTTTTGTTTCTCTCTAAACAACATTCATGTACCTTCCCACTACATTGCCTAAAGTGAACAACATAATTTATGTGAGATATTTTTTTTTTATAATTGACACCAACTTAATATCGTAAGATTTTTTTATACTATTAACACTAACTTTCTTGACAATTTCTATTTGTGTTTCCAGTTATGGTACACACTTTCAAAGACTTTGGCTGAGGAAGCTGCCTGGAAATTTGTTAATGAAAACAACATTGACATGGTTGTTATTAACCCAACAATGGTGATAGGCCCTCTCTTACAACCAGAGGTTAATGAAAGTGTTGAACCAACTTTAAACCTAATAAATGGTAATTTTTATTTAAGGAGCATATGGAAGAGCTTTTTTGGACTTATTTCATGACATACAGACTTACATTAGTGTGTGGATACACTCATAAAAATAACTTATTACATGTCTATGAGTAGTGTTTAGTTCATTTCAATAAGTTTCCCATAATAGGAATATAGGATCAGAATGTTCCCTAGAATAGGTTATTGAATAAACATTTAATTTAGCTGTTTACCCAAATATGCTTTTACTGTTTACTCACAAAGTTATTATTAAGAATATAAATTCTGTTAGAAAGTTTTTAGTTTGTTAGGAAATTGTTAGTTAGTTAATCTTCTTTAGTGCTCTATATATAGAGTACAATGTATTTGTCTTAGTCATTTTTTTCAATCAATATAATCCCCTTTGAGTTTTTTCCTCTTGAATATATGTATGCTATCTTCCTCTCTTATTAGTATGATCTATGGCCATCTTATCCTATGATTCTTAACAGTCATGCTAGACAAGACTTCTATTATCTGCTTTGCCTGTATTTGTATTGCATGATGTGTGCCATCTGCATTGATGTTTCGTTGCCAAAGTGAATAGGAAAAAGCAACAAACAATATGGAAATAATTATCAGACGATAAAGGGGTATAGTTACTAACAAATTTTAGGTCAACCTCAAAGTATGTGAATTTTAATCGCAACACTTATTGTCATGCCGGACTGAGTATAAGTTCTGTTTATATTCTCGTTTGATTAACGTTATGGTCATTGAGTTGATATGAAATAGGCACAAATAAGTGTTACCAAATATGTTTATTAGTTTTTATTGAAATTAGATAAAATTAAGGTGGTTAATGAACATTGAATCTTCTGATGCATTATTGCTGCTATTGTTTATAAGCTCACGTGCCTCTCGGTTTGTGGGCCCAGGGAGGCAAGGGGGGACCTGGTGGTGCCATGGTCACCCCCACAATCTAAATAATAATTAATGTTGATATACTCCATGTTTTGCATAAAATCCCTGCTGCTGTGCTTGTTTTGTTTTTTGGAATCTTCTATTTATGAGATATACTCCATGTTGCAACAAGTAATAAAGCTTGTTATGTTGTCACATCGAATGAATTTCATTCATTCATTCATTCAATTTGGTGAGACTTCTCTCTTTTACTCCTACTGCTTATCACATTATTCTACTATCAAGTATAAATATATTAAATATATTGAATATTTTAAGTGTTATCTATTGTGAATTTTTTTTTATCAAATGGTACTTTGAATTGGTCCCCCCGATTTGTAATCCTGGCTCCGCCCCTGCGTGGGCCTTTGGTAACCAAAACATGAATAGATCCTTTTGATGGTAAGAATGCAAAAAGAACCCTCCCCTCATTGATGATGCATGGGTAATGATTTTTTTACTAAAACTTGCATGATGCTTAAGCCTAATATGCCACACTGCAGAAAAATGACTGCAACTTTAAAGTGAATTGCATCCTTCAAAGCAGTTTCATCGTGTGTGTGTGTGTCTTTTAACTACCTCAAACTTAGAATAAGTTATTTTTTTAGTAAAAGATTGTTATTATATCAGTTTAGTCCTTCCAACTTCAATATGTCAGTTTGATTCAGATGAGAACTTTATGGACTAAATTGGTCCAAACTTCAGTTTTGGAGAACTAAATCATCTTGAGACAATTTTTGAAGAATGATGTCCCATAAATCTTTGTACCGATATATCAATAAAATTTTGATCATTTTCTTGGCCATGATGTAGTTGTTTCTCCTATGTCTGGTGTTTACTATTAAAATTTAGGGGAAAAGATAAAGATATAAAATTTACTCTACACTAACTTTTGTCTTTGATTAATTGGGATCTACATTGAAGGTAACAGCATTTCTAGTGGTTGTTGAAATTCTTTTTTCCCTCTTCTTATATGCCTTAATCTCCCATTATTCGTCTTTAATATGTCATCGAATGGTTTCTGATTGATTAATGTATTTGTTACTTTGATTTGTTAATAATATAATTGGATTTTGTAAGTGCAACATATTAAGTAATATTTCATATTTATATTAATTCAAGATTGTATCCATGAGTTGCATAATAGAAGAACTCTTTGGATTGTTGGATGCAGGTGTACCATTTCCAAACAAAGCTTTTGGATGGGTCAATGTGAAAGATGTTGCTATCGCCCATATTCAAGCATATGGGATTGCTTCAGCTAGTGGAAGATATTTGGTGTCCGAGAGAGTGGTACACTATACTGAAGTTGCTAGGATTTTACGTGATCTGTATCCAACATTAGAAATTTCAGACAAGTAAGCTCAACTTCTATACCTCCAAGAGTGCATATAAAATATGAATTGGGATCTCTGTTTATTTAAACCCTTTTTTTCAGTGGTGGCTGGTAGTTTGAAACACTTAATGGTTTCATTTTAATCTTATTCTATGCGTGCACTAACGTTGTTACATTATTATCTTTACAACAATGAGCATATTTCCCTGGGTTTTTATAAACTAACATTCAGTGTCATACATTACAAGTTTTTATAACTGCACAATTACATTTTCCCTTAAATTGAGTAGATCATATGAAATATTAGAATAACAGTTGTATTTGTACACGTCATTATAGTAGCCTATTTATATGCTTAGTTGTTCAGAATAGATGGTTGCTAATAATTGAATATGCTGACACAGCATATTCTGTTATACTGTGTATGAGAGTTTGCTCTGCATTAGCTCTAGTCTAATTCTAGAAGTTTCTATGTTGTCTTACTTTGATAGTTCAGTTTTCTATTGTAATTGTTTCTGTTAACTATATAACAGTTTAGTCTCCGCTATATAGTGAGCTCATAGCAGAACTAATATGAATGTCAAATGAACAAATCAGTATTCCGAAAAAACTCTCAGTATTCTCTCTCTTTTTTCAGTTTCTTGAACCTTACCATGGTATCCACAACCAGTAATGAGTAAATGGCCTATAAAAAACCTCCTCCTCCTCCTCTGCCACAACATTATCACAGAGAAACTGTCTAGATATTCTTTTTTCTTATTTTATTTTTTATTATCAGGTGTGAGGATGATGGGCCGTATATGCCAACCTATCAGATTTCCAAGGAAAAGGCTTGGAGCTTGGGAATCAAATTTACTCCTTTAGAAGTCAGCATCAAAGAGACTGTGGAAAGCTTCAGAGAAAAAAAGATTGTCGCCTTCTAATTTGTGATACCCCCTTAATGAAAAAATTCACAAGTCGTTGGTGTCATTTGATTCATGAAGTAATACCCATTTAGCAGAAAAGCATATTTACTTATTGTTCAATAAAACCTCATCAATGTTCACTTTTGTCATTATGATAAATTATGTGGCAGCGAATAAATTTGCAAAATAAGGTTTGCATTTAATCAAAACTGGTACATAAGCTATATCAGTTTTAATATTACCCGAACAATATTGTTTCAGTTAATGTCATGGCAAGTATTTGGATTTACCATCCATGATATGGAGGAGTAAAAAAGCTATCTTTAAATTCATTAAAGATAGAGTGTGGCTTAGAATTAACTCTTGGAGTGGTAAAGCTTTGTCTAGAGCTGGAAGGGAAGTTCTCATTAAATCTGGGTTAAAAGCCATACCTTCTTATATAATGATGAGTATTTTTTTAATTCCCCAATCCCTCGGGGATGAAATTGAGAAGATGATAAATTCTTTCTGGGGCAAGGGAGGTGCAGATTTAAGAGGTATTCATTGGTTTTCTTGGAACAAATTGTCTATGCATAAATCAAATGGTGGAATGGGCTTTCTTAATTTCTATGCTTTTAATTTGACCTTGTTAGGTAAGCAGAGTTGGCGTATCATGACTAGTCCAAATTCTTTGGTTTCAAGAATTTTTAAGGGTAAATATTTCCCAAATTTTGATCGGGTCGACAAAATGACCCGATCAAAATTTGGGACGAAGTTAGGGTTAGTTATAACTAGTTTTAACTCGTCCAATTCTCACACTTAATTTTACTTTACAATACTTACTATTCTGTAACAAAATATAAGCAAATTAACTACTTTCACACTTATTAAGATATATAGTTATTTACAGTGGCAGATCTATGACCCACGATCAGAGGGTCAAATTTTTTAAAAAACCACACAACACTAAAAATATAATAAAAGTAAAACTTTATTACAATTAATTAAATAATTACACAACTTATACTTATATTCTATGCACCTGAGAGGGAAATGAAATGATATGAGTAATTGTGTGAGTATGGTGTAGTGTGGACTGGGTGAAAAATTAAGTGCTTGAGTGCAGACTTTTTCTTCGGGGTGTGCAAATTTTTTTTTATATAAGGATATACGTCTAATTTTATTTTTTCAAGAGGTGCGTTTGACCACCCTCATTACAGAGTAGGCCAAATCTCGTTTAAAATTTAACTCCATTACTTAAATTACCCCTTATCTCATTTAATTGTATAATAAAAAGTCTTTAACTTTTCATGTTAACATTTTAAATTAAGGAAAATTTTGGAATACTATCATTAAATATAGTATTCCCGCGGTGGACAAACTCGGTGTTGGGTAGTGCGAAATTTGATGCTAAGCACGAGCGGGGATTAGTCTTTCGTTGAAAGCGTTGGGACACTCCGTGGGTAGCCAGCGATGGTCCGACCCAAAAAATTAAATATAATTTAAAAAGTCCATTTTTATTTATAGTTTATTACAAATTAAGGAAACATATCTTTCGTGTTTACTCCATCTGTTTCCATATACAAGCAAATTGCGGCTAAACACGTGTTAAGAAAAGTTAGAAAAAGAAATATTGTTCTCAAATTGCCCTTAGTTATTCTTGCGTTGATAAAAGTAAAAGTAGTGTAATGAAAGCTTTTTGCATTGGTAAAAGTAAAAATAGTGTAATAAATAGGAGTAAAGTTGAGATGTTAAGTGAAAAAAGCTTTGACTTGCTTATATTTAGTAACAAGAAAAAGTGAGTATTTTTTCTTATAATGAAAGGCAAAATATCTCTCGGGGTTCCTTAACTTATTTTCAGATAACGAATAGGTCTATTAACTTTTTTTCGTAACGATTAGGTCCCTTGTGTTTTAAAATCGTTGCACCGTTACCCTTTTTTGTAATTTTTGTTTAATTTTGTTAAAAAATGCTTAAGTGGCTGACAGAGATGATGTGGATGTTGATGTGGCTAAACAGTGATGATGTGGCATGTCCACCTAGGATTTTAATTAAAAATTAATTTTTTATTCAAAACTGAAAACCCCAAAATACCCCTATTTATTCATCATTTTCATCCTCTCTCTTCATCTTCTCTCCTCAACTCAGAAACGGATCTCTTCATCTTCAACCCAGAATTGCTTCTCTTCATATTTCGTTTTCAAATTTCGTCAGATTCGTTAGATTCATCATATTCGTTTCTTACATGCATCAGATTCATGTTCGTTTCTCAGATTCGTTTTCGTCGGATTCATTGATTTCATTTTCAGATTTCGTCATCAGATTTCGTTTTCAAGTTTTGTTTTCATATTCGTCAGATTTCATTATCAGATTTCGTCAGATTCGATTCTTTGATTTCGATTTCAGATTCATTGTTTCAGAGCTGGGTTGTAGAAAACGAATCGAAATGGAAGATGATGATAAATTTTTGTTTCATATCTGGGTTGTAGAAAACGAATCGAAATTGAAATGGGTTGTGGAAAACAATTTCAGATTCATTGTTTCAGATTTGGGTTTCAGTGAGTTGGTTGTAGAAAACCAGTTCCATTTCATTTGTATTCATTGTTCCCAAAACCTAGAAACGCATTGAAATGCAAAAGGAATTGTTGCTGCAAATATTAGGTTGAAGAAGATGATAATTTTTTTTTCAATTTTTATCAAAAATTAACTTTTTAATAAAATCTAAGTTCTTTCCCAACTGAATTCAAGGCAAGACAGAAGCCTTCTGCTATAGCATCAGGTGATGGCTCCATGCTACAACACCTGAGGCTACAGCAGCAAGCTGTCTGGAAATTCATGAAGGAACATTATGACTGGGAACAGGAAATGTTTAAGGAACTGACCAAGGGGAAGAGCACTATGGATCCACCTCAGTTCCCTGAGTGGGTTCTGGAAGAAGAAACAGAACAAGAGGATGAAACATAAAAGCAGCCAACTGATGGAATGACCCTAGAAAAGAAGAAGTTCCCTATGAAGAAGCGTACTAAGAAGCCAATAGTGTTGCCAAGTGGCTTCAGTCTCAAGAGGGGGGGTGAATTGAGAATTAAAAACTTTTGATAACTTTCGAAAACGTTTTTCCCCTTTTAAATGACTTAGATCAATTTTCGCGCAGGTTAAATGGAAGCGAAGGAATTAGAAAATAAAGCAATAAAGAACACAGAGATTTATCCTGGTTCGGTCACCTCCTAGTGACCTACGTCCAGACCTCACGCCCTTGTGAGATTTTCCACTAACCAAAACAACAAGGCTTACAGGTGACTTGGAAAACCTTTACAGACTCAGGCACTCTTCTACTAGGATACCCCACCTATAAAGAGCCCTCAAATCTATTACAACAATAACAAGAGATACCCCACCCCTGTTACAACCAGCTGCCCCAGAAAGATACCCCACTTCCTAGTACAAACAACTACCCTAGAGAGATACCCCACTCCCTAATACAAAATACAACAAATAAACAATAACAAATTTAAAGACCGAAATACCTCTAATGTAGGCAGATAATACAACTTGAAGAATGCAACCCCAACTAACTCTTGCAAAAGATTAGCTCTGACGGACCAGCGGTGCGAGAAGAGCATAGAATAAAATGTAAAGAGTTTTTCTCAAAATGTGCTCTGATTCGTAATAGTGGGTTGGTAAGAAATGAACACAATGAGGCATCTATTTATAGGCTATGAGAAAAAGAAGTTTACGTTAAAAAATAATGTAAGAATCGATTATATGTTAAAATGCATTGGATCTGGGAATCGATTCTTATGTGTGACTTCCTTGAGGTGAGAATCGATTCTTGCTTTATTTGAAAATGAATGACAATCGATTTTTGGCTTTCAGGCAGGCTAGGAATCGATTTCTTACTCAGTGAAAAATAGTGTGAATCGATTATTCCTTTTTAGAAATGCTTGAAAATCGATTTTATACTTTGTTGAAAATGCTATGAATCGATTCTTTCCTTTTGAAGATACTTGAGAATCGATTTACATACTTGGTTAAAACATAAGTATGAATCGATTCTTCCTTTTTAGAAATATTTAACAATCGATTTACATACTTAGTGAAACTAGTATGAATCGATTCTATGCTTTTGTATTGACCTGAAAATCGATTTTGATATGTAGAATAAAATAGAGAAAATCGATTTTATGCTTTTCAAAAATGCTTCTTGTGTTTACGTGTGCATGCATGCATTTTGAAAAACATTTAAGACGTGAGACTTTGCGAGATGAGCTGACCTTCGTAAGAGTTTACATTTATCCTAAGACGCACCCAAATCCTAAGGACTACCTTTATTTATAAGGACTACCCTTATATCTTGAAACTTTAATTCTTGAGCTTGATTGTCTTGGATTGTGACTTTGGATATTTTGTCACTTTCATCAACTTTAGCTTTGGTCTTTCTCATCAACTTTGGCTTTTCCTTTTTCATCATCAAAACCTGACCTGCAGTATAAGTCCTGCAGTACAAGATATCTACAAATAGTTGAGGAAGAATCTGAGGAAACTGAGGAAAATGAGGAAGAAAGGATAAGGATGAATAAGGAAGTAGTGAGTGAGGAGAAAGGTGAAGAAACTGAGAGTGGAGAAATTGAGGCTGAGAAAACTTCAGAAACAGAACACCCAGAACAAAACACACCAACACCCCCCCACCCACACCATAATTCCACCACCATCATCACCCAAAATCCCCACTCCACCACCCAAAGAACCTACACCAATCCCACAACCAGTAAATGAACCCACTTCCCCAATGCCTACAGAAACACACACACCAGTCACCACAGACAACCAACCACAAACCCCTCCACCAGGCCCTGCAACCACCACAGAGGCTATAGCATCACAGGCTATAGCATCTGAGGCTATAGCAACCCCCCAAACCACCAATGACCAATCAGAAAGTGAAACAATATTCTCTGCAGGACAGGAGAAGAACCAAGAAGCAATAATGGAAGAAGCCACAGAAAAAGAAGAATCCCAAGAAGAAGGTGCTGCTAAAAAGGCCTCAACAGCATCAGATGCTACAGCATCAGATACTATAGCATCAGATGCTATAGCATCTGAAGCTATAGCATTAGATGCTATAGCATCTGCTGAGTTGGCCCAGGAAACAACAGCTGAAGCAGAAATAGCAGCAACAGGCAAGGACCAACAATTATCTGTGGAGCAAGTCTCCAAGAAGTTTGTAGAGGACACCCTTGCATCAATGGTATTGACAGAACTGGCAGAAAGACTGAAGAGAGAGAAGAAAGAGAAGGAAAAAGCTGATGCTGCAGCATCCAGTGCTACAGCACCTGCTGCAGAAGAGGAAGCACCCCAGCAACCAAAGAAGAAGAAGCAGAAGACAGAAAAGAAACCAGCCCAGAAGCCAAGCAGGATCAGTAGCAGGCTTAAAACTGGGTTAGCAAGAAAATGATCCATTTTCCTTAGTCCTTTTTACTTTTATTGCTTTAAATAAACCTGTTGGGTGCTATAGCACCTGTCCTACACCCAACAGTTGTGTTAGTTTTAATTTATGTTTGCCAATCATGCCAAGTCTTTATACTAACTCCTATTTATAGTACCAATACTAGACTCTGAATCCTAATTAAATAAAGAAACAAATCATAATGTATAAGGTAATAGGGAAACCAATCCAAAGGAAAAACCTAACTTACAATTTCTTGCCAATTTTTATCGGAAGACATTTTTTATTTAATCGATACCAACTTAATATCGTAAGATATTTGTTATACTGTTAACACTAACTTTCTTACCAATTTCTATTTGTGTTTTTTTCAGTTATGGTACGTACTTTCAAAGACTTTGGCTGAGGAAGCGGCCTGGAAATTTGTAAATGAAAACAGCATTGACATGGTTGTTATTAACCCAACAATGGTGGCAGGCCCTCTCTTACAACCAGAGGTTAATGAAAGTGTTAAACCAATTTTAAACCTAATAAATGGTAGTTTTTATTTAGGGAGCATTTGGAAGAGTTTTTTTGTACTTATTTCATATCACACAATCTTACATTGTTGTGTGGAATAATATACACTTACTAAAATAAGTTATGACATGTCTATGAATTGTGTTTAGTTTATTTCAATAAGCTTCCCATAATAGCTTCAGAATGTTTCATAGAATAGCTTACTGAATAAATATTTAATGAAGGTGTTTACCCAAACATGCCTTTACATGTGAAGTTATGCTGCCCGAGACTTCTATTATCTCCTTTGCCTGTATTTATATTTCATGATGTTATTCCAACTGAATTGATTCATTGCCAGGGTGAATAGAAAAAAGCAACAAACAATATGGAAATGGAAAAAGGATATATTTTAAGAGGAGGAGGGGATATAGTTACGAACATTTTTTAGTTAAACCTCAAAGTGTGTGCATTTTAATAACAACACCTATTTTCATGCCTGACTATGAGTTCTGTTTATATTCTCATTTGATTAGTGTTGTGGTCAGTGAGTTGATATGAAATAGGCACGACTACGTATTACCAAAGGTTTTATTAGTTAATGAACATTGAATCTTCTGATGCATTATTACTGCTATTGTTCTTAGGCACACATGCCTCTGTGTTTGTCTGCCTTTCGTGCAAACTTCAGTTTTGGGGAACTAAATTTTCTTGAGACAATTTTGAAGAATGATGTGTAGTCAATTGATATTAACAATTTTGAACGAATGAATCGTATAAATCTTTGGACCAATATATCAATTTAATTTGATCATTATCTTGGTCATGTGAAAAGATAGAGATGCAAATTTACTCTACACTAACTTATCTATTTGATTAATTCCCATCTGTCTTAATCTGCCATTATTTGTCTCTAATATGTCACCAAATGGTTACTGATTGATTAATGTATTTGTTACTTCGATTAATTAATAATAGTGGATTTTTTATGTCCGACATATTAAGTAATATGTCATATTTATTCCAGATTTTCCAGTTGCATAAGAGAGGAACTCTTTGAATTGTTGGACGCAGGTGTACCTTTTCAGAATAAAGCAATGGGATGGGTAGATGTGAATGATGTTGCTGTGGCGCATATTCAGGCATATGAGATTGCTTCAGCTCGTGGAAGATATTTGGTTTCTGAGAGAGTGGTACACTATGCTGAACTTGCTAGGATTTTACGTGATCTATACCCATCATTGCAAATTTCAGACAAGTAAGTCAATTTCTATTCCTCCAAGAGTGCATATAAAAATATGAATTGGGATCTCCATTTATTTAATCCCTTTTTTAGTACTTGACTGACTGGTAGTGATGTTTGTTCAATAATGTATGAAAGAACTGAAATTAAGATAAGAAACTCAGGACATGACATCATGACAAATAGGTGAAATTAAGATAATGGCTACCTAATGACACATTTAGCTTTACCTTACTGGACAGTTTATGATTATGTCTTGTATTTTGATCAGTCTTTATGAACTTTGATCCATCTTCATCCTGCTTTATCCCCTGGTAATGGATTAGATATATGCTTGATAAAATTTATTAATTGTACCAGGCCTTTTGAGCAAAGTGTTGTGGAAAACAAAGGATTAGGTTAACTTTAATTTAGTATAGGTAATTTTGTGTCTATCTCACCTTTCTCTCTATTGCTTTCATTCCTAATCATATTCTATGTGTTAGCTAACGTTGTAACATTGTTATCCCTACAACATTGAGCCTATTTTCCTGGGTTTTTAGAAACAAACGTTCAGCATCATACATTGAGAAATTCTTGGGTGGACGCGGACACAACATGTCACTCTTAGTCATTTCCAATAAAAACATGCCACATGGTTACAATTTTAAAAACACTATCGGAAGCACGGAACACGTCATTAAACAATGAAGAAAAAGTGTAAAATCAAAATTGTATAGAAAGCTGAAAGTCTGTGTTTTATTTTTTTTCATTCACCATTTTTTAAAAATTATAATGATGTGGCATGTTTTTATTGGATGTGGCTAAGAGTGACATGTTGTCTGAATCCACCCAAGAATTACTCTCCTACATTACATGTTTTAATAACTACGCAATCACGTTTTCACTTAAATTGAGTAGATCATATGTAGTTGGTTACTGTAATTGTAATAATGGAATATACTGACTCAGCATATTCTGTTATACTGTGTATGAATTGTATGCTTTGCATGTCCTTAGTATCGCAAACCCATCCATATTAGCATCAGCATCAGCTCTAGTCTAATTCTAGAAGTTTCTATGTTGTCTTACTTTGATAGTTCAGTTTTCTATTGTAACCGTTTCTGTTCACTATAACAGTTTAGTCTCTGCTATATAGTGAGCTCGTAGCAGAACTAATACAAATGTCAAATACACAAATCACTGTTCAGAAAAACTCTCAGTATTCTCCCTCTTTTCTTCAGTTTCTGTTAACCCTATGATGGTATCCAGAGCCATTAATCAGTAATGGCCTGTGAAATACCTCCTCATCCGCCATAACTACTACCACCGCTCCAAGTTCCACCATTAAATTCTCGTCCTACGGTGGCCAGAATATGCATCGGTCACATATTGTCACATTATTTGGAGAATCTGAATCGGAATCGGATACTACTTTGAATATGTAGACCCTACAATTTCTGGCATGAAGCAACCTTGATTCCTAAACCTTATAACACCCCACACAAGAGTCACGGGTAACAAGTTACTTTAATCCTATATGACACATAATTTTGTAAACATCTTGTCTCTTATTTTTTTTGTGCTCAGCATTTAAATAGTTATTCTTTGTTCTTATTTTATTTTTTAATAGCATATACACCCTCTATATTGTTATCAGGTGTGAGGATGATGGGCCGTTTATGCCAACGTGTCATATTTCCAAGGAGAAAGCTTGGAGCTTGGGAATCAAATTTACTCTTTTAGAAGTCAGCATCAAGGATACTGTGGAAAGCTTCGGAGAAAAAAAGATTGTCGACTTTTAAACCATGATACCCTCTTAATAAATAAATTCACGACAAGTTGTTGGTGCCATTTGATTCATGAAGTAAAACCCATATAGCAGAAAAACATTTTACTAGTGTTAATTAACTGGATGCAAACGCGAAACGGCAGTGATAGCACACTAGTGGATGATAAGAACAAAAAGGGTAAACCGGTCATTTTGAGGGTCTATGAAAGGAGAAATAAGAAGAACAAGTAAATATAATATTTAATAGGTGGTTATTGGTGTGTTAGTTTATATTTGAATAGTTAGTTATTATGGCTTGGTGTGGCTTTGTTTATAAATATGTGTTTTATCTTTTAGGAAGTTATGTTTTGAAGTTAATTGTAAAGTTTGGCCAGAAGTTACAACTTCTGAGAAGAGCATTGCTCTTAGGCGGTTACTTTCGGTTATCTTGTAATCTTCACTCTGATTATCAATACAATTCACATTTCCCTTCCAAATTCTCTTCATTATAATCATTCCATATTCACTGTTACTGTTAATTACTCTGGTTTCCATCAAATTGGTCCGACCTGCCGGATGCCACCGAAGAAGATGGAGACAAAGGTTACTGCACTAGAAGAAAAAATCGCCACCATGGAGGTTTCCTTGAAGGAAATGCAGGACCAGAATAGAGAGAATCAAGAGAAAATTATCTCCCTCCTTAGTTTGAGTAAAGGGAAGAATGTTGAAAAACAAAATGATGATGAATCTGTTGGTTCTAGTAAACGTTCTAATCTGCAAGGAGATGCTCTTGATGAATTTCGCCTTTCTGTTAAAAAGACTGAACTTCCAATGTTTACCGGCGACGACCCTGCAGGATGGATTGCAAGAACAGAAGTTTATTTCAGTGTTCAGAATACTCGCCCAGAAATCAAAGTTAACTTAGCTCAATTGTGTATGGATGGCGCAACAACTCATTTCTTCAAGGGCTTGTTGGAGGAGAATGCAGAATTGACGTGGGAACAACTAACTCTGGCGCTGTTGGAGCGATACGGGGGAGTGAGTGACGGCAATGTTTTTGAACAGTTATCGTCTTTACGACAAGAAGGAAGTGTTGATGAGTACATTAAGGAGTTTGAGCGGTTGATTTCACAAATCCCACGACTGCCCACCGATCAAATACGTGGGTTATTTCATTCATGGATTAAAGGAGAGTATCAGAGGCAAAGTCAGAAGTTTAATTACCTTGGGTTCTGTTTCGCGACCCAAATTGATGAACGTTGCAAGAGCGATTGAACGCGAAACCGAAGAGGGGAGAAGAGATTGGCTTGCGCGCAGACGGGTTGGGTTCGCAACCGGGTCGCGACTCCAAACTGTTTTGGTAACCGTTCCATGCCTCAGACCAAGAATAGCATCAGCGACTGGGTGTTAGTGACAGGGAACCAAAACGCGCGCACGCGGAATCAGGGCGGAGCGCAAGTGCGTGGTGCACTGTCTGCGCCATCACCATCTGAGAAGACAGCGTTTCCGTACCGTGACAGAAGGGTGCGTAATTTATCTTCGCAAGAAATTGCGGAGCGGCGTCAAAAATGGCTCTGTTTCAAATGTGGGGGCCCCTTTCATCCTCGTCATCAATGTCCGGACAAAAATGTTTGCGTCATGGTGATGGAAGAAGAATTAGAGGAGGAGAATGAAGTTATGGTCATGAAAGAAGAAGTGGAAGAGACCGGTGATGAAGAACTACAACTCAATGTCATGAGTTTTAATGGATTGATGGAGAACGCTAATGATAGACTCAATTCAATTAAGTTGCAAGGAACAATAGGGGGAGTTCCAGTGTTGATGTTGGTAGACAGCGGAGCAACTCAAAATTTCATGTCTAGACGTTTAGCTCTTGCTATGGGTTTACATATCACTGAAGCACCACCTAGACCCATCAAATTAGGAGATAGATTTACTGCTAAGACACATGGAGAATGTCATGATGTTATAATTATGGTCCAAGTTATTTCATGGGTCATAAATACTATGCTCTTTGATTTGGATGGAATTGACTTGGTATTGGGAATGGCTTGGTTAACACAAATAGGGGCTACGTGGATAGACTGGTTACAAAAGATTATGTGTTTTGATTACCAGGGCGAGTGGGTTGAAGTTCAGGGTGTACGGAGTAGAGAGTGTGAACCATTGCAACAATATGTGGATGATAATCATTTTGCTCAGTTAAGGTGTGTTTCCCAAGAAGCTGTAGTGACGAAGGGTCAACAAATGGAGATGCAGTCTGTATTGGACAGTTTCGAGTCAGTTTTCAAAGAACCACGGGGCCTACCACCAGAGAGGCAACAGGAACATGCAATACACTTGGTTGAAGGTCAGGGACCAATCAATTTTCGCCCTTATCGTTATCCTCATCATCACAAATCTGAAATCGAGAAACAAGTGCAAGAGTTGCTGCTGACCGGAGTGATTAGACCAAGCCAGAGTGCTTATTCCAGCCCGGTTATTTTAGTAAAGAAGAAAGACGGTTCGTGGAGGATGTGTGTGGACTACCGTGCTCTGAATAAGGTAACCATTCCTGACAAATTCCCTATTCCTGTAATTGATGAGTTATTGGATGAGTTGCATGGTGCGAGATACTTTTCCAAAATTGATCTTAAATCCGGCTACCACCAAGTACGCATGCGACATGAAGATATTCATAAAACGACCTTTCGTACTCATGAGGGTCATTATGAATACTTGGTAATGCCATTTGGTTTGATGAATGCTCCCTCTACATTTCAAGCTTTGGCGAACACAGTCTTCAAACCTATGTTGCGAAAATATGTCCTGATATTTTTTGATGATATTTTGGTGTATAGCACAACTTGGCAGGATCATCTTCAACACGTCCGTTTGGTATTGAGCGTGTTAGCAGAACATCAATTGGTAGCCAATCAGAAGAAATGCTCCTTTGGCCAGTTGTCAGTTGAATATTTGGGCCATGTTATCTCTTTTGAAGGAGTATCTATGGATCCATCAAAGGTCAGCAGTGTGTTAGAATGGTCAGTACCTAAGAATGTCAAGGGAGTGAGAGGATTTTTGGGTCTTACTGGCTACTACAAGAAGTTCATTCGTGATTATGGTAAAATTGCAAGACCTCTTACAGACTTGACAAAGAAGGATGGTTTCAGTTGGGGAGAAAAAGAGCAAGAAGCTTTTGAACAACTTAAGCAGAAGGTTACATTAGCCCCAGTTTTAGCCTTGCCAGACTTCACCAAGGAGTTTTTCATTGAAAGTGATGCGTCCGGAAATGGACTGGGTGCAATCTTGATTCAAGACAAGAAACCTATTGCGTTCTTTAGCAAGGGTCTTAGTAACCGGAACTTGAACAAATCTGCCTACGAGAAAGAGTTAATGGCAGTGGCCCTAGCAATTCAGCACTGGCGTCCTTACCTTCTGGGAAGAAAGTTCACTGTTTGTACCGATCAAAAGAGCCTGAAACAACTAATGCAACAACGTGTTATGACAATGGACCAGCAGAATTGGGTTGCTAAGCTTCTGGGTTATCAGTTTGACATAGTTTACAAACCGGGACTGGAAAACAAGGGTGATGATGCTTTGTCTCGCCAGTTTGAGGTCACAACCAGCAATGCCATTGCTACCTTAGAGGGGTTAGAGGACAGGTTAGAATTGAATACTATGATATTTCATCCTGAATGGTTAGATTACAGGGCTGTCCAAGCAGAAGTGCAACAAGATCCATCTCTACAAGCAATTATTTCATCGTTACTACAAAAAGAAACAACAAAAGCTGGGTTTGTAATTCGGAATGGGGTTCTCTTGTATAAGGGCAGATTGGTCATGGCAGCAACATCCCCCTTAATTCCTACTATTCTCAAGGAGTTTCACAGTACTCCACAAGGACGACACTCTGGATTCTATCGCACTTACCGTCGGTTGGCTGCGAATCTTTATTGGCAGGGTATGAAGAAGGATATCCAGGAATTTGTACAAAACTGTATTGTGTGCCAATGCAACAAGTATGCTGCTTCTGCTCCTGGTGGCCTGCTCCAACCACTTCCCGTGCCGAGTCAAATTTGGGCAGAACTTTCTATGGATTTCATTACCGGCTTACCCAAATCAAAGGGATTTGAAGCTATCTTTGTGGTGGTTGATAGGTTATCCAAATACAGCCATTTCATCCCTCTTAAGCGCCCGTACTCAGCAAGATCCGTAGAGGAAACATTCATTAAGGAAGTAGTCCGACTCCATGGCATTCCAGAATCAACTGTTAGTGACAGAGATCCTATATTTGTAAGCAATTTTTGGCAGGAGTTGTTCAAACAGCAGGGTACGCATTTGAAAATGAGTACTGCGTATCATCCTCAGACGGATGGGCAGACAGAGGTGGTCAATCGTTGTTTGGAGACTTTTCTCCGGTGTTTCATAGCTGACCAGCCCAAAACATGGGCCATGTGGATTCCGTGGGCAGAATACTGGTACAACACGACCTTCCATGCTTCCACAGGAACAACCCCATTTGAGGTGGTCTATGGACGCCCCCCTCCGGTGCTGACTAGTTATCTACTTGGTGAGGTTAAGTTCGAAGTAGTGTAACGAGATTTGGCTGACCGTGATGAGTGCTTAAGACAACTGAAGCATCATTTGAATCGTGCTCGTGACAGAATGAAAACACATGGCCGATAGACATCGCAAGGAACGTTCTTTTGAAGTGGGTGAATGGGTCTTCTTAAAATTGAGATCTCATGTGCAACAATCTGTGGCACCCAGAATCTGTCATAAGTTATCCCCCAGGTATTTTGGTCTGTTTAAAGTACTAGAGCGTGTTGGTGCAGTTGCCTACAGGTTAGAGTTACCTCCCACATTTCGCATACATCCTGTTTTCCATGTTTCCCTGCTGAAGAAGGCTGTGGGTGATGCTGCTGTCCAGCCGGTACTCCCTGCAAGTTTGGAGGTTGTTGAAGATTCTGTATGGGAACCAGAGGCGGCTTTAGCCCACCGGAAGATAGACCGAAGGGGTGACACTATCTCTCAAATTCTTATCTATTGGCGTCACAAACCACTTGAAGAAGCGACATGGGAAGACAAGTGTTGCATCAAAAACACACTAGAGGAAGTGTACTCTATCGCAGAAGTAGTATAAAAGATTATCGTCACCACAGGGATTAATTAACAAGTACTAAACTAAGCAAGATTTATTATTATTTAGACGAACGAATAATTGAGTTGTACGAAAACAAATAAAAAGAAATAAAGAACAATAATAAAATGCAAGATTTAATTCAATGGAGAGAAGCCTAGGGTCACGGTTTCACTTGCAAGCTTTGATTCCTCTATGTCTAATTCTACCTGAATTCCCTTATTTTTTTCAATTACCAATCCCTTTACTAAAGCTATTAATCTGTTTCGTCATTCGCGATTAATATTCTTTTTCCTAAACTAACCCTTGTTTGGTCATGCAAGAATTTAAATTTAAGAAAAGCATAAAGAGCAAAAAGGTTGAATGATTGGAAGACTAAATTAAAGTTTGGTCATGCATTAATTTTAGTCTCAATTATCCTATAGGTCCACCAACTAATTGCAGTACGGTCGCTGATCAACTAATTGATTATGAACATGCAAAGGGTTGTCAATCCTAATTATGTGATAAAGCAATAGGATAATATTAATTGGAATAAAAATTAGGAATTCAAAGTATAAATTAAAACATAAAAAGGTCTCTAATCAAGCAAGATCCACCTAGACCCTAGAAGAAGATTTAGCTATTCATAGTGACTAAGAACAATGGAATAAAATTAGGAGTCATGAACTACAGAGATAAAAATAACCCGGAAGATGGAGGTTATTTTGATCTTGAGTATTCAGTCTCCTTCTCTGCTCCAAAGCTCTCTCACGGTGTCAAAAACGGTACCCAAAAACTCTTTTTCTCCTCTCCTGTGTGTTGCCGTCACTACCGCTTCCAATCCTAATTCACGTGTGCGGCCTTCGTTTCTCTTCTCCACGTTCAGGCTCCTCTTGATTTTTAATTATCAAAAATCTCCCTCTGTTGTGTGCGGCTCCTGTTTACCTTAATGCTGCCTTCCTTTTCTTTCTCCCCAAGCTTAGGGTAGTATGTTATCTCCATTCAATTCATGGGCTGGATCACTTCCACACCAATGGGCCATGTGGACTTTGCTAAATTTATAGACTTAGTCCTTTAATTTTTTATTGCCTTGCTCCTTAATCAGTCCATATATATTATAAAGTGGCTTTAAAATGGACTATTCATCTTTTCCATATTTTCTTCCTTTCTACAAAATAAATAGAGATTAAGTCAGTAATTTATATTATCACTAATAATTGCTCTAAAATTGACTCACAAATATCCCTAAAAAATGCCCAAAATTGTAGTTTATCAACTCCCCCACACTTAACATTTGTTTGTCCTCAAGCAAATTTTCTGGCTCAACAAAATTTTCAAATAAGTAACAGAGACAGTCAAATAAGGAACCCAAAATTAGAAGCACAATGACAAACAATAGACAATATAGCACATATGAGGTGTCAAAAGGTTGCCCAATTAGAGGCTCATGTCCCCGAAGAATACATTTCTGTGAACAAAGGCACTCACTCACAATCTCTCTAAGTGTTTTGGGACTAGGGAAAATATACACTCAAGTTTCAACAAAATACACATTACCATATGTTTGTAATTTGACCAAATCTCCACTAAATAGTTCACATGCATGCAAAAGATTGGGTGTTATGGGTTGTAACGGGGCCATGGTGAATTCAAGTAGGGTAGGAAATAAGAAGCAATGGATAATCAAAGGGCTAAAAACAAGAAACAAATAGTAACCTTTGAAACCAAATATGGAGCGCCTATTTATTTTACAATTTTTGTTCAAACTCCAAATTAATTTCACTTCCATTCTTCACTCTTCTTTTTCTCTTGAGTCGACTATTTTTTTTTTTGGATTTCCCCTCTGGCTCTTTCATTCTTTTGATGTGTCTTTTCCTCCTTCTTGCTTTCCTTTGTTCTCTTATTTTTTTCTTCAACTTTTCATTTTTCTATATTTTTCTTAGGAGGAAAAGGTACTTGTAACCACATTAGCCACTCCTATTTTGTTTTATGTCCCGATGAGATAGACAATTGAAATACAGGACAAAATTGTAAATTTCAATAGTTGCTTCAAATTTAATTTCAAATGGTTACCACAAAAAAAGGAAAAAATTATATCTGGGTACCAAAGAAAAATATAACAAATAGGTTCAAAGGAGACAACTAATGGATAAATTCAACCAACAACTCTGAGGCCAGAAAAATTCCTAAATTCCCCAAATCTTTTTACATGATGTAAATCAATTTTCGCCTTGAAATGGTCAAAAGACAAATTCTAGAATATAGCAAATTGGGAAACACACTCATACAAAGAAAAGGGGGTAAAAATTTATGATTTAGTATCAATCCCCTTATGAAGGCTCAGATCTCACATTTAGAAGCTAGTTCACAAAAAGTACTCAACAGACACAATGCTAATTATCAGCTTCCTAAGGACAACCTCACACTTACAATTAAGCACAAGTCTGTCAAGTAAATTAATTATGGGATCCCTTAAAAGCAAAATCTCTAATTTTTTTTTTCAACTTGAAGCATAAGTAATTCAAAACAAGCCAGAAAAAATGCTATCAACACATGTAGTGGGTATGTGCATTAATAGAGATGAATTGACAATGTTAAACTCTCCTCCCCCTCCCCCACACTAGCATGAAGCATGGTCCTCAATGCGAAATGATCAAATAGAAATCAAAAGAAATAAATGAGAGAGAGAGAGAGAGAAATAGTGAATTCCCTGAGAGAGCTTGTAGTCCGAGCTTATCCCTAAAACAAAACAAAACAAAAATGAGAGAAAATAAAACACAGGTTGCCTCCTGCAAAGCGCTTGTTTCACGTCCCGAGCCTGACGGTACTAGAGCCAATCCTTGAGGGCAGTGACATAGCTCACTTGACTCAGCCCTTCCTCAAAATGCTTCACACGCTGTCCATTGACCTTAAAAGTGGTGCCATCTTCATGGGATACCTCAAGCACTCCATAAGGAAAAACTTGAGTAACAGTGTAGGGTCCATACCACCTTGAGCGCAACTTTCCTAGGAAAAGACGCAAACGTGAGTTATAAATTAAAATTTTTTCACCAACATGGAATTCACGCTGCTGGATGCGCTTATCATGCCACTTTTTAGTCCGCTCCTTATATAACTTGGCATTCTCATAAGCTCCCAGACGGAGCTCATCGAATTCATCGAGCTGCAGCAACCTATTTTCACCTGTTAGCTGAGCATCAAAATTTAGAAATTTTAAAGCCCAAAGTGCTTTATGCTCTAATTCAACAGGCAAATGACATGCTTTTCCAAAAACAAGACGGTAAGGAGACATCCCAATGGGGGTTTTAAAAGCAGTTCTATAGGCCCATAGTGCATCATCAAGTTTCAAAGACCAATCTTTTCTTGATGCACTAACTGTCTTCTCTAAAATCCTTTTCAGCTCTCTGTTTGAAATTTCAACTTGCCCACTAGTTTGTGGGTGGTAAGGAGTTGCTACCTTATGAGTGACACCATATTTGCTCAAAAGATTTTCAAATTGTTTATTACAAAAATGAGTGCCACCATCGCTAATAATGGCTCGGGGAGTGCCAAATCTGGAGAAAATATTTTTCTTTAAAAATTTCACCACCACCCGAGCATCATTAGTGGGTAAGGCTACAGCTTCCACCCACTTAGACACATAATCTACAGCAACAATATATTGATTTGAAAAAGATTTAGGGAAGGGCCCCATAAAGTCAATACCCCATACATCAAATATCTCACAAACCAAAATGTTGTTTAAAGGCATCTCTTGACGCCTAGAAATATTGCCACTCCTTTGACAACTATCACAAGCTTTCACAAATTCATGAGCATCTTTAAATATAGTGTAGGCCAATAAAAACCACATTGTAAAACTTTATATGCGGTTCTATTTGGGCCAAAGTGGCCACCTACCTCTCTAGAGTGACAATGTTCAAGGATAGAAGTTACCTCATCCATAGGCACACAACGCCTAACAACCTTGTCTCCACATACTTTAAATAGGTAAGGGCCATCCCACAAGTAGTGTCTAACATCAGAAATTAATTTCTTCTTTTGCTGAAAAGAAAAATCAGGGGGAACAACCTTACCCACCAAATAGTTGACAATGTCTGCAAACCAAGGAATAGTAGAAATAGCTAAAAGTCTCTCATTAGGGAAAACCTCCTTGATCTCCCCATCATTTGAGGCCTGCATCACACTATGGTCAAGCCTTGAGAGGTGGTCAGCTACAAAGTTCTCTGAGCCTTTCTTTAACTCTAATCTCCAAGTCAAACTCTTGTAGCAACAAAATCCACCTGATTAACCCGGGTTTAGCATCCTGTTTTCCAAGCAAATATCTAATGGCAGCATGGTCAGTGTAAACAATAACTTTAGAAAGAACAAGGTAATGACGAAACTTGTCAAAAGCAAATAGTACAGCTAGCAACTCTTTCTCTATGGTAGTATAATTTCTTTGAACATCATCAAGAGTGCGACTAGCGTAGTAAATGGTATAGAATACCTTATTCTTGCTTTGCCCCAAAACAGCCCCCATAACAGTATCGCTAGCATCACACATAATTTCAAAGAGAAGCGACCAATCGGGAGCAACAACAACAGGGGCACTAATTAATTTTTCCTTTAAACAATTAAAAGCCTTCAAACAAGTGTCAGAAAAATCAAAAGTGGCCTCCTTAACCAAGAGGTCAGTCATAGGCTTTGCAATTTTTGAGAAGTCTTTAACAAACCTTTTATAGAAACCAGCATGGCCTAGGAAACTACGAACCCCCTTGACAGAATTGGGTGGGGGTAACTTTGCAATTACCTCAACCTTGGCAGGATCAACTTCAATGCCTCTGGTGGACACCTTATGTCCTAGAATAATGCAATCTTGTACCATAAATTGGCATTTCTCCCAATTGAGCACTAAATTGGTATCCCTACATCTCTGCAACACTGAATTCAAGTTATGTAAACAGTCCTCATAAGAGGATCCAAAGACAGTAAAATCATCCATAAATATCTCAATGCATTTTTCAACCAAGTCAGAGAAGATAGCCATCATGCATCTTTGGAAAGTGGCAGGGGAATTACATAAACCGAATGACATCCTTTTATATGCAAATGTTCCATATGGGCAAGTAAAAGTAGTTTTTTCTTGATCTTCAGAAGCCACTGGTATTTGTAAATAACCGAAATATCCATCCAAACAACAATAATAATCATGACCTGCCACTCTCTCAAGCATTTGATCAATAAAGGGAAGGGGGGAAGTGATCTTTTCGGGTGGCATCATTTAATTTTCTATAATCAATGCACATACGCCACCCGATAGTTTTCCTAACTGCAATTATTTCATTTTTATCATTCTCCATCACAGTAGTACCTCACTTTTTAGGAACACATTGAACAGGACTTACCCACTTACTATCAGAGATAGGATAGATGATATCTGCATCAAAAAGCTTAATCACTTCCTTTTTGACCACCTCTTTCATGTTAGGATTGAGGCGGCGTTGAGGTAGTGCCCGGGGTTGGTAATCATCATCCATGTAGATCTTGTGGGTGCAAATTGAGGGACTAATGCCTTTTATATCATGAATAAACCATCCAAAGGCTTCTTTGTTGGCCCTTAATACCCTCAAAAGCTTATCCTCCATGGTATCTGTCAAATCTGCAGAAATAATCACAGGCAAAGAGGAAGGGGGATGCAAGAAAGCATATTTTACATTTGAAGGAAGAGGCATTAATTCAAGCTCAAGAGCCTCTTCAATTGAAGGTTTGGGATTTGGAGTATTACCCCATTCCAATTCCTCAAATCTATGGTTACTTCAATTTTTCTGAGGGTGGTGAGCCTGCAAAAACATTAAGAACTCTTCTTCCTCACCACCCTGCAATATGCCAAGTCCCTGCACAGTAAGTACTTTTTCTAGAGAGTCCTGAATTCTAAAATCATCAAAACTTTCAGAGGTAACCACATCATTAATATCCATAGCTTGAATAAAAATTACAAGAAGCAAATGAGGAAGGATTTTTTAATGAGTTCAAGACTTGAAATACAACTTCCTCATCTCCAAATCTCAAAGTCAATTTTCCCTGTTGAACATCAATTAAGCTTTTTTCCTGTAGCTAAGAAAGGACGCCCCAAAATAATTGGGACTTCCTCATCTTCTTCCATATCCAATAACAAAATCAACAGGGAAAATAAACTTATCAACTTTAACTAAAACATCTTCCACCACTCCACGGGGGTGGGCAATGGATCTATCAGCTAGCTGCAAGGTGATGTTAGTAGGATGTGGTTCCTGCAAACCAAGCTTTCTAAAAACAGAAAAAGGCATCAAATTTATACTTGCTCCTAAATCACATAAAGCCTTTTCAAAATGAGAGTTACCAATTGTACAAGGGATAGTAAAACTACCTGGATCTTTAAGCTTAGGTGGTAACTTTTTTAGAACTATAGCAGAACATTCCTCATTAAGCCTAACTGTTTCAAAGCCTTCTAACTTCCTTTTGTTAGAAATAATTTCTTTTAAAAATTTGGCATATTTAGGCATTTGAGCAATAGCTTCAGCTAAAGGAATGTTGATATGCAATTTTCTAAATATTTCAAGAAATTTGGCAAATTGCTTATCATGCTGCTCATTTTTAAGTCTTTGAGGATAAGGAACATTTACCTTTGCTTGCTCATATTTTTCCCTTTCCTTTTTGCTTTCTTCAGAAGTGCTCTCCTCAATAGGAGCTTGTATTTCTTTCTCGGGCGCCCGTCCATCTTGATTGTTTTCTTGAATCAGCTCCTTGCCACTCCTAAGAGTGACAGCCTTGCAATGCTCATTTCTTGGATTAGGCTCAATTTGGGTAGGCAGTGAGCCTTGAGGCCTTTGAGACAACACAGTAATGAGATTTGAGATTTGACCCTTTAGGCTTCCAAATTCGTTGTTCATGGCTCCAATTTGGCCCTCCAAGCTTCCAAATCTTTCATTTGTCTGCTGCATAAACCTTGTCAACACATCATTGGTATCCAACTTTTTCTCCTCTTGCCTTTGCACATGTGGAGGCTCATAGGAGTTCGAGCTTTGCTCCTTTTGTTGTCCTCCCCAAGAGAAATTAGGGTGATTTCTCCAACCCGGATTGTAAGTGTTTGAATAAGGGTCATTTGGGGTCCGGTTGGAATTCTGAACATAATTGGCCTCTTCAGTTGAAGTTGTGGGCCGGCCCTGTGATTTTATCAGTTATTCAATGGATTGCAACCTCTCATCAGTCCTGTCCATGTAATTGGCTAAAACACCCATGCACGGGTGTCCAAATTTTTCCATGTATCTAACTAAATACTCTTGCATACCAGGCCTTAACTCACTTTTCTTCTGACCAAGATAGTTGACTTCTTCAGTTAGGCCTCCCGATAGATTATTTGTGATGTCACTAGTGGATGTAACTATTGGAGTAGATTGAGCTTGTACCTTCATCGAAGATTTCACCTGTTTAGAGAGAGCATCCAGCTTTATGTTAACACTAGTGTCATCTTCAACCTTGTACATCCCAGCTGATTTTTATGCGTCTGTCACTTGTCTCCCATTGGGCCATTATATCGACTGCTATCTCAGCAATTAAGTCATATACTGTCGCAGGTTCTCCATTCATTAGAGAGCCTCCACAAGCCATATTAACAATTCCCCTATTTTGAGAAGATAATCCGTTGCAAAAATATTCAAGCAATTGCCACTTTTCAAATCCATGATGTGGACAACTTCGGAGTAAGTCTTGAAATCTTTCCCAAGCTTCATGTAAAGATTCTTGCTCGAGTTGAGCAAAGCCGATTATTGCACCTCGGATCTTAGTAGTCTTACCTAGAGGAAAATATTTGGTCAAAATTTTTTGCTTCAGTTGATCCCAAGTGGTAATGGACTCAGCAGGTTGAGAGTCTTGCCAAGCAGATGCCTTGTCAGCCAATGACCATGGAAACAATCTCACTCTAATGGCATCAGGAGTGACACCATTACAAATTACTGAGTCTGCCACCCTCAAGAAGTTTCTAAGATGGGTGTGCGGGTCTTCTGTTGGTGCACCTCTGAACATAGTCGAATTCTGAACCATTTGAATCAAGCTGGGTTTGAGCTCAAAGTTAGTAGCTTGCACAGGTGGATTGACTATGCTTGTAGTGATATTCGCTATGGGAGTAAAGTAGTCCCGAAGAGTTCTTCTCGGATTAGCAGCCATCACTCTTGTCTCTTTTCTAATCCTTCGAGTAGTTCTTTCAATTTCTGGATCAAAAACCAAAATAGACTCCTGGGAGCGGGTGAGCATGCACGGGTAATAGTAATAAAAATAAAACTCACTAATAAAATAAAACAAAATATAATTTTTTTTCTTTTTATTAAATTAAAACAAGAAATAAAATAAATGTCTAAAGCAATAAAAAATCTTTTTCGTTTAATATTATTAAATTAGTCCCCCGCAACGGCGCCAAAAACTTGTTGCATCAAAAACACACTAGAGCAAGTGTACTCTATCGCGGAAGCAGTATAAAAGATTATCGTCTCCACAGGGATTAATTAACAAGTACTAAACTAATCAAGATTTATTATTATTTAGACGAACGAATAATTGAGTTGTACGAAAACAAATAAAAAGAAATAAAGAACAATAATAAAATGCAAGATTTAATTCAATGGAGAGAAGCCTAGGGTCACGGTTTCACTTGCAAGCTTCGATTCCTCTATGTCTAATTCTACCTGAATTCCCGTATTTTTTTCAATTACCAATCCCTTTACTAAAGCTATTAATCCGTTTGGTCATTCGCGATTAATATTCTTTTTACTAAACTAACCCTTGTTTGGTCATGCAAGAATTTAAATTTAAGAAAAGCATAAAGAGCAAAAAGGTTGAATGATTGGAAGACTAAATTAAAGTTTGGTCTTGCATTAATTTTAGTCTCAATTATCCTATAGGTCCACCAACTATTTGCAGTACGGTCGCTGATCAACTAATTGATTATGAACATACAAATGGTTGTCAATCCTAATTATGTGATAAAGCAATAGAATAATATTAATTGGAATAAAAATTAGGAATTCAAAGTATAAATTAAAACATAAAAAGGTCTCTAATCAAGCAAGATCCACCTAGACCCTAGAAGAAGATTTAGCTATTCATAATGGAATAAAATTAGGAGTCATGAACTACAAAGATAAAAATAACCCGGAAGATGGAAGAAATTTTGATCTTGAGTATTCAGTCTCCTTCTCTGCTCCAAAGCTCTCTCACGGTGTCAAAAACGGTACCCAAAAACTCTTTTTCTCCTCTCCTGTGCATTGCCGTCACTACCGCTTCCAATCCTAATTCACGTGTGCGGCCTCCGTTTCTCTTCTCCACGTTCAGGCTCCTCTTGATTTTTAATTATAAAAAATCTCCCTCTGTTGTGTGTGGCTCCTGCTTACCTTAATGCTGCCTTCCTTTTCTTTCTCCCCAAGCTTAGGGTAGTATGTTATCTCCATTCAATTCATGGGCTGGATCACTTCCACACCAATGGGCCATGTGGACTTTGCTAAATTCATAGACTTAGTCCTTTAATTTTTTATTGTCTTGCTCCTTAATCAGCCCATATAAATTATAAAGTGGCTTTAAAATGAACTATTCATCTTTTCCATATTTTCTTCCTTTCTACAAAATAAATAGAGATTAAGTCAGTAATTTATATTATCACTAATAATTGCTCTAAAAATGACTCACAAATATCCCTAAAAAATGCACAAAATTGTAGTTTATCAAAAAGGACTTCATGGCTGCGCAATTTCCTACTTTCAGCCTTGAGGACAAGGCTGGTTTTCATGGGAGGGTCAATGATAGCGCACAAGTGGATGATAAGAACAAACAGGGTAAACCGGTCATTTGGAGGGTCTATGAAAGGATAAATAAGAAGAATAAGTAAATATAATATTTAATTGGTGGTTATCGGTAGTTATTGGTGTGTTTGTTTATTTTTGAATAGTTAGTTATTATGGCTTGGTGTGGCTTTATTTATAAATATGTGTTTTTTCCTTTTAGGAAGTTATGTTTTGAAGTTAATTGTAAAGTTTGGCTAGAAGTTACAACTTCTGAGAACTTCTGAGAAGAGCATTGCTCTTAGGCGGTTACTTTCTGTTATCTTGTAATCTTCACTCTCTGATTATCAATACAATTCACATTTCCCTTCCAAATTCTCTTCATTATAATCATTCCATATTCACTGTTACTGTTAATTACTCTGGTTTCCATCAGGCAGCAGAATTAGAAAGGTGGAAGAAATGAGAAATGATTATCAAAGCAGAAACAGTCCAAATTCCAAAAGCTTGACGCTAGTGTTAATTAATTGGTATATAGTTTAATCGGAGCTAACTGACAAACTGAAACCGATGGAATCGGAAGTTCAACTTCAAGTATCCGTCGATTCAATTCTCGACTTGTGTTTTTTATTAGAAAAAAAGTGGTTGGTGGTTGTGCCGTGGTGATGGCCTTTTTCTATCTTACTTGTTTTTCTTCTCTTCTTACTCTCCAATCTGCAACCCATCGACTCGGCGACATTCATTTCTTTCACCATTCGAAGTCGCCGATCACCACGCTGCGAGACTACACTCGCTCTCACGTTATCCTGAGGTATGTGTTTTGTACCGTATCTCTGGACTTGTACCCGATCTTAGACACAAGGCCCGATCCGAGATAGTTGGTAGGGGTTGGTCTTGATCAACCGAGCTCCGCTTCCGATCCGGGGCAGGTGGTACCTGCGGGGACACTCTGACGCTCAAGTCAGCCAGAGAGCTAATTAGAGGTGAAGAGTAGGAAAGAGTGTGTACCTTTAATGAAGCATTCAATGCTTTTTTATAGAGTTTGATGGTGTTTGACCTGATGAATCAGGACCGTCCGATCTTGCGTTGCGATCTCAACCATCGGTTGATGGATCTGCATTTGGTCTTGGGCCTCATTATTGTGGATTGGGCCAATCCATAACAGTTGCCCCCCAAGTCGGGTCGTCTTGGGGCGAGCTAGACTTGATGCCTTATATGGACTTTGTGAGAGTTTTTTGAAATTGAGGTCGGACCTTCGTGGCGACCTTCTTCAAGGCCGGGCTTATAGCTACAAATAGGGCTGCCCCCAGCCTCGGAGTGCCCGAGATACGGGTCTTGTCAAAGATCTTTGAGTGCCGGGCTTATACCAACGAGAGTGTCTGCCCCCAGCCTCAGAGTGCCCGAGATACGGGTCTTGTCAAAAGATCTTCGAGGCCGGGCTTATACCAGCAAGGGTGTTTGCCACCAGCCTCGGCAATGTTAAAAACGTGACCACCTGAGGGACTCGAGGCGTCAATTTAAAGTCGCCTTCAGGGCAGTTTACCGGGACTCGGCCCAGATCGAACTCGCCCTTCAGGGTAATGGAAAACTCGGCCATTTAAAACGTGACCACCTGAGGGACTCGAGGTGTCAATTTAAAGTCGCCTTCAGGGCAGTTTACCGGGACTCGGCCCAGATCGAACTCGCCCTTCAGGGTAATGGCAAACTCGGCCATTTAAAACGTGACCACCTGAGGGACTCGAGGTGTCAATTTAAAGTCGCCTTCAGGGCAGTTTACCAGGACTCGGCCCAGATCGAACTCGCCCTTCAGGGTAATGGCAAACTCGGCCATTTAAAACGTGACCACCTGAGGGACTCGAGGTGTCAATTTAAAGTCGGAGGATCTCTGGGGGCAAAAGCGCCGACGTTCCTGCCTCGGGAATTTTGCCCGGCTTCTGGAACGTCGCTTTCAAGGAAGAGGAAGCTAGAGACAAGCAGGGCCGAGGGGAAACCTCGGATCCGTAGGAATCATCCGGAGTTCCGATCCTAGGTGGAGTTCCGGTTTTAGCGTCAAACTTTAAGGCATTCGCTCGGCCGATCCCAAATCGTTCCATCCAACCTCGGAACTTACTTTTACTTAAGCAATCAGCGTGAGAAAATCGTAGCCGATCCATATATATTAGATGGTTGAAGATTTACAAAGTCGGATTACATCATGCCCGTAGGCTCATTCCGAGACCTAGGTGAAACGTGACCTTCCTGAGTTAATCCCTTCTTCATGATCGATATACTTCTGAGATCGCTGGAGGAACTCGGCAAGCGACTCGACTTGGTTGACCCCGACGTCTATCTGAAATAGACTTCCTTCACGAAGGCCAGCCTCCATGAAGTAAAGACGGAAGGAGTCGTCGAGGTTCCGGACTTGAGCAGCTTCTCTATTGAATCTCTCTATGTAGTCCCGGAGGGTCTCATTTTCTCCTTGACGAATTGCCTGCAATACCTTCCGAGATTTAGGCTTCATCTTCGAGTGGGCGAAGTGTGCAGAAAAGAGCTTGGCCAACTGATCCCAAGAGGAGATTGTATTTGGCTTAAGAGCCCTGAACCAGTCTAGAGCCGCCTTCTCTAGAGTAAGGGGAAAGGTTCGGCACTTTATCTCCTCTGGAATGTTACGGTATTGCATAACCGTGTCAAAGTAGTCGAGATGGCGATCCGGATCGCCAGTCCCGTCATGCATTTTCAGACCTTCAGGGGGCTTCTCTAAGTGCTTGGGCACCGGAAAGTAGTCGATTTTAACTGTAAAGGGTCCTTTACGCTTTGCCGACCTCTCAAGGGGTGGAGACCGTCGGTAGCCATACTTGCCGGGGGACCCCCGCGAGCTAGGGTGCTGACGTTCCTGCCTCAGAGACCTTTTCAGATCTCTGGTACGTCGCCTCGGAGAAGAAGAAAACAGGAACGAGCTAGGCCGAGGGGAACCCTCAGGACCATAGGGATCATCGGTGGTCCGACTTGGGGGAGTCATTGATCCTCGCCCTCCTCTACACCGAGGTGGAGTGCGGTGATGGAGGCGGACGCGGCCATGAGTCGTTCCTCTTGAAGAGTTGCGCAGAGAGGAACTCCGATCCGGGACGTTACGAGCCCGGATCTCAGCAATCTGAGCTTCTAACTGGGCGTAGCGTTGTCTTTCCTGCTGGTCGGCCTCGGCTTGCCGATTTAGGAGCAGGACGAGCTGTTGAACAGCATCGATCGGTACCTGGACGGTCGGAGGGGGAGGTGGAAGCCGGTTCCGAGATGGGCTCCCATGAACCATAGCCGTAGCCGAGCTTCGAGCATGCACCGAGCTAAGGGGTAAGATGACCGCCACTCCTTCCGAAGTCACCTGCTGCAGGACCGGCCCTTCACCGACATTCAGGACAGTCCTATGACGTAAGGTCGGAGCCATCGTCAATCAAGGAGATGGGAGAGGAACTAGAGTACAAGATCCTCCCACTGTGGTCGCCAATGTTCTGTACCGTATCTCTGGACTTGTACCCGATCTTAGACACAAGGCCCGATCCGAGATAGTTGGTAGGGGTTGGTCTTGATCAACCGAGCTCCGCTTCCGATCCGGGGCAGGTGGTACCTGCGGGGACACTCCGACGCTCAAGTCAGCCAGAGAGCTAATTAGAGGTGAAGAGTAGGAAAGAGTGTGTACCTTTAATGAAGCATTCAATGCTTTTTTATAGAGTTTGATGGTGTTTGACCTGATGAATCAGGACCGTCCGATCTTGCGTTGCGATCTCAACCATCGGTTGATGGATCTGCATTTGGTGTTGGGCCTCATTATTGTGGATTGGGCCAATCCATAACAGTATGTATAGAGCAACCTTTTTGATAACTTGTAATTTGTTATTGAGACTTTCTGTTTATATATCAATTTGTAATTTTCTGAAAATTTGTAGGCATACAATACTTAGCGCATGCCAAAAGTTATTCTAGAGATTTAAAATTCATTTTGATATGGTTAAGTGTTCTCAACTAGAATTAATTTTACCTTTAGAAATGATTCTGATTTGATGTTAGGATTTGTAGCTTTTTCTATCAAACATGATTTTCATACTCAAATTTGTAGTTCAACTCACTTTTATGAGAATGTATCCAAATACGAATTACTTTACATGTAACTTACCTGTAAAACTGAGCACTAATGAAGCCAAGTCAATCAAGGACATATAGTTGCTAATGATGCAAAGGAGAATATGTGAAGTAAACTTCTTGTTTTCCTTTCTCTAATCTTGGTTAATAATATACTTTCTTGGTAACAAAAAGATGAAGGACTCATCTGGTGAGCATTGAGCAATTGACTTAGAGAAAATATGGAAGACTAGCTAAAAAGAATGTATTTTTGAAAACAATAAAAACCCGTTTTTGCCATTCTCAAAATTTTTGAAAATATTGAATTACTTATCTATGATGTTTCTTAGTTTTAATAGAAAAATTAGTGGATACTAAAACAGGAAACAACAGACAGAAAGTAAATAGATCCTTAATTTGTCAAGTCTGGTCCAGATAGGTTTCAATTTTATGCTAGAGAGAAGATTAAGGACGCTATAAATCGTTTTATCTTCTGATCCAATTACAAGCTGTTGTAGAAACTCAAGGAAGTGAAAATTTATATTTTGTTCGGTACCGTATCTCCTGCTACGTATCCGATCTTGGATAGCTAGACCGGTCCGAGATAGTTGGTACGTGTGTCATTGGTTGTCCGAGTTGGTGCTCCGGTCCGAGGTGGGGTGGTACCTGCAATGACACTCCGACGCTCAAGTCAGTGAGTGAGTCAATTACAAGTGAGAATAGGTGAGAGATGAATACCATTAATGTGAGCATTCAATGCTTATTTATAGGTATCTAGGAAGGAGGAGGGCTGTTGGATCTAGGTCTGCAATCTCCACCGTTGGATGAATTGGACCCTTTGGTGTTGGGCCTTTTTGGTGGATTGGCCATTGAGGCCCAATCCATAACAGTACCCCCCCAAGTCGGGTCGCCTTAAGGCGAGCTAGACTTGCCGTTTAGAGATTTCGTCGGGCCCAAGCTCGGGCGAGACACTTCACGACATACCGGGCCGATCTGAGGGACTCAGGTCGCGCCGAGTGACTCGAGGCTGTCCGCTTTGAGAGATTCCGGTCACGGCGGGGTCAAGGGACCGGGGCGAGTCGAAGGAAACGAAGCGATCTGGTCAGATCTGTGCCTTGATTTCTGTGCCAGCTGGCAACGTCATTGATGGGACGCGTCGTTCGAGGATGATTGGGGTAATGATGGCGCTTGGAACGACGCGCCTGTCTAGGGGCTAGTCTTGGGAAACGTAGCCTAGGCCCAGGCCCATCTGTGGCCTTCTTAATGTTCTATAAATAGGAGGGGGGATCCCCCTTACTTGGATTGTTTTTCTGCGAATTGCTCTGCTTCCGATCTTAAAGTCGTTCCGGAGCTTATTTCTCTCTTCAGAGTTGTGCTGTATCTCGGTGACGCCTTTGCTGTTCGCGACCTGCCCCCAGTGTTCGACGAGCTTCGATTTTCATAAGGTTAGTTTTCCTCTTTTCTTTATTGCTTCCGACTTTAGATTACGACCGGGGTTCTCTCCGGACCCCTATTTGTAGATACAGAGTGGGGGTCGTCAGGTCGGGTTCCGACTTGGTTGTGGACCCACTGTTTACGTATCAACCTGACTCGTCAAGCCCCCATTTCTGCAGGTCCGATCTGGCGAGGACGAAACAAACCCGTCGGGTTGCTGACATAGATCGCCCTCATTTCGCGCAAACAATGGCTTCCGGAATTGGAGAGTCGATGGAAATTCGTGCTAGTCCCCCCGGGTCGGCTATTCCCGAGGTTCAAGACGACTTGGGCTCCGCTCCTACTCACGCTGAAGACCGGTCTCCCGGGGTTCCCAGCAACGAGCCGGCAGATGAAGATAACACAGAGGTGGTGGTCCTTGATTCGGGTGATTCTGATGCCGAGCCCGACCGTGAAGAGCAGGGCAGCACTAGTTGGAGTTCGGGGGAGAGTGAGGAGGAGGTGGCTGAGAGCCGAAACAATGAAGACGGTCTTGGGCATTGCGGGGAGCCCGCATATGAAGAAGGTGATTCTGACCAATATCCCCGAGCCGGAGTAGGCCCGGTCAATGTTCCCGTATCCCTACCTCTCACTGTTCCCCGGGAGTATTCCTGGGTGTCGGAGGCGTTGAAGGGGATTCCGTCCCTTTATAGGACCGGGGACGATATGAGTTTCTTCGTCAACCGCCTTTCCCGGAAGGATCAGATCTGGAATGTGGAGGGAATGGCTGAAGACCAGCATGTGGCCGTCTGGCCGAAAGCTCTGAAATTTGTTATGTACGGGGTGACGATCCTTGACATGCACGTTAGCCCCCCGTTCACCGCTTTTCAGCAAGAGGCTTTGGAGATCTTGAACCTCGCTCCTTCCCAACTACATCCCAACTCATGGGCGTTCCTCCGGGCTTTTGAGTTGATGTGCATTCATCTGGAGAGGCCGATCTCCTGTGACCTCTTCTTCCACCTTTTTGAGGTTAACCGGAGGCATGAGGATGGAACCAAAGATCGGTGGGAACATGTGAGCTTCCGGGCTAAGAGAGGGGTAAAGATTTTCATGCCTTATTCCGACTCTCTTAAGAACTGGAAAAATAAGTATTTCTTTGTGGAGCCCGTGAATGAGGAGGCAGTGAGGCACGTCGGCCAATATTCTGCGGACGGGAAATCATTGGAGTTCACAAAGTTTCAACTGGGGTGGTCTCTCTCTCACTTCAACCGGAGGCCTCATTCCTACACCGTCGGCTTAGGGCGGCTATCCCAGGTTGACCAGGACACATTGGCGATCTTGACGAACTTTGCCGACCTGATTATCTACCGGGATCCCAAGAAATTTGGGATTGACGTAGCCCGATTGGTCGGGGCCGGGTCGAAATCTCAAGTAGTCGCCGTTCTTGGTAGGTTTCTTGGTAGATAACCCCGCCCATTATAATTTTTTGACTGCCGTTTCTTCTAACATTGTTTATTTTCCTTATTCTGCAGATAGCATGGGGCCTGACAAGTTCTCTCGCCTGACGGCTCTTGCAGAAAGGAAGGCCGGGGTTCAAAAGGAAAAACCCGTTGCCGCCGTTCCGATCAGCACAATCCCGGAGGCGGGCTCGGCTGGAGCGGAGGATCGGGCTGCGGATCTCTTGCACCGAAAAAGGGAGCGCCCCCTCCCGCAAGCAGACCCTGCTTCTACTTCACATGCTCCGGCTGCTCGGGCTTCAAAAAAGGGGCGTCATGGGAAGCACCGGACTTCTAGGTCTTCCGGCATTTCTATTGACGCCGACTTCCTGCAGAAGCACTTGGAGGATTCCCGGGTTGACCCGGTTGAGGCGTCTCTTAAGTTATTCCGGCATCTGGCTGACGTGACGAAGCTTCAGAAGGTCGAGGCTGAGAATCAGGCAAAAGGTGACCCCAAGTTCCGAGGTGCACTCTTCGATTTTCCTTCTTGGTTATTTCTGTTTTTGACTTCCTTCTTTCTGTTATTACAGGAGCCCTGGTGGAGAGGGACAACGAAAGAAGAGCCCGGGAGGAGTTGCTAAAGAAATATGAGGCTCTGGAGAGGGATCAGACCGAGCTTAAAGCGGCTGCAGAAAAATTTGAAAGGGAGAGGGACTCTACCCTTAACTTGTGCATGGAACATGAGGTTCGAATCCAAGATCTCGAGAGCCAAGAAAGGCGGTCTGCCGAGGCGGTTTCTTCCCTGAGGGCTCGGATTCAGGAGCTCGAGGCCGATCTTGCGAAGGCGAGGCAAGCCCAGGTCGGGTCTAGCGTTGATTCTTTGCCTCGGATTGCTAAATTGGAAAGAGAGCTTCAAGAGGTACGTGCCAAAGCAGAAACCTTGGAGGACGAGGTGGTGGAGGTGGCTCAACTGGCTGTGGACGTGGCCGAGGAGAGCTTCGAAAAAGCCCTTGCTCAAGTCACTGTCATCCATCCATCCCTTCCTCTGGACCGGGGATTTATTCGCTTGAACCATACCGTAGCAGACGGGCGTATTGTCCGGCCCTATCGGGACTCTGAAGCGTTCGATGTCATTTACCCTCCCCCTTCCTTGCCGTGATTGCTGCTGACGGGGAAGTTCTGAATTTGCTGATTTTTGGGTTCCGGGTGGAACCGGTGGGGAAATAAAGCCCCGGGTTCCGGGCGGAACCGGAATTTGTAATATATCACCATCTTTTTGAACTAGAGGACCCGGCCGTATCCGGGATAATTTGTAATGGAAATTTATTTTAATGTGCCTCCGGTTTTATTTACCTCGGTTTAGTCTTTATACTGTTGTTTTACATTACTGCACTTGCGTTTGATTCGCTCAAGTGGTAAGCGTCGCCTTAGGTACAGTTTACCGGGACTCGGCCCAGATCGAACTCTTTCCTTAGGGTCGTGGCAACCTCGGCCAACAAGTTGTTTTTACGTAACAATGATCGCCTTCGGGGCAGTTTACCGGGACTCGGCCCAGATCGAACTCGTCCCTTTAGGGTAGCGACAACCTCGGTCAGCTAAAAGAAGAGAAACTAGGTGATAAAATCGGTAGACACCGCAAGCATAATGGATAACATCGGTATACACCGTTCATTAGATAAGATGAGTTACAACATCGGTATACACCGCAAACATAACTGACATCATCGGTATACACCGTTCCTTAGATAAGATGAGCTACAACATCGGTATACACCGCCTACATCATTGATATCATCGGTATACACCGTTCCTTTAATAAGATGAGCTACAACATCGGTATACACCGCCTACATCATTGATATCATCGGTATACACCGTTCCTTTAGGTAAGATGAGAGTCAGCTGTAGTATTTTCTCAGTTTAGTGGCGTTCCAAGTTCTTGGGATCGCCTTGCCGGACAAGGTCTCCAATTCGTAGGCACCTCTGCCGGTTTTAGATAAAACTCGGTAAGGTCCTTCCCAGTTGGGGGCGAGCTTGCCCTGTGCGGCGTTCTTCAAACCGACATCGGCTCTTCGTAAAACTAAATCACCGACCTCGAGGTCTCTGGGGATCACTTTCGAGTTATATCGTACTGCTACCCTTTGCTTTATTATTGCTTCTTTAAGGAAAGCCTGGCCTCGGACCTCATCGACGAGGTCGAGGTTTTCCTTCAATGCCTGGCTATTGTCCCCCGGAGATTTCGGGTGGAGTGTCCTCCAGCTCAGCTCCCCGATTTCCACCGGAATTACGGCCTCCGTCCCGTACGAAAGTCGAAATGGGGTTTCCCCTGTTGAGCTCTGTGGGGTAGTTCTGTAAGCCCACAGCACGTAAGGTAACTCTTCAACCCAGTTTCCCTTTGCTTCATCGAGTCGTTTCCTCAGTCCACTGAGATGGACCTTGTTGGCAGCCTCGGCCTGACCGTTTGTCTGAGGGTGCTCTACCGAGGTAAACCGGTGTTTGATCTTAAGGTCAGACATGAGTTTTCTGAAGCCTTTGTCGGCGAACTGTGTTCCGTTGTCCTGACTACCACCTCGGGGATCCCGAATCTAGTCATTATATTTTTCTTGAAGAATTTGATGCAATTCTTAGCGCTGATGATGGCCAATGGCTCAGCTTCAATCCATTTGGTGGAGTAATCCACCGCTACTATGAGGTATTTGATTTGGCCGGGGGCAGTTGGGAACGGTCCCAAGAGATCTATTCCCCACCAAGCAAATGGCCACGGCGAGCTTAAGCTGGTGAGCCCCGTAGGGGGCGCTATGTGGACCTTGGCGTGGATCTGACACTTACCGCACCTCTTTACATAATTTCTTGCATCGGTCTCCATGGTTGGCCAGAAGTATCCCGCCCTTAATGCCTTTCGAGCCAGGGATCGACCTCCAAGATGTTGCCCGCAGATCCCCTCGTGGATCTCGGCCAAGACGTAGTCTGCTTCTCCTCCTTCGATGCATTTCAACAGCGGTGCAGACAAGCTTCTTCTGTAGAGGCTTCCATCGATTATAGAAAAAGAGGAGGCCTTCCTCCGGAGGATCTTGGCTTTGCTCGGGTCCGGAGGCTCGTTCCCCGTTCTGATATAGTCTATTAATGGCGCGATCCAACCCTGGCTTTCTTCTACTACATTAACAGAAAAATTTGCTTCCGGGTTCAAGATTACGCTCGGCTTGTTCAGCGTTTCCTGGATTATCGACCGGTGGTTCCCCGGAATTTTGGTGCTGGCAAGTTTGGAGAGTATGTCAGCCCTGATATTTTCCGATCTTGGAACGTGCTTCACTTCCGTGAATGTAAAAAGGGAGAGCAGCTCCTGCACTTGGGTTAGGTACATTTGCAAGATCGGGTCTTTGGCTTCGTACTGTTTCCCGATTTGGGATACCACCAATAATGAGTCGGTATTTAGGGAAAGCCGGGAGACCTTGAGATCGATCGCAAGCCGGAGTCCAGCTACGCACGCCTCATTTTCCGCCTGGTTGTTTGAGGTAGGGAAACCGAATGTGAGCGATACTTCGATTACGACGCCAACCGGGCTTTCGAGCATCAACCCTGCACCACTTCCTTTTGGATTTGATGACCCGTCTACGTGAAGTGTCCACACCCCGTCATCCGGATCGGCGGGTGCCATCTCTGTGATAAAGTCGGCAAGTATCTGGGCTTTCATGGCCGGTCTTGTTTCGTATTTGATTCCGAACTCGGAGAGTTCTACTGCCCATTTGATCATTCGTCCTGCTAAGTTGGGTCGGTGTAAGATCCGTCGAATTGGATAATTAGTTCGCACCACGATTTGATGGGCGACGAAATAAGGTCGGAGGCGGCATGCCGAGATGAGTAGAGCAAAGGCGATCTTCTCTATTTTCTGATATCTCACTTCTGGTCCATGCAAAGCTTTACTCACGAAGTATACCGGGCTTTGCCCAGCTCCGGTCTCCCTGACAAGCACGGCCCCGATGGCCTCATCTGAGATGGCTAGATACAAAAATAGATATTCCCCTGGACTCGACCGACTTAGTATGGGCGGTTCGGACAGGACCTTTTTGAGCCGGGAGAGTGCCTCGTCCCGCTCTGGGGTCCATTCGAAAGTTGCTTCTTTCTTAAGCAGTTTGAACAATGGGAGCGATTTGAAGGCGGCGTTGGAAATGAAGCGGGATAACGCAGCTATCATGCCGTTGAGTTTCTGGAGCTCTTTCTTAGTGGACGGGGTCCGCATTTCTGTTACCGCTCGGCATTTATCCGGGTTGGCTTCAATGCCCCTTTCCGTGAGATAGAAACCCAGGAATTTTCCAGCCCGGACCCCGAAAGTGCATTTTTCCGGGTTTAGCCGCATATTATTTTTCCGGATTTCAGCAAAAATCTCTTCCAGGTCGGATATGTGGAGGTCTTCCCTTTCGCTTTTTGCAATCATGTCGTCGAGGTAGACTTCCACGTTACGACCGATCTGATCTCGGAATACCTTGTTCATCATCCTTTGATAAGTGGCGCCCGCATTTTTTAAACCGAACGGCATGAACCGGTAGCAGAAATTACCGCGGTCAGTCATAAAGGCCGTCTTCTCTTGGTCGGGGGGAACATCGGAATTTGATTGTATCCGGAATAAGCATCCATGAACGATAGTAAACGAAAACCTGAAGCATTATCGACGAGCCGATCAATACTAGGAACAGGGAAGGCGTCCTTAGGACAGGCCTTATTAAGATCGGTATAGTCAACGCACATTCGCCACTTTCCATTGCTTTTCTTAACAAGTACAGGGTTTGAGAGCCAAGTTGTATACTTGACCTCTTTTACAAAATCAGCCTTAATTAAATCTTCAACGACCTTAGCCGTAGCAGCTGCCTTTTCCTGGCTTTGAGCTCTTTTGCGTTGGGCGACCCATTTTGCCCCGGGGTTCACCGCTAGCTGATGACAGGCGACCTCGGGGGGAATCCCGGGCATGTCCTTGGCTGACCATGCGAAGAGATCGGCGTGGGATTTGAGGCAGAGGATGAGCTTTGTTTTTACTTCGTCGGGAAGATCGGATCCGATCTGGACAGTTTGAGCCGGGTTTTCTCCCAGCTGGATTTGCATGAACTGTCCATCAGGTTGGGGTCGCCTAATTTTCTTTTTTAGCTCTCTTGCTAACTCGTCGTCGCTTTCTTCCTCGGAGCTATCCGGGTCATATCTCGCGTCGAGGTCCGTGACATTGACCTCGGCAGCTGGACCGGCTCTTTTCTTTTTTGGGCTCTTCTGAGTTCTTGTCTCTATGGGGGAACCCCCTCTTCTGAGGCCTGCCTGTCCGCCTTGACATGAAGATAGAAGCATCTTTGGGCGGACTCTAAGTCGGCGTCAAGGGTGATAACTTCGTCACTCAATGAGTAGAACTTCATCTTGAGGTGAACCGTTGAAGTTACGGCTCCGAGCCTTCCAAGGGTGGGTCTCCCGATGATACAATTGTAGACCGAGGGGCATGGCAATACCAGGAACTTGGTCTTGACCGTCCGTTCTAGTGGCTCCTCTCCATAGGTGACCATCATTTCCAAGTAACCGAGAGGTTTGGTCCGAGACCCGTTGAAGCCCGAAAGATCCGATCCCCGGTAAGGGGTGAAGTCTTCCTCTGAGATCTGCAGTTTTCTCACCAGGTCGATGAAGATGATATCAGCGGAGCTCCCTTGGTCGACCAGAATCCTTCTTATCTCATGGTTTGCCATGACCGCCCTGATTATGAGGGGTATGTGCTTATTTGGCTTGCCATCCAATAAGTCCCGGTCGCTGAAGGCCAAGGGTGGGCGCTCCGGGCCTGAGCTGATTGCAGAGGTGGAAGCGGCACACATGACTTCCTTCCATTTTCTTTTCATTGTTTTGCCCGATGCTTCGTCGGGGTAGCCCCCAGATATCATCATCATCACAGGTCGGCCCTTTGATTTTCGATAGTCGCGCTCGTCCTCTGAGCTCTCTTCTCGTTTTTGTGGGGCTTTAGCCTTTTGTTTCGGATCGGCTTCTTCTTCCTTAACCTCGGCCTCGTGTCTGGGTGCTTTAGCCACATACTGGCTCAACTTCCCTTTCTTAATCAGGTCCTCGATGTCATCCTTCAAAGCATTGCATCGATTGGTATCGTGCCCTTTGCTCCGGTGATACCGGCAGTATTTGTTGGATCTCTGTCCCGGCCTGTGTGGGAGCGGATCAGGGAACTTGACTTCTTTGAACTCAGCATTCATACATTCCGCCAGAATCCTGGCGCTTGTTTCGTTCAGATCGGAATATTGCTGGTGTCGGTTCCGAGGTCGGAGCCTATTGTCGTTCCGGGCCTCCCTTTCATAACGGGCCTCTGCTGCCTGACGCACCGGAGCCTCTTTTTCATACCGAGGCTTGCTCGTTCCGGGGTCGGCATCTGTCTTTCTTGCAACAGCGCCTTCTTCATGGTCAATGTATTTTTGGGATCGCTGGAGGAACTCGGCAAGCGACTCAGTTTGGTTGATTCCGACATCGATCTGAAACAGACTTCCTTCCCGCAGACCGGCTTCCATGAAGAATAGTCGAAATGAATCATCTAAGTTCCGGACCTGGGCCGCCTCCTTGTTGAATCTTTCAATGTAGTCTCGGAGCGACTCGTTCTCTCCTTGCCGGATGGCTTGTAAGACTTTCCGAGATTTAGGCTTCATTTTGGAGTGGGCGAACTGGGCCGAGAACAGCTTTGCAAGCTGGTCCCAGGATGATATCGAGTTCGGCTTGAGGGCTCTGAACCAGTCTAGAGCCAATTTCTCAAGGGTGAGAGGGAAGATTCGGCATTTGATCTCCTCCGGGACATTCCGGTATTGCATCATCGTGTCGAAGTAATCCAAATGTCGGTCGGGATCGCCCGTCCCGTCATGCATCTTTAACCCCTCCGGGGGCTTTTCTAAGTGCTTGGGTACCGGAAAATAGTCGATTTCCGCTGTGAAGGGTCCCTTCCGCGTTGCGGACCTTTCCCTCGGAGGAGGCCTTCTGATAGGGTGTCGGGCAGGGGATCCGGGAGATCGAGGGCGCCGACGTTCATGCCTCGGGGGAGTTCCCCGGCTTATAGAACGCCGCCTTGGTGACGAAGATGCTAATGATGAGCTTTGGTGGGCTGAGTCCCCGGGATAATAAGTCTCGTCATAAGTCTCGGTTGGGGGAGTTCTAGCTTCTTGCCTCCCTCTTCTGCGTGGTGGCGAACGATGGTGGTGTCTCCTCCAAGCAGGGGACCGATGACGTCTTTTGCTGGAGGTCCTTCTGTTAGGAGAGTAAGTTTGAGGGGAGGTACGATCCGGGATATCCCTGGCCCGGACTTCGGCCATCTCGGCCTCCAGCTGGGAGTAACGCTGACTCCTTTGATCAGCCTCGGCCTGCCTTGTTAGCAGTTGGATGAGCTGTTTGACAGCATCGATCGGTACCGGGACAGTCGGGGCTGGAGGTTGAAACTGGTTTCTAGCAGAGCTTATAGGGACCATCGCCCTGGAAGAATTCCGGCCATGGGCCGAGCTGCGAGGGAGAGTAATCGCTACCCCCTCCGGGGTTTCCTGTTGCTGGTCGGGTCTGACCACGACGCTGGAGACGTTTCTCCGTCGTAATTCCGGAGCCATTTACGATCAAGGAGGTTGGGGGAAAGACTAGAGTATAAGCCGCTCCCACTGTGGTCGCCAATGTTCGGTACCGTATCTCCTGTTACGTATCTGATCTTGGATAGCTAGACCGGTCCGAGATAGTTGGTACGTGTGTCCTTGGTTGTCCGAGTTGGTGCTCCGGTCCGAGGTGGGGTGGTACCTGCAATGACACTCCGACGCTCAAGTCAGTGAGTGAGTCAATTACAAGTGAGAATAGGTGAGAGATGAATACCATTAATGTGAGCATTGAATGCTTATTTATAGGTATCTAGGAAGGAGGAGGGCTGTTGGATCTAGGTCTGCAATCTCCACCGTTGGATGAATTGGACCCTTTGGTGTTAGGCCTTTTTGGTGGATTGGCCATTGAGGCCCAATCCATAACATATTTATATGAAAAGACATGTGTTAATCTTTTAATATAAGAATCAAGGGCAGTCCAAAACTTGTGAAGAAGAAAGAGGATGATTAGTGACAAACGAAAGGTGGTTTGTGTGACTGGTGCTTCTGGTTTTATCGCTTCATGGATTGTCAAGTTCCTCCTCGAACGTGGTTACATTGTCAGGGCCACAGTTCGTGACCCAAGTCAGTGATTTAAGAACATACTCGTCCTTCTTGTTTAAGTTATTTGGTTTTCCCTTATAAATCAGTGATTTTATATGTGCATGCATGCAGGTAATCCCAAAAAGGTTGACACTTGCTTGAACTCGATGGTGCAAAGGAGAGGTTGCAATTCTTTAAGGCAGATCTCCTTGAAGAAGGTTCCTTTGACTCTGCTATTGCGGGCTGTGATGGTGTCTTTCATACTGCTTCACCTGTTCCTTTTTTTGTTGTCAATGATCCACAGGTTCATTTCATTCAATTAGCTTATAAATAGTTAAGTTTGGTTTACCTGTGTCAAAAGCATTCTCTACATGTTTGTCATTTCTTATATGATCAAAAAAGAATGGTTATTTTTCTTTTATGATTAAGGACTAGCTTAAATGCACATTTTTTAGATCGTTTGGCTTTATGAAAGTATTATCAGCGGATCGGTTGCCTATTTATCCACTTTTAACTTTTAATTTCTTTATTTCAGGTTGAGTTGATCGATCATGCAGTGAAGGGAACTCTAAATGTTCTTAAATCATGTTCAAAATCACCATCTGTCAAACGAGTTGTCTTGACTTCTTCTGTTGCTGCAGTTGCATTTAATACTAGACCAAAAACTCCCGACGTAGTTGTTGATGAGACATGGTTTTCAAATGCAGACTTCTGTAGGGAGTTATAGGTTAGTGCGATTTGATGTAGTTTCTCCAAATTTAGAAAATTGAATGATGGTTTTTCTTGTTTCTCTCTAAACAACATTTATGCACCTTGCCACTGCATTGCCTAAAGTGAACAACATAACTGTGTTTCCTGATCAAGTAATCATGCGTGAGAGATGTTGATTCCATGGGTCCCTGAAACTTTTTCCCCGTGATATGATGGGAAGTGTTTTTAGACTAAAAAGTAAGTATGACATACTTTACTCGACGAGGCGGAGTAAAAATTGGTTGCTTTACAAGAATAGTGAAATATATATAATTACTAAGTGTTAGAATCGGGTAAAAGTAATCTGAGTCTTTAGTCATTACTCTAACATACAATTTCTTGCCAATTTTTATCGTAAGATATTTTTTATTTAATTGACACCAACTTAATATCGTAAGATATTTGTTATAATGTTAACACTAACTTTCTTACCAATTTCTATTTGTGCTTTCAGTTATTGTACGTACTTTCAAAGACTTTGGCTAAGGAAGCTACCTGGAAATTTGTAAATGAAAACAGCATTGACATGGTTGTTATTAATCCAACATTGGTGGCAGGCCCTCTCTTACAACCAGAGGTTAATGGAAGTGTTTAACCAATTTTAAACCTAATAAATGGTAATTTTTATTTAGGGAGCATTTGGAAGAGCTTTTTTTTTACTTATTTCATATCACACAATCTAACATTAGTGTGTGGGATAATGCACTTACAAAAATAAGTTATGACATGTCTATGAATTGTGTTTAGTTTATGATAAGAACCAAATCAGTAAAACGAAATTAGAGACAGAAAACAGAGATTAACTCTGTTATTTTATTGAATGAAGGAGTTACAATGGATCAGATTATCCATTATGATTACAAAGCAAGTCTTGGTCTTGTACCCTTATTTTCTACTGCTTTCTACAAACTCTCGTTGTACCCTATCCTACGCATCTTCAAATCAATGGGAACATTTTGATCCCTCCAATAACAAGCTATCAGACACAGTAGCAAGCATGACTTGAACCCTAACTATTTTAATGTCTTTTCTTTATGAAATCTTTAAATTAAATTGAGTTACATATATATTGTTAGAAATGCAGATTATCTATTCTTGATTTAACTGAATTTCATTTCTGTTTTTGATTTGTAACTTACAGTGAACTCCAATATATAGATTGGAGAGATCTAACTAAATACATCTAGAAGGACTTGGGAGGCTAACTGACTTGAGCTTAATCAGTTAGTTACAACTAGTAGATACCCGTGCATACGCACGGGTGCTGTCGTGTTATTTTAATGAATGAACTTAGACAGTATTTAAATAGTTTGAACATTACCCCGTGAAAGTAGAGACAAATTTAAAGTAGATAAAAAATGAGTTTCAAATTAAAAATAGATAAATATTAAAATCTAGAAATGTAAAAGTATCATTTAAAAATAATACATGCATTTATCCCGTGTTTTTTTTATATATCAGTGAAGTGTTCTTTTATAAATCAGTGTTGTTATCCCGTGTTTTTTTATATATTAGTGCAGCTATCCCGTGTTTATATATATATATATATATCATTGCAGTTATACCCGTATTTTTTTATATATCAGTGCAGTTATCTCGTATTTTTTTCTGTATCAGTGCAGTTATCTCATAGTTTCAATTGATTATTTGAGTTGATTAGTAGATTATAGTAGATAGTAAAAGATAGATAGTAGATTATTAATAAGAAATATTTATCCCGGGTTTTTTTATATATCAGTAACAATTATTTGTCCTTCTTTTGGTATTAGTGACAAATATTTGTCCCATGTGTTTTAAATATTAATCAGTTTAAATAGTCATTAAGTCTTCTTCTTTTATTAGATAGTAGGTTCATAGTAATTTTCAAAAATTATAATTACCAATGGCAAATATTAATCCCGTGTTTTTTATATATCACTGCAGTTATCCCTTGTTTTCTATATATCGGTGCAGTTATCTGGTAGTTTCATTTGATTATTTTAGTTGATTAATAGATTATAGTAGATAGTAATTTTGTTAGATAGTAGATTATCAATAAGAAATAATTGTTTTAAATATTAATTAGTCTTCTTGTTTTTTAGATAGTAGGTTTGTAGTAGTAGTCTTCAAAAAATTTAATTATCAATGACAAATATTAAAATAGTGTTTTATATATATATATATCAATGCAATTATCTCGTAGTTTCAATTGATTATTTTAGTTGATTAGTAGATTATAGTAGATAGTAAAAGAGAGATAGTAGATTATCAATAATAAATATTTTTCTTAAATATTAATCAGTAGTTGAAATAGTCATTAAATATTATTGTTTTTTAGATAGTGGGTTTATAGTAGTTTTCAAAATTTTTAATTATCAATGACAAATATAAATCCTGTGTTTTTTTATATATATCAGTGCAGTTATCCCGTGTTTTTTTATATGTCATTGCAGTTATCCCGTAGTTTCAATTGATTATTTGAGTTGATTAGTAGATTATAGTAGATAGTAAAAGATAGATAGTAGATTATCAATAAGAAATATCTATTCCATGTTTTTTTATATATCAGTAACAATTATTTGTCCTTTTTTAATTAGGTATTAGTGACGAATATTGTCACTGAGTTTTAAATATTAATCAGTTTAAATAGTCATTAAGCCTTCTTGTTTTTTTAGATAGTAGATTTATTGTAGTTTTCAAAAATTATAATTATCAATGGTAAATATTAATCTCGTGTTTTTTATATATCACTGCAGTTATCCCGTTTTTTTTATATATCAGTGCAGTTATCTCGTAGTTTCGATTGATTATTTTAGTTGATTAGTAGATTATAGTAGATAGTAAAAGTTAGATATTAGATTATCAATAAGAAATATTTGTTTTAAATATTAATTACTAATTTACATAGTCATTAAGTCTTCTTATTTTTTAGATAGTAGGTTTGCAGTAGTAGTCTTCAAAAAATTTAATTATCCGTGACAAATATTAATCTCGTGTTTTTTTTCATATATCAGTGGAGTTATCCCGTGTTTCTTTTATATATCAATGCAGTTATTTCGTAATTTCAATTGATTATTTTAGTTGATTAGTATATTGTAGTAGATAGTAAAGGAGAGATAGTAGATTATCAATAAGAAATATCTGTTTTAAATATTAATCAGTAGTTTAAATAGTCTTTAAATATTATTGTTTTTAGATAGTAGGTTTATAGTAGTCTTCAAAAATATTAATTATCAATGACAAATATTAATCTTGTGTTTTTTTGTATATCAGTGCAGTTATTCCGTGATTTTTATATATCATTGCAGTTATCTTGTAGTTTCAATTGATTTGTTTAGTTGATTATAATAGATATTAAAAGATAGGTAGTAGATTATCAATAAGAGTGTAAATAGATTTCGGAAAGAAAAATTAAAATTTTAAGGTGATAGTTTTGTTTTGTTTTTTAGTGTGACTCATTTACATTTTTATATGTAATTTGAATAGAGTAGTGCTTGTATAAATTTAGAAATTTAGTTAAAAAAATTAAAGCGAAGTGATAAAAGAAAGAGAATAATTATTTATGGAAAAATTAAAAGTAAAGTAAAAAGAAAAAAGGAAGAAAGAGAGTGTAAGAGAAAAGTGAAAAGGAGAAAAGATAGTGTTAGAAGAAAGAGAAAAAAGGAAGAAAGAGAGTGTAAGAGAAAAGTGAAAAGTAAGAAAGAGAGTGTAAGAAAAAAGAGAAAAAAAAAGAAAAAAAAGAGTGTAATGACATTTTTACCCTTAAATTAGATATGTGTCTTGTTAATAAGAGGTCCAAATTGGTAATTTCATAAGAGATTTGTTTGTATAAATAGATATTAGATAGGTAATTTGAATAGAGTAGTGTTTGTATAAATTGAGAAATTTAGTTAAAAAAATTAAAGTGAAGTGATAAAAGAAAGAGATAATTAGTTTTGGAAAAATTAAAAGTAAAGTAAAAAGAAAAAAAGGAAGAAAGAGAGTGTAAGAGAAAAGTGAAAAGGAGAAAAGATAGTGTTAGAAGAAAGAGAAAAAAGGAAGAAAGAGAGTGTAAGAGAAAAGTGAAAAGTAAGAAAGAGAGTGTAAGAAGAAAGAGAAAAAAAAAGAAAAATAAGAGTGTAATGACAATTTTACCCTTAAATTAGATATGTGTCTTGTTAATAAGAGATCCAAATTGGTAATTTTATAAGAAGTTTGTTTGTATAAATAGATATTAGAATAGAGTAGTGTTTGTATAAATTGAGAAATTTAGTTAAAAAAATTAAAGTGAAGTGATAAAAGAAAGAGATAATTACTTATGGAAAAATTAAAAGTAAAGTAAAAAGAAAAAAAGGAAGAAAGAGAGTGTAAGAGAAAAGTGAAAAGGAGAAAAGATAGTGTTAGAAGAAAGAGAAAAAAGGAAGAAAGAGAGTGTAAGAGAAAAGTGAAAAGTAAGAAAGAGAGTGTAAGAAGAAAGAGAAAAAAAAAGAAAAATAAGAGTGTAATGACAATTTTACCCTTAAATTAGATATGTGTCTTGTTAATAAGAGATCCAAATTGGTAATTTTATAAGAAGTTTGTTTGTATAAATAGATATTAGATATTTGGGATACAGTGAGGGAAGGTGCACTCCAATGCACTGTATATACATAGGGTCTTTAGTACACCCCCTCAAGCCTAACTGGGGTCGTACACACAGTTAGCATGGAACGAAGTTCCTCAAACTTAGTAGGTGGCAGAGGTTTTATCATGATGTCAGCACATTGTGAAGATCCAAGGACAAATTGAACATTCAATGCTTCTAGAGAACCTTTTCTTTGAGGAAAAATAAATATAGCTCCATATGCTTTGTCCTTGCATGTAAAACAGGATTGTGTGTAACGGAGATGGTACTCAAGTTGTCACAATGTACTGTGGCGTTGAGAAGAGAATTCCAAGTTTTGTTAGCAGGGGCTGGAGCCACAGTAACTCAGTAGTAGCCAGAACCAGGGATCTGTACTCTGCTTCAGTACTGGACCTGGAAACCACAAGTTTCTTGGCCCACCAAGAGACTAGGTTGGTGCCTAGAAACACATATGCGCCTGAAGTCTCCTATCATCAGAGTCTAAACCCCAGTCAGTATCACAGTAAGCTAAGAGAGTGACTGGGGATGTCCTAATGGACTTGAGATGAATGCCCCCATGAAATGGTTCCTTTAAGGTAACATAGTATTTTTTTACTGCAACTCAGTGGGCATGAAGAGGTTGAGACATGAATTGGCAAACCTTGTTGACAACAAAGCATGTCTGGTCTTGTAATTGTTGCATATTGCAATGCACCAACTGCAGATCTGTAGAGGAAAGGACCACTGAAGAGAACAAAGCCTGTTTTGGATAATTTGTTGCCTGAGACCATAGGAGTGGGAAAGGTTGAGCTTCATGGAGGTTATGTTTGAGAAGTAAGTCTCTAATGTATTTCCCTTGGGTCACCAGAAGAGAACCATCATGCTGATTTACCTCAAATACCTAGAAAGTAGTTTAGGTTACCTAAATCCTTGAGTGAGAAAGTGGCATTTAGATTTGAGATTAGTTTCTTAATGAAGGTATGGTCACTTCCAGTGATAATAATATTATCAACATAAACCAACATGTAGGCCTTAATTGCGCCATTCCTGAAACTGAATAAGGAGGGATCACATCTGCTTGCACTGAAACCAAGGTTAAGAAGATAACCCTTAAGCTTCTCAAACCAGGTCCTAGACGCCTGTTTGAGACCATAAAGGGCCTTGTTTAGCTTACACACCAAGGTTTTGTTTGGAGACTCAAAACCAGAAGGTTGAACATTGAAACATCTTCCTCAACTGTCCCATTAAGGAATGCATTGTTGACAGAGTTGTAGGGGAGGCCATGACTAAGAGATAGCTAAAGTAAGGATAGATCTCACTGTTACCAATTTGATAATAGGTTAGAAGATAGGTTAGAAGGTTTCCTTGTAGCAGCATCATACTTTTGAGGGTAGTGGAACTAGAGACCGTGTGTTGTTTCTGAGTAAGACATCATATTCCTTTTTCATAGCAGCAAGCCAGTCATGATTGGACACAACTTGTTTAGCTGTTTTGGGTTCGACATGCGCCAAAAGAAGAATTGGGTTGATACGGGGGCACGCAATTCCTGATTTGGCTCTAGTTTGCATAGGATGAATATTTGGTGGTTTGGTGGGAGGTGGAGTTTCAGGAGAAGAGGAGGGTGAGGCTGCAGTGTTAGGTGCAGTAGTGGCAGTTGCAGGACTTGAGGGTACTAGAACTATGGCTTGTGTTTTACGGGTAGGCAGTGGTGGAAATCCAGGAGGGACACTTGGGTGTGGTCTGGAAGTGTTGGTGGTGTTTTGGATGAGTGGAATTGAAGGTGAGATATAAGTGGAGGAGGGTTGATTTTGGCTTGAAGAGAGAAACATATGCTTGTAGGAAAGTGATATTCATTGAATAGCATCTTTACATCAGAGGCAATGCACTTGTATCCTTTATGGCTGGTTGAGTAACCTAGAAGTAGAGAACGAGCTTGAGTGTGAACTTGAAAGAAGGCATGGATTTTATCAGTGGCAGAGCTAGCCCTTTTTTTATGGGGTGGCGAAATATAAAAGCAATTTTTTTATATGTAAAAGAAACTTTATTAAAAGATAACCAAAATGAAATACATGAATATAAATAAAACCGACATAGTCATTTAGGAAAGCCGAGCTCGACAACGCTTCATGGAATCGAATTCAGGAATAATTGTCTCCGTATTATATGTAAAAGAAACTTTATTAAAAGATAACCAAAATGAAATACATGAATATAAATAAAACCGACATAGTCATTTAGGAAAGCCGAGCTCGACAACGCTTCATGGAATCGAATTCAGGAATAATTGTCTCCGTATTAAAAAAACTAGAGATTGATTAAAAATATTATTTTGATTAAAAATATTATAATTATAATATCATAGGAAGTAATATAAAATAATAATAGTATAAAAAGTGTGTCAGTAGTACAAGGCGCTGAAGCAAGCAGTGAAGCTACAAGCTAGCAATTTCCGTTTTCGGCTTTTTTTTTTGGGTAAATCCGGGTATCTACTGCACGGACTAATCCCTCGCTCATTGTAGGTGCCTCGAGAGGCAGGACAGCTCGCCCAGAGTTTTAACGCTGCTCTATACCCAAGGCGCGGATCAGACGACTCACGTACGATGCACGTCAGAGTCGTTTTTCCAGTGTCCGCGGGAAAAAAAAATTGCAACACAGGTTGGACACCGATTTTGTAGGACACGGCCCATCTCAAAATTTAAAAAAATAAAAAAAAAACAAAAACGGGTCAATATTTTACAACTTACAGTTACTCAGAAATAGAAGTCCCTTTTTGATTTAATTTCGAACGCTGTCGTGGTCTTCTTCATCGTGTGTGCTACTTTTGATTTTAACACTCAAAAATCGAAGTCCCTTTTTGATTTGAATGCTGTCGTCTTCTGCTGCACTCGCCACTTTCGCTGCCGTCGTGCATCTTTTCATCTTCATTGTCGTCGCAGATCATCATATTTTGTGTGTTGCTTATGCATGGTTGACTGGTTTCTTTAGTTGTTTTATTATGGTTTTATCCTTCCTGCTTTCTTTAATATATATTATGTGGTGGATTTTGTCTTGTCTGCTTCTTTCATGTCAAGTTATCATGCCATTGTTTATTACTTTATTAATATATGCTTTTTCTTTTGATACAAAATATTAATGTGTGCTTTTGTTCTTTATTAATATGTACTTTGTTACTTTATTAATATGTACTTTATTACAATTTTGCTCATAATATATTTTATTATATATATATATATATATATATATATATATATATATATATATCTGTGTGTGTTTTGGGTAATAGCCGTGTCGGTGTGTCCGTGTCCGTGTCCGTGTCATGTCCGGTGTCCGTGTCCGAGTCCGTGCTTCATAGATACTCGTTTTTTTTCTATTTTTTTGGGGTAGCAAGGACTACCCCATGATATAAGGAGGATCCGCCCCGGATATTATCCCATAGTTGAGCAAAAGTCTTGCAATCTATGACACAAGTGAGTAGTTCGCGAGAGATCTTCGATTGCATTCAAGGAAGTAGAAGTTGATCATGTTGTTCCCACTGGAACAAAGGATTGATGTTCTGTGTTGTAGCATCATCAATCGTGAGAAATTTGTCTGGAATCGTTGGATTGACTAAGTAATGGTGCAATTTGTGAGCCTTGATGATTGGCTCTACCTGTTGGCACCAAAGTAGGTAGTTATCAGAGTTTAGTTTTTCAGATATCGTGGAAAAGGACGACGCCTTGAGACGTGTCAGAGAAGATGCAGCCATCACGCCGTTGATGGCAGCGGAAACACGAGGTGAGGAGAAGTCCTCTGGATCGCTCGGAGTCGATGATACCATGTTAGAAATGTAGATTATCTATTCTTGATCTAACTGAATTTCATGATGTAACCTTGATACCTATACCTTATAACAACCCCCACAAGAGTCATGGATAACAAGTTGCTTTAATCCTATATGACACATAATTTTATAAACATCTTGTCTCTTATTTTTTTGTGCTTCGCGTTTAAATAGTTATTAATTTTTCTTATTTTATTTTTAAATAGTATATACACTCCATTGTGTGGATGATGGGCCGTATATGCCAACGTATCAGATTTCCAAGGAAAAGGCTTGGAGCTTGGGAATCGAATTTACTCCTTTACAAGTCAGCATCAAGGAAACTGTTGAAAGCTTCAGAGAAAAAATGATTGTCAACTTCTAATCCCTTAATGAATAAGTTCATAAGTTGTTGGTACCATTTTTACTTATTGTTGAATAAGTTTTGACAATCCTCATCCATGTTCACTGTGTCATTATGATAAACTTGTTGAGAAGGAATTTGCAAAGAAAAGTTTGCATTTAATCAAAACTGGTTCATTTATTTGACAAAAGAGCAAAGTTATATCAGTTTTAAAATTCCCGAACAGTATTGTATCAGTTAAAGTTATGGTACCGATATTTACCAAAAAAAAAGTTATGGTACCGATATTGAAATTTTCTTACACTATAGTTTAAAAGTATAGTGACATTAGTTTTAGTGATATCCTTTAAGCATTGAACTCCTTTTAGTTTTTTCTTTATTATCCACCTATAAACTCTAGCTTTTTTTTTTCTGACAATTGTTGGCTACCCACAGAATGTCTCAATGCTTTCAACGAAAAACTAATCTCTGCTCATGCTTAGGATCAAATTTTGCACTACCCAACACCGAGTTTGTCCACTGCGAAAATCGAACACGGGAGCATCGGGTCGACACCCCGTGTCCCAGGGTAGATTAAGCCACTGGACCAACGGTGCTGGTTACCTATAAACTCTAGTGGTTTTTTCTTTTGTACCCCCACCAATTTTTTATTCCTATTTTACCCCTATGAAATTTGTTAAATGGATTAATCTAAATAAAAGATAAATCCGTTTTTGAAAAAATCAAAACGGAATTATCTATTTAGTAGATAAATCCGTAGTTAAAAATTACACTACGGATTTATCTACTAAATAGATAAATCCGTTTGAATTTTTTTTTGTTCCAACGGAATTATAACTTCACATTATACATCCGTTTCCTATAATGATAATTCCTTAGTTATGTTAGATAATTTAGGTTCATCCGTTTGCAAAGCTATGTACATCCGTTTGCATTATATGTACATTTGTTTGTTTGTTTTTTTACCAACATAATTCTGTTTGTAATGTTAGATAATTTAGGTACTTCTGGTTTGAGAAATAACAAAACGGAAGTATGTTGCTTGTTGGTACTTCCGGTTTGTTATTTCTCAAACCGGAAGTAGGTACTTCTGCGTAAAAAAACCCAACTCTAGTTATTCCAACACTACTTGTCATTTGGTAAACACACTCTAGTTGTTCCAACTATATGTCACATTGTCACCTATTAAGGTTTGAAAGAAAGCAGGTAGCTTAGGAAGGGAATTATTCCTGGGAGGCTGGGAGTGACTTTAACCTACAACAACACCCCACCCCGTTTTATTGCTTCTGGAAATTTAGCTGCCAGAATGTTTAAAAAATAGTGGTGTTATAGGCAAAAGAAGGGGCACGGGAAGCCACTCCTTTATTCCTTGGGGACTAAGGCCTATGGAGGTTGTGGAATGCTTGGAGAAAAGTTTACAATAATTTGTCAGCTCTCCTTGGTCAAGAATACAGATTCATGACCTCCATCCACCTCAGTTAACTGTTAAAGGCTTGAATAAAATCAAAACTAATTGATTTGACTGTGTCACCATTGTATGCACTCAAGTTTTAAATATTTTTGTCTCGAAACTGTGAACTCTAAACAATAAGTTGACAATTTTATAACTTTTTAAATTTAAAAGGTTTTCCAAATCAATCAATTTCATAAATTCTAAATTTACATCCATTGTATGGTACCTAAAAAATTTTGAAACCTATATTACTTATCATTCTAAAGCAAGAGTAAAAATGTCATTTTCTTGCCCTCTCTGACTTCAACTGCAAGGACGTTCCAATGAACTTGTACCTACCTAAACATAAGGCACTTAAATTTCTCAACAACCATATTCTGATTTCAGTCTGTAATATCAAAGCAAAGCTTGGCCTCATCCCAAGGTCCATTGATTTCAAACTTGTATTCCTGAATCCTTATAAGCCAATAAGGGCAAACCAAGTTAACAAAAACCAACAAACTAAGTAGCAGCACGAAAAGCAAGCGATGCAGCATGTACACAAAACTTAAGGTCAAGGCCATCAAACCAAAAGAAAAACATAGGTGTAAACAGAAGGAATATTTTTTAATGCAGTATGTAACCAATGGAGCAAAAAGGAAAACCTGCAATGAGAATAACATGATGGCGAACACATGTAGTCTTGATGGAAGACGAGAAGCGATAAAAACAGACGCGACTACGGAAGCATTTACCGATATACAACTGGTTAACGCAGGATTCTTTAGAACCCCTGGTGCTTTAACAGTGGATTCTGAATAATCATGTAGAAAAAGGTGAAGTATGAGAAGTGATGCAGTTACTGCCCAAATGGAGTCTTCACTAATGGATCTTGTAAGAGTTTGGTAAATGGGAGCCAAAACATATAACCCAGTTATGAAAAATGAGATATTTAGGAAGTAATGGAGGAGAAGACTAAGGGAAAGCATTTCTTGAGTTAAAAGGAGAACTAGAAAGCCTGATACAAGAAGACTTATATCAATAAGAAAGAGAGAATTTACATCAAGAGTTGATGTAAGTGTATATGTCCAGACTAAGACAACAAGAGCAACAATGCATAGATATTCAGAAATGGAAACTGAGTCTAGCATCACCTTTAGCATGTCTCTTTTCACAACATTGGCATTCATGACCATTCCTTCAAGGAAAGTTTCATCGGTATGATTGTCATCGTATCCAGATTGCATACCACCATATGCTACTTTTCTCCATTTGGGTCGAGCGGGATGAGAATTACCACCATCCAAGCTAAGATCCATTGCAATAATTTGCCTAATTCCAGATAGGCCTGCAGGTCAAAAGCTACTATGTGTCAAGACTTATTATTCCTTTCCTGCATCAAATCTTTCGGTATATGCAATCAGTAGTAGAAGACATCATATTCTAATTCCATTGTCCATTGTCTTCTAAGCGTGCACATTTAGATCAAAGGCATCTCGATACTGTGTGAAGAATAAAAGATGATGAGGTAAAAAATTTAAGTCCACCGTAGCCAGTTGCAGAGATTACACAATGTTATAATTGAAAGTTAAGACTAGAAGAATCAAACTCTCTATAGTATTATGTAAAGATCAAAACATAGATCAAGACTCTTAATCTATGTTCATAAAAACTTCATTAAAAGTGCAACTGAATCAACCAAAATAAAACAACCATCAACATTTCACCTCAAAGAGAAGATGCATATAAAACAAAAATTGACATTTTAGACCACACCTCCAAATAGAACTAATCCTACCCAAAAAAAAGACATCATGAGTTTAAAAATAAAGAACAGACAAAGGGAAATTGGAAGAGTGGAAAGCAAGCACTGCAATTGGGTGGCGATTAATGGTTTAATTCAATTTAAAGTGAAAAAGACATACAAAATATATTAATAAATTGTGTTTATTTTTCTTCTTGCAAAAAAATGACTAACATTATTAAATTTGTATTGAATGCAATTTCAGAGTAGTCTCTAACAGAGTGAGGGGCAGTGTAGCCTTAAAAGTAATTATAAGTCCCGCTTCAACAAACCAGAGATGTAGAACTAAAATGCAACATAGAATAATCACTTAACCCAATTCTATTTGTAAAAAGAAAAAGCAAAGGCAAAATCTGCAGCAGAACTAGTTCAAAGATCTCCACTTCAAATCAAACATGTTAGCAACAAAATGAAATGTCAAGCAACCAAATTATATAGTCTCTGGCAGATGACAACGAAATTCTCAAAGTAATAATTTTTTCAGCACATAATTTCAAGCGTTATATACACACCCAATAACCCTAATCATAATCAATAGCATCATTCGAATCCCCAAATAGAAAAGGCCATTAGGAGAAGATCAAGAGTAATGTACCTGGTACAGTTTGGAGAAGGCGAGAGCGTGAGCGGCAACAAGAGAATTTTCGACGAAAGCTCTGACGAAGAGCGCAACGGTGGCCGGCGACCGCAAGAGAGTACGGTGCTTACAAATTGAAATTTCATATTATATATTTTTTCTTTTTTATATTTATATCTTTCAAATTTATGCACATATATGTACTAGTTTTTTACCCGGGCATACGCACGGGTGATACTGTATAGTTGGTGTATTGCCATAAAGTTATAATAGTAGTTTGGAAGATAATCATAAGTTGTAAAGAATGTCCAAAAGGTATGATTGAAATTCAAAGTGGAAAGAGATAGGTATTATGTCATATAACATACAAATGAAAATTATATTGAGTCGAAAAAATTAAAGGAGATTGACAATCAGAATTACATTGATCCATAATAATGTATTTGGACATTAGAGGTAAAATATGCATCACCGTTGACCCTCCCGTTTGCATCCCGGTTGGCCCTCCAGTTGGCACTCCCGTTGGCGCTCCCGTTGACAGTCTCGTTGTCGCCCTCGGTGCCACTCCCGTGCGGCTCACGAAAAAAGAAAATGAGATTTAATTATTGATATTTAAATTTGCTAGCGTATTATGTTTGATTTAATCATATTAATTTAATTATAAAAAGTTATTTTGAAATTTTTGGTAGGGGTTAAAGTTTTTTTTTGACAAATAGAAGGGTTAATTTAATCATACTAATTTCATTATAAAAAGTTATTTTGTAATTTTTAGTATGTGTTAAAGTTTTTTTTACAATTCTTAGTGGTTAAATTCAATGATTTTAATAGAGAGATTATAGTAAATAGTAAATTTTAGATTATTTAATTATTGAGTATAATATTAATTTAATAATTTAATTTTTTCTACTAAAAATTAATTTTTAAACTTTTGTTAAAGGTACGTCTTTTTTTGACAATGGATAGTGGTTAAAATCATTAATTTTACTGTTGTCAAAAGAAATTATTAATTTTAGTAGTTTGAGTAGATTATAAAAATAGTGACTAATTGATTTATAGTATGATTTTTTTATAAAAAAAAACGGAAATTTTTTTTTAAAAAAAATAGTGACAAACGGGGAACTTTTTTTAATGTTTTTGACCAAAAAACTAAAAAAAATTATGAAAAAAGACTTTTTTGAAAAAAAAGAGATTTTAAAAAAAGTTGTAAACAAAAACAGTTTTTAATTTTTGTAATAAAAAACAGTTTTTAAAATATTAATTAAATCATATTTTAAAATTATGAAAAAGACTTTTATATAAAAAACAGTTCTTAAAAATAAATTAAAAATCAGTTTTAAAAAAAGAATCAGTTTTTTATTAAAAAAACGATATTTAAAATAAATAAAAAATTGGTCAAAAAACCTGTCAGAGAAAAAAATAAAATAAAATAAAAACTCTCACGCGTCAGAGTGTCAGGTGGCGCGACAGTGCGTCAGCAACTGCAGTTTTTTTTGAATGTTCAAAAACAGTGATTTTTTTGTCTTTTAGTGTTGCTTTTACTATTTTACCCCTATTTTGTGACAAGTGGCAAATTTGTAAAATGTCTAAAAATGTAAATGTGCTGGTACTTGATTTTATTAAGTTAGAGTAGACACGGTGTATAACCGAGGAATTAAATCTCGAGGTTCATCCTCCCTTAACCAAGTTTTGAGGGTTTGATCTTCGCTTTGGGTATGGAGCAGTTTTAAATCTCTGGGCCAAGCTGTCCCACTCAGCGGTGAATACCCTGGTATATATCAAAAAAATATATACACCGTGTATAGCCCTTTTTCGACCACAATTAATAACAATTCATTGAGTGACTCGTTACCAATTGACTAATTGATGGTTACCAATAGACTAACAATTTTTTAAGAATAATGATACATAGTACGAAAACCTACCTACGAAACATAAGAAAAACAGTGTAATTCTTTACCCCCATGTAGTGTTATTTATGCCATGAATTGCCTTTGCATTGTTTTTCTTGCAAATCGTATCGTACCAAATAAAATTGCTCATTTTTTAATGATGTGTAAATCTGTAAATTGTTGATAGTGTAAAACACTTATATATTTATTGTGTATATAAATAAATCTATCTTTTTAAGGCAAAAAGATATGAGTTTAACTACTAGGTATTATTATTGGCGTAAACCTTTTTACAGCCACAACTAATAACAAGTTATAGTATGTGATCTGTACTGGCTGTAGGCTGCGGCCGAGTTAGAGACCGAAGTGCTCACCATGCTGAGTACCTAGCTCACTCCAAGTCGTTCCCAAGGTATAGTCTCTGTGATGATTGGTTAGCTTCCGAAGTCAACATGCTCACGTTGGTTTGGCGAGGGGGGTGTACCTACACACACTCCGATGCTTAAGTCAGCATAAGAAATAGGTGATTGTGAGGTAATAAATGCGTACCTGTAACAGTGATGGGACAATGCTTTTATAGGGTTTCGTGCCTACCGATGGCATGTTTTGATAGGTGTGCAGATTAATGCCCCATTTCCGTAGAATGGGGTGAATGCATTTGGGCCATCCGTTAATTGCGGATTATGGGCTTTGTTAGAAATGGGCCTATGTATTTGGCCGATCCAAAACAGTTGCCCCCCCAAGTTGAGGTTACTAGATAGAGTTGCCACGGCTTGATAATTATAAGTCGGCTCAAACCGATTTCATTCTTCGTGGTTCTGAATTTAATCGTGGGATTATTAGTTGATCCATCTATCAGTTATTTCGGTTCGATGTCAAGAGTTCGGTCTTTGTCGTCATCATCTTGTCGAGATGGTGGTCTTGGCATTCAGTTGATTTGTAATGCAAAGCGTCTCCTTCATAGCCGAGCTGAGTTTAGGCCGGAGTCGTTTGGAGGAAGCCAAAGGTCCTTTGTTTGATTCCAACCCAAAGTGGCTGAGTTAGTCTTTTGAATCCTTTGTCACATCGACTCCTTAACGGATCTGTTCAAATGCTTCATCACTGTTGGATTGGTCTTGATGATATGACAAATGATTGATTTGTTGTTCCCTTCTGCCACCTGACAGATAGTCTTTTGATTTCTCGAGGCGTCTTGTCATTAGGGTCATTTAGGGTGGCTCCTCGTTTCCAGTGCGTTATTATGGCTGTCTCACGGAGGCGGCGTCGTTTGGAGATGTCATCGCTTCGTTTCCGCCCCCGCTTGTATAAATAGCCGTGTAATTTCCTCATTGGTACATTTTTGACTTGCTTCACTTTTTCTTCCGACATCAGCTAGCTCCGGGATTTCCTCTGTTTTTGTTGACTCGGCTTTCTTCTTTTAATCAGGTATTTTCTTTCGTTCTTTATTTCATTCGTCTCCCTCCTTAGACCTTGCACTCTAGGTTACCTAGAAGTCGGTCATTCCTTTGTTGGCGGGATCTTTCGCCTTTCTGACGAAGTCCTTCTTAGGAGGAGGGGGTTCCGTTACTTCACATTTCTTCGGGGGTATCCGATATCCCCTGAGATCGGACTATCGTCTGGTCTTAGTGGAGATGTTTGAATGATCAGTGATTATTTTTGTTGAGTGAACTCCCTCATTGTTTGTTGAACTATGGTTGTTGGAAAGAACACTTTGAGGAAGGTATCTTCTTCTCATATATTGCAAGAGGACGAAGACTATTCCTGAGACTGGACAGATGCCTCTCAAGGTGGTGCTTCAGTTTGTTCGGGGCGAGATGAGAATGACACCGCTACTGTCTTGGGGAATATTGATGAAGATCTTGGCTCTAATTTTGAGTCTCCAGTTGGTTCGTCAGGGGAGGATGCCTCAGATACTGATAGTCCCTGTTCGTCTCCTGGGGATATGGGATTCATTGAGATGTGTTCGCGATCGTGTGTGTTCTATAGTCGCAATGTCAGTGCAAGTATACACGTCGTACAAGTAATAAAGTGGATAAAAGTAAGAGATCGTTCCCACGAGGATTGATTAACTTTCAGAGTTCAAGTCTTTAAAACACAAGTGAAACAAGTAGCAAATCGACACTAAAGTTGATATTAAGACTAAGAACATAAATAAAACAAGTAAATGAGAAGTGGGTGTGAATATGGAAGAGTACGAGTTGGATTGCTGCATGCAAGTAAATCTCCTCTAGTCAGACGTTATAACGTTTACACGCTAACACGTACAAATGCTATGTTGTATAGACGTTATAACGTTTGAACGCTGTTGCAAAAGAGCTGTGCTTTTCAGTCACAAAACGTCAGAGCTTCAAGTACTAGAATTCCTATGTCTAGGTTCTAAGTAGGCCTACTCCTGTATTTTAAGTACCCACAGCAATGTCCTATGAACTATTATCTGTTCTATGTCTAGACTTAGATAAAAATGCCCAAATGTCTTTAGTGCACCTTTTCATTCACATAAATCTTTGAGTTCTTTTCATAGACCATGTCTGTACCTATGAATCTACTTATTTTAAGTGATCAGTTCAAAACAAGTTTGGAAATATTAACATGCAAAGATTTAAAACGCATAAACATCATTACTTCATAGTATTAGACTAAAGGTTCATTACATGCAAAACAACAACCCAACTACAAATTGTTTAGCTCATGCTGAGCATCCTTACAGAAATAAGAGGAGTTAAGATCCAAATACCGTACATAGAGAAAAGGAGACTAAACGCAAAAGATACGCCTAAGTGGCCTTCCTTCATGCACGCTGTAAAGACGTTACAACGTCTGAGCTTTCCATTAGTGGTTGCGAATGGATATGGAAATTGGGGCCTTGAGAGAATAAAAAATGAAGAAGTCTGTGTCCAGAACTTCTCTCAGGAAAATTATCTCTGAAAAATGGGGGAAGGTGGATGATGAATGGAGTCGTCTGTATTCCGCTTGGTGCACCCCTTGCCTTTTTATAGAGAGAGAATATCCATGGTCAAAAGAGGTCACATGCTGCTGATGTCATTCTCCCCACCTTCCAAGCTTGCTTGTGAGTTGACTCTGCCCTGAAGTGACACCGCACTGCTACAGTGCGTAAGCCGTGTCAGCGTTGAAGAAAGAGAAGATCTTCTTCATTTCCAGATCTCTGGTCATCATTACATGCGCGCCAAAATGATATATATTATTTTCTTGCTCTGCTGTCCTTCTTTAGACGTGATGAGAGACGCTGCCACGTTTGGATTACTGCACAAACACAAGAAGCATCAAAACGCTCACAAAGGCGCCAATTGGCACCAAAATGCCTAGAACTTGTAATTTAGCCCCTTTCTAACTAAAAGCAATAAACTAACAGAAACTTAATAGAAACAACCTACTATTGCCAGAGAACTTGCATGATTTAACTTTGAATACGTATAAATAACTCATATAAATATGAGTTATCACACCCCCAAACTTAAACCATTGCTTGTCCTCAAGCAATTGAAATACAACATATGAAAAGATGCAGGAAATTAAATACACCAGCAGTTTACATCCTGCTCATCCATTTGATCAAAAATTTTCCTCAAGGGGCTAATTCCTTACACACTCACGCACCAATGCATAATTACATTCTAGATTCATTACTGCCCAAGGTGAGTGTGTGATCTCTGTATCAATTCTTTTCCTAGCTAGGTTCAGAAGCTATCCTAGCTTATGAAAGAGTGGTTTCCAATTATGGTGAGGGTACAACATTTTTCAAAACAAAGAGTAGGCTAACATTTTCACACAAGACTTGAGGGTTATTTTAAGCACGACAAAGGGTCTTTATTTGGGTGCTAGGACTAGATTAGTGCAAACTACTTTTCTGACTCACTCAACGCAAAACACACACAGGACTGCAACCCCTCATTACTGAGCAACTTTCATTTGATTCACTTCACTTTTGGTTTGGAGTTTTTGTGATTTTCTCCTTTTTGATCCTTTGGATTTGACAATTTTGGATTGAGATATTTGGTGTACCCAGTATTTGTTTCGGGAAATTGCAGCCAACACAGAGGACATGTGGATTTTTCCACTTATTTGAAACAACACACACTTTTTTTTTTTTTTTTTTTCTTTTTGGAGTAGACGTTATAACGTTTGATAACACAGAACTCAACACACAAACACACACGGCATACGTTATAACGTTACGGGTAGACGTTACAACGCTGCACTCACACTACACAAGCACTAATCATCCTACAGTCTTTGCACCCAACCTTAGTACAACCTGATATACCCCCAAACTTAGTTTCTACTGCTACTCTGAGTTTTTAATCAAGTTCTACCATCACCATAGTCAACCAGCACTAGCTTTGCATCAATTAGTCCTTAGCTAACTAGGTTTTCCTCAAAACAGAGTTTGTGTGGAAGCAATAATCAATTCTATTCATCTAAACATGCATCAGCTACTCACACAAATTCACACATAGTCATTACTAGATTTAGCCCAAAGAGAAACATTTTTGATGATTAATAGAGTTAGGAAAGTAAACTGATTTTGCATTTGATTTCATGCAGACAGGAAACATAAAAATGATCCTCCCCCCCCGAACAAAAAGATGAGCAGTGTCCCCACTGCTCACTGATTTTGAAAAATGAGAGAGGAACATTTACACAAAACAGAAACAAAACAACTACTAACTCTCAAGACGTTGTAACGTCTAGACAGCTATTTATTTGCACTGAAATTGGAAACTAAAACTACTCTACTGCTAAAAGAGGGCTACTTACTTGTTCAGAGCACCGGCCCTGAGCCTTCCACTTTGTCTGGCTGGGATGCTTGCTTGCACAGCCTTCTTTTTCTTTTCTTTCTTCTTCTTTTCTCCTTCACCGTCACCAGCATCAACTGAGACTTCAGTTTCCTGGGGCCTCTTTACACTGCTCTCAGCAATTCTTTTCTTTGCTTCCTCCCATGCTTTCTGCTTTTCCAGTTCTGCAGGATGAATCTGCTGCTGCTCTTTGGGTTCCCCCTGGGCTTTTTCAACCTCTGGCTCATGAGACGTTGTAACGTCTGCAGCTTCCTCATCAGCAGCAACAGCAGGAGCATTCTCTGAACCACTTGCAGCAACAAATGCTGCGCTGGTGGCTGTTGCTGGCTTGTCTTTAGCAGCTTCAGATCTCTTCTTTACCTGCAACTTTTGCCTTTTGGGTGCAGGAGGATCATCTGGTTGCTTTTCTTCATCACCATGCCTTGCTTTTTCACTCGCAGCGGCTACTTCACGCCTTTTCTTCTTCCCAAATGGACTCTGGGTGGGTACAGTCTTGAATCTTTGCCTTTTGGGTGGGGGAATGAGTTGTGGGTCTGGGTTGGTTTCAACAACAGTTGGCTCAGACGTAGCCACATCTGCACTGGTTACTTCTGGAATGGATGGTTGTGATGGCTCTTTAGTTGGTTCAGGTTGAGTGGGGGTTGGCTTTGAAATGGGCTGATCTTTAGGTTTAGATGGTGGTGTTTGGGGGATGTTTTGGTTATGGTTGGGTTGGGTTTCAGCTGAGGGTTGGGGTTGTTTGTCTTTTGGTGATGGAGGTGTGGGTTGGGCTGGTTCTTTGAGTGTTTGGGTTGGTGGGGAGTCAGCCTCAATATCAGTCTTATCACTGGAACTTCCTTTCTCTTCTGAATGTGTTTCTTCCTCGTCATCACTTAGGATTTCCCTACTCACCTTCTTTGATTCCTCTGCATCACTTTCACTGATGCTATCCATATCAGCTGATTTAAGCTCTTCTTCCTCACTACTTACCTTCTTCTGCTCCTTCTTTGCTGGGCTCTTTCTTTTTGTTGGTGGTTTTCTTGTTTTCTTGACTTTTTCCTTCTTCACTTTCTTGGGGTTCATTGTTGATAGGAGTATGTTGTCTTCATCTTCCTCTTGCATCCAATCTGGAAGTACTGGTTCTTCAATCACCATCTTGCCTTTTGTTGTATGTGCAATCACCTTCTTTTGCCACTCAAATTGCTCCTTGACAAACTTGGCTAGGCTGTTTTGCTGTTCTACCAGACGTTGTAACGTCTGTGCATCAACTGACGTGGTAGCATCTGCAGCTCTCTGCCTAGCTTTGAACTTTGTAGAGAATGCCCCCTGAGGTTCTTCTCTTAGCTCAGATGCTTCAATCTCCACTCCAGCCTCCATGCATAGATCGGTGATTAAACAAGGGAAGTATAGGTATCCATCCTTCCTGTTCTGCCATTTGTTAATCTCTCTGTTGATGAGCTTACCCACTTCAATCTTATCTCTTGACATAATGGCATCAATTGCAATCAGCCTCTCTTTATCAACCCAGAGAGTGTGGGAAGTGGGTATCAAGCAGTGTCTGATGAAATGAAACCAGGCACTGGCCTCATCACAAAGGTATCTCTTCAAAATCTTGAATTCATTCCCATGGTCGCCTCTTCGCTCCCAAACAGCTCCTTCAACACATATCCTTTCTTTGATTTCAGTCATCTCTGCCACTCCGTACGTCTTTTGCTTCACCTCAACTGCCTTGCCATAGTAACCTAGCCCAAAGTAGTCATTTATGACTCTTACACCAAATTTGACTTCCTCACCTCGTACGATGGAGGTGCTTGAAAGTTCTCCATCAGTTCTTTCAACGATTCCTTTGTAAAAGTCATGCACCAGAGTTGCAATGTATTCCTTTCTGTGAACTACAAATTTCTGCCATCCCAATGCAGCCACTGTTGCGATAAAGTCAGGATTTGGGTTTTCCAAGCTAAAACCCCTTTCTGGTAGCAAGGCTTTCTTCTTTGAAGGAATGGGGATTTCTGGGTTTGGAACAGAAGAAGAACTTGGGTTGACGTTCTTTCCTTTACCAGATGATTTTACTGCAGCTTGCTTTGTTTTAGTCATGGTGATTGTATGAGTTTTCTGGAGTGGGGGATTTGAGATTGAGATTTGCGATTTGGGGTTGGGAGAAGGTATAAGATTACGGTTTCTGAAAGTGTATGAAGGTGGTTTTTATGATTGTAACTGGTGTGTGCCTATTGGGGGGGGTTTTATGGGAAGTTGGGAAGTAGGTGGTGGCGTGGGTTTGGGAAAAAGGGGTAACCGTTGGAAGTGACGTCATGGTCACTTTGGCAGTCACGTCTCAAAAAAAAATTCATTTAAAAATTGTTTCATTTGAAAACTGCTTGACTCATTTTTCTTTTCTTTTTCATTTAAAACTTTACCCAGGCAGCGAACGTGACAACATCCTAGACACGCAGAGACGTTATAACGTCTACCACACTTCAGCTTCCAATCCTGCACAAAAATTTAAAGACACAAAATTGCTGGTTAGTAAAAACCATTGGGTTGCCTCCCAAGAGCGCTTGCTTTAAGAGTCTTCAGCCAGACTATCCCCTTTTTTGAATTCAGGGGTTGTTGAGAGTCACTGTGGTCTTGTCCCTAACCACATGTTCTCCATGGTAGTGCTTCACTCTTTGGCCATTGACCTTGAAAATGGAATTAGTTTTCTCATCAAACAGATCCACAGCACCATGACTGTAGACTTTTACTATCTTGAAAGGTCCTGACCATCTTGATTTTAACTTCCCAGGGAACAACTTTAATCTTGAATTAAACAACAAAACTGATTGTCCCTCTACTAGCTCCCTTCTTTGAATTCTCTGATCGTGCCACTTCTTGGTTTTCTCTTTATACATTTTTGAATTCTCATAGGCAGTGTGTCTGAATTCATCTAGCTCATTTAGTTGAAGGAGCCTTGCTTCTCCAGCCTTTGAATGATCTAGGTTCAGTTGCTTCAGTGCCCAGTGAGCTTTGTGTTGGAGCTCAATGGGCAGGTGACAAGCTTTTCCGAAGACTAACTTGTATGGTGACATGCCCAATGGTGTCTTAAATGCTGTTCTGTACGCCCACAATGCATCATTAAGGTGCAGGGACCAATCTTTCCTGTTTGGACCAACCATCTTCTCAAGTATCCTTTTAATTTCTCTGTTGGAAATTTCTGCTTGACCACTTGTTTGTGGGTGATAAGCTGTAGCAATCTTGTGCTTCACTCCGTACTTAGCCAATAGGTTCTCAATCAGCTTGTTACAAAAGTGAGAGCCTTCATCACTGATTATAGCTCTTGGAGTACCAAATCTTGTGAAGATGTTTTGCTTCAGGAATTTGCTGACTGATTTGGCCTCATTATTGGGTAATGCTATGGCTTCCACCCATTTTGACACATAATCCACAGCTACCAAAATGTATAAATTTCCATGAGACATAGGAAATGGCCCCATGAAGTCCATTCCCCAAACATCAAACAGTTCCACTTCAAGAATATTTGTCAATGGCATTTCTTGCTTGTTGGAGATGTTTCCAGCTCTTTGGCATTTATCACATCTTTTTACTAATTCATGAGCATCTTTGAAGAGTGTTGGCCAATAGTATCCTGACTGTAACACCTTTGCTGCAGTTCTGGTTCCTCCAAAATGTCCTCCATAAGGTGATGCATGACATTGTTGTAATACATGGAGTTGTTCCTCTTCAGCCAGGCATCTCCTAAGCAACTGATCTTGACACATCTTATATAGATAGGGCTCATCCCAAAAATAGTGCTTCACGGTGTGGAAGAATTTTTTTCTTTGCTGATGGTTGAAATCCACAGGCACCATCTTGCTGACTAGGAAGTTAACTATATCAGCATACCAGGGAGCAGTAGTATCAGACGTTATAACGTTTGAAGAAATAGTCATAGACGTGGTAACGTCTTCAGCTACTGTGGCTACTGTCAGCAGTTTTTCATCAGGGAAATTTTCTTTTATTTCTTCTGCACCTGTACCTGCATCAACATTCTCAAGCCTAGAAAGATGATCAGCAACTTGGTTCTCCACCCCCTTTTTATCATGAATTTCCAAGTCAAATTCTTGGAGGAGGAGAACCCATCTAATGAGTCGTGGCTTTGCATCTTTTTTTGAAATCAAATACTTGATGGCTGAGTGATCAGTAAAAACAATAACTTTTGCACCCACCAAGTATGATCTAAATTTGTCAAAAGCAAATACAACAGCCAGTAACTCTTTCTCAGTTACAGTATAATTCAATTGGGCATCATCTAAGGTTTTACTAGCATAGTATATAGAGTGAAAAATTTTGCCATACCTTTGACCCAATACGGCCCCCACAGCGTAGTCACTCGCATCACACATTAATTCAAATGGTTTGGACCAGTCAGGAGTGACTATCACAGGAGCTGTTACAAGGGCATTCTTCAATTTCTGGAATGCTTCATGACAATGCTCATCAAAGTTGAAGACGTTATCACGTTGCAGCAGCAGACACAAAGGTTTGGAAATTTTTGAGAAATCCTTGATAAACCTTCTGTAAAAACCAGCATGCCCTAAGAAACTTCTAATACCTTTGACAGTTGTAGGTGGAGGTAATTTGTCAATAACATCAATTTTTGCTTTATCCACCTCCAACCCTTTCTTTGAAATTTTATGTCCCAAAACAATTCCCTCTTGAACCATGAAGTGGCATTTCTCCCAGTTGAGTACTAAGTTGGTTTCTTCACACCTTATTAAGACTCCTTCTAAGTTATCCAAGCATGCCTTGTATGAGTCTCCATAGACTGAAAAGTCATCCATGAAAACTTCCATGGATTTTTCAATAAAATCTGAGAATAAAGCCATCATACACCTCTGAAATGTTGCAGGCGCATTACACAATCCAAATGGCATCCTTCTGAAGGCAAAGGTACCATAGGGACAAGTGAATGTGGTCTTCTCTTGGTCCTCAGGCACAATAGCTATCTGGTTATATCCTGAGTAACCATCAAGGAAACAATAGAATTCTTTGCCTGCAAGTCTATCCAACATCTGGTCAATAAATGGCAGAGGAAAATGGTCCTTCTTGGTTGCTTTGTTCAGTTTCCTATAGTCCATACATATCCTCCATCCAGTCACTGTTCTTGTTGGAATTAATTCATTTTTTTCATTGGTTACCACAGTAACTCCACCCTTCTTTGGCACACATTGAACTGGGCTTACCCATGAGCTATCACTAATTGGATAAATGATTCCTGCATCTAACCATTTGATGATTTCTTTCTTGACCACCTCCTTCATTATCGGGTTCAATCGCCTTTGTCCTTCAATGCTGTTCTTTGCATTCTCTTCCAAGACAATTCTGTGCATACAGATTGTGGGACTGATACCTTTGATATCTGCCATTTGCCAACCAATGGCTTTCTTGTGCCTTTTCAAGGTGCTAATGAGATCACTTTCCTGCTCTTGTGAGAGGTTAGAAGAAATGATCACTGGTAAAGAATCATTTTCCCCTAAAAAGGCATACTTCAGGTGATCAGGCAACACTTTCAATTCCAGAGTGGGTGGTTTTTCAATGGATGGTACTATCTTCTTGAGATTGGAGTCTTCTTGCCCCAAAGATTCATACTTCTTTGTCCACGCCCTGGGTACATGGGAATCAGACGTGACAACGTCTGTGGTTGACGTTGTAACGTTTGACTGATCAGCTTCTTCTGATAATAATTCTTGAATCTCATCATTGCCCAGAATATTTTCCAAGTGGTCATTATCTTTATTGAATTGCTTTTGAACCACATGGTCAATGGCAACCACAAAGGAACATTCCTCTGTGTTAGGTTCTGGATACTTGAGTGCGTTGAGGACGTTGAATTTGACTTCTTGGTCATTGACCCTCATGATTAATTCTCCTTTCTGCACATCAATGAGTGTTCGTCCAGTGGCTAGAAATGGTCGCCCCAAGATGATAGGAACTTCCTTATCTGCATCAAAATCCAAAATAACAAAGTCCACTGGAAAAACAAATTTGTCAACTTTAATCAAAACATCTTCTAATATGCCCTCAGGATAAACTCTACTTTTATCAGCTAATGTAAGACTTAAAGAAGTAGGTCTGGCAGTTCCTATACCGAGTTTTTCATAAATGGACTTGGGCATCAAGTTAATACTTGCCCCCAAGTCACATAAAGCTTTGCCAAGGTAAAAATCTCCAATGGAGCATGGTATAGTAAAACTGCCAGGATCTTTCAGTTTTCTAGGGAGTTTATTCTGCATGATTAAGCTACATTCTTCAGTTAAAGCAATAGTTTCAAACTCCCCTAGCCTTCTTCTTTTGGTGATGATATCCTTTAGGAACTTGGCATAGTTTGGCATCTGTTGTAGAGCTTCAACCAAGGGAAGGTTTATGTGCAGCTGTTTTAGCATCTCCATGAACCTGCTGAATTGCTTGTCTTCATGAGCTTTCTTGAGTCTTTGAGGGTAGGGTGGAGGAGGATATTCGGGTACAAGCTTAGGAACAGTCTTGATTCCTGGTTCAGAACTAGACGTTGTAACGTCTGTCTTAGACATCACAATGTCTGGAATATTCTTCTCTTTTTCTCCACCTTTGTTTTTCTCTTTTTCCTTATCTGGCACCTCAGATTCCTTAGGCATAGATGGTTCTGGATACTCAGTACCACTTCTTAATGAGATAGCATTTACCTGTGCATTCGCCACATCTTTATCATTTGACTTGGATGAAGATGGTGTTTCAGTTGTGGATGGAAGAGATCCATTCTGTCTTTGAGTGAGAGCTGAGGCTATCTGTCCAATTTGGTTCTCCAAAGTTTTGATTGAAGACTCATGGGTCTGTAAGGTTGCCCTACAATCACTTATGAAAGTTTTCATCAAGGCTTCCAAATTGCTGTTGTTGTTATTCTGCGTATACTGCTTTTGTTGTTGAGGGGGAAATCCTGGGGGTATTGCAGGAGCAGCATTGCTAGCATTCAAAGAATTGTTGTTCTTCCAACTAAAATTTGGATGATTTCTCCAATTTGAATTGTACAAGTTGGAGAAGGGACTGTTACCTTTGTTATGTGATACAAAGTTTACAGACTGGGGGTTATGAGGACACTCTTCGTAGACATGCCCTCCTTCACAATATACACACACTACTCCCCCAGATGGTGTTGGCTCAATAGCTGCAGCAGTCTGTGGTTCAGACGTGGCCACGTTTGGAGTGCTCAAGTTCTTAATCATGTTGGTCAGAGAAGCAACCTGAGCAGAAAGGGCAGTTACTTCACTTATCTCATGGACACCAGCCTTCTTTCCAGGAGTGAATCTATCAGAAGGCCAATGGGCATTGTGAGTGGCTATGTCTTCAATAAGTCTGCATGCCTCAGAGAAAGACATGTTTAATATGACACCGCCTGATGAAGCATCAAGTATAAGCCTGGTAGGTTGATCTAGACCATTATAAAAAGTCTCCATTTGAATAACTACGGGAATGCCATGGTGTGGGCACATTCTTAGTAATTCCTTCCATCTTTCCCAAGCCTCAAATAATGATTCCCCTTCTCTTTGTTTGAAGGAAGTGATGTCATTTCTTAACTTGGCATTTTTGTTGGGAGGGAAGTATTTTCCAAGAAATTTCTCAGCTAGCTCATCCCAAGTATGAATTGAATTTGGCTCTAAGGAGTTCAACCAATTCTTGGCCTTGTCCTTAAGAGAATATGGAAATAGCTTCAGTTGGAAGGCATCTTCTGAGACTCCAGGGATGACAAAGTTGCTACACACATCCAAAAATTGCCTTAGATGTGCATAAGGATCTTCTTGAGGGAAACCCCCAAATTGCCCTGCAGTCTGCAACATTTGGAACATCATTGGCTTGAATTCAAAGTGACCAGTATGAATAGGTGGTCTTGCAATGCCTGTTTGTAAATGTGCAGGATTGAGCACGGCATAATCACGCATAGGCCTGTCCCTGTCATTGACCATGTCTTGTGGCCCTGCATTGATGAGTTGCTGTCTCTGCCAGTGTTCATCATCAACATAGGTTTCTGTATGAGTTTGTGGTCCACGACCACGTCCTCCAGCATCAGAGTGCCTTCCTCCTCTTGGAGTACGTCCACCTCTAGAGCTTCTACCACCAGTACCATGTTCAGACATGATTGGTGGCTGAACTTGCTGTTGTTGTTGCTGCCTTCTTAGCCTTTGTTGTCTCCTTAGTCGCCTGAAGGTTCTTTCAGGCTCTGGGTAGAATTCAGGTTCAGATCCACTCCCTGGTTCTGTTGAACTAGAGCTTGAACTGGAACTAAGCATACGCTGTAACGTTTACCTGTTCACATACAGAAACAACAAACAACACAGCAGAATTCTTTCACCTAGTGTTTTAATTCTTGTTGAACAATAAAAGTTAAATACAGATCCCCGGCAACGGCGCCAAAAACTTGTTCGCGATCGTGTGTGTTCTATAGTCGCAATGTCAGTGCAAGTATACACGTCGTACAAGTAATAAAGTGGATAAAAGTAAGAGATCGTTCCCACGAGGATTGATTAACTTTCAGAGTTCAAGTCTTTAAAACACAAGTGAAACAAGTAGCAAATCGACACTAAAGTTGATATTAAGACTAAGAACATAAATAAAACAAGTAAATGAGAAGTGGGTGTGAATATGGAAGAGTACGAGTTGGATTGCTGCATGCAAGTAAATCTCCTCTAGTCAGACGTTATAACGTTTACACGCTAACACGTACAAATGCTATGTTGTATAGACGTTATAACGTTTGAACGCTGTTGCAAAAGAGCTGTGCTTTTCAGTCACAAAACGTCAGAGCTTCAAGTACTAGAATTCCTATGTCTAGGTTCTAAGTAGGCCTACTCCTGTATTTTAAGTACCCACAGCAATGTCCTATGAACTATTATCTGTTCTATGTCTAGACTTAGATAAAAATGCCCAAATGTCTTTAGTGCACCTTTTCATTCACATAAATCTTTGAGTTCTTTTCATAGACCATGTCTGTACCTATGAATCTACTTATTTTAAGTGATCAGTTCAAAACAAGTTTGGAAATATTAACATGCAAAGATTTAAAACGCATAAACATCATTACTTCATAGTATTAGACTAAAGGTTCATTACATGCAAAACAACAACCCAACTACAAATTGTTTAGCTCATGCTGAGCATCCTTACAGAAATAAGAGGAGTTAAAATCCAAATACCGTACATAGAGAAAAGGAGACTAAACGCAAAAGATACGCCTAAGTGGCCTTCCTTCATGCACGCTGTAAAGACGTTACAACGTCTGAGCTTTCCATTAGTGGTTGCGAATGGATATGGAAATTGGGGCCTTGAGAGAATAAAAAATGAAGAAGTCTGTGTCCAGAACTTCTCTCAGGAAAATTATCTCTGAAAAATGGGGGAAGGTGGATGATGAATGGAGTCGTCTGTATTCCGCTTGGTGCACCCCTTGCCTTTTTATAGAGAGAGAATATCCATGGTCAAAAGAGGTCACATGCTGCTGATGTCATTCCCCCACCTTCCAAGCTTGCTTGTGAGTTGACTCTGCCCTGAAGTGACACCGCACTGCTACAGTGCGTAAGCCGTGTCAGCGTTGAAGAAAGAGAAGATCTTCTTCATTTCCAGATCTCTGGTCATCATTACATGCGCGCCAAAATGATATATATTATTTTCTTGCTCTGCTGTCCTTCTTTAGACGTGATGAGAGACGCTGCCACGTTTGGATTACTGCACAAACACAAGAAGCATCAAAACGCTCACAAAGGCGCCAATTGGCACCAAAATGCCTAGAACTTGTAATTTAGCCCCTTTCTAACTAAAAGCAATAAACTAACAGAAACTTAATAGAAACAACCTACTATTGCCAGAGAACTTGCATGATTTAACTTTGAATACGTATAAATAACTCATATAAATATGAGTTATCAAGATGCAAGAGGAGCCATCGGTTCTCTAGGACTACGCCTGGGAAAATGAAGAAGTACGCAGAGTGGCCAGCAAGATCGGTCTGGGAAGTGAACTTTTGGCGACCCTAGTTATCAAGATGGGTCGCTTAAATAGAGAGGAGTGGGTAATCCGTGGAGTTTCGAGTGAAGAGCGAGCTTGTCAGGTGTCCCCTGAGAAATACGCGTTCTATATTTATCATGAGACATTGGTGAAGTTTCATGCTCGCCCTCCCTTTACTCCCTTTGAACAGCTCGTCTTGAGGGACCTCCTCATAGCCCCAACCCAGCTTCATCCCAACAGCTGGGCCTTCCTTCATGCTTTTCAGATCGTTTGCGATGTTTTAGACCGGTCTCTTTCTCTTCCCTTGTTCTTTTCATTATTCACCTTTGTTCGGATGAAAGAGATGGGGTGGATGTCGTTTCGAGCTGCGGAGAAAAGTTACTTTAATCTCTATCTCGACTCCTTCAATTCTTTTAAAGATCACTATGTTTGTGTGATCGTCAAAAACCTTGCTACTAGGAAGAGCTTGTCCAAAACTCGGGATGGAGAAATCATCTGTCCGAAGTTCCCTTTGTTTTGGGATGAGCGCCATTACTCTCTTCGCCTCGCGCGCTTTCTTACCTCGACCGACGATCTGGACGCCGAAGATCAAGAAACTTTGAGGCTGATCAGGGAGGTGGCCACCCTTGGTAAAGATGGGCTCATTAACACCAAATTCTTAGTGACCGCGGGCTCCAATTCTGCTCTTCGACTGTGATTCCTATTTCCCCTCTGACCGTGGTGACTCAGAAAGATCTTGGGAAAGATTCTACTATTGCTGTTGTTGATCTTACGTCTAAGGGTGCTCCCGGTTCTTCCTCCGAGACCAGCGAGATCGTGCTGGTGACCGTAGTAGCAAGCGTCATTCGGAGGGCAGCGATAGTCAATGTCGTCAGAAAAAATCCAAGAAGGGTAAGAAGAGTCACAAAGACAAAGTTCCCGAGGGCTTGGTGAATGAATTAAGCACGGTCGACTTGGAAACCTTGAAAATGAATCCCTTTGCTATTTTGCCCAAAGTCTGTGAATTGAGGACTTCGCAGCAGGAGAGGGAAGCGGAGCGGAATAAACAGGAAGAAGGTAATACTTTTGTTTTTGCGTCTTGACTGGAATCTGGCCTCTTGAAGGATTCCGATTTTGATAAATGGAATTTTGACTCTGTAGAGTACATTGTGCTAAAGAAAGGGCGGGATGATGCAGTTGAAGAACTCAACACTTTGAAGGGTTCTGTTGTGTCTCTTGAAAAGAAGAAAGAGGAACTTGCTAAATCGACTGAGGTATCTCCTCCTACCATTAAAGACCTTCGCAAAGAATTGGGTTCTCTGCGCACTACTCGGGACAAGGCTGTCGGGGACGTTGCTCGCCTTTCTACTGAAAGGGGAGATGCCGACAAAAAGATCACCGAGCTGACTTCTTCTCTGAAATCCAAGGAGGCTGAGTTGTCGAAGTTGATTTCTGAGTCGTCATCTACAATAAGCCGGTTGACACAAGAACGAGATAAAGCTTTGCAGAGTGAGGCGAACACTGCAGCTGTGGCGAAGATAGTTGGTGAGGAGTGTTTTGCCAATGCTGTTGAGTAGATTCGCTGTTTGAACTCGGACCTAACTATTAAGACTGAGGGTATTAACATCCTTCTAAATGTAGTTGGAGGCAGTTGGTAGAGATGACTCTTAATAGGAACGCCAATGAGAATGCCGACGAGAACGCCGATATCGACATTGAAAATCTTTAGGCTATCTCTGCATGTTTTGATGAAGCCCTTTTTGGTCCTTGGATTTTATGTTTGTTAGCCCACCTGTTTGGGTTTTATCTTTCCCTGATAATTGACTGATTCAACTGCTTTGGTTCGGAAATTTTAAATGCTACTTTATTCGTATGACGTATCTCTTTTTGATATTGTGCTACTCCGAATTTTGGGTGAGTTTGCACTCCTTTGAACTCGTCTTTTTGTTGGATAGGTTGATAAGTTATTGCTCCGGCTTACGAGCTACCGCGTTCTTAAAAGTTATTTCGCTCTTTCTTGTCCGGTTTTTCTTACTTCTTGCCTCGTCTTTACAGGTTGTCGTATAAACTTATAGGCAATTTCGAACTCTTTTAGCTCGGTTTGCCAAGTAGATAGACTTGTTTGCTAACCTCAGTTTTACGAGCTGTCGCATTTTCAAACTTTAGGCGATTTCGAACTCTTCTAGCTCGGCTAGCCATGTAGACAGACTTGTTTGCTAACCTCGGCTTTTACGAGCTGTCGTCTTTTCAAACTTTAGGCGATTTCGAACTCTTCTAGCTCGGTTAGCCAAGTAGATAGACTTGTTTGCTAACCTCGACTTTACGAGCTGTCGCATTTTCAAACTTTAGGCGATTTCGAACTCTTCTAGCTCGGTTAGCCAAGTAGATAAACTTGATTGCTAACTTCGGCTTTACGAGCTATCGCATTTTCAAACTTTAGGCGATTTCAAACTCTTCCAACTTGGTTAGCCAAGTAGATAGACTTGTTTGCTAACCTAGGCTTTACGAGTTGTCGCATTTTCAAAATTTAGGCGATTTTGAACTCTTCTAGCTCGGTTAGCCAAGTAGATAGACTTGTTTGCTAACCTCGGCTTTACGAGTTGTCGCATTTTCAAACTTTAGGCGATTTCGAACTCTTCTAGCTCGGTTAGCCAAGTAGATAGACTTGTTTGCTAACCTCGACTTTACTAGCTGTCGCATTTGCAAAATTTAGGCAATTTCGAACTCTTCTAGCTCGGTTAGCCAAGTAGATAGACTTGTTTGCTAACCTCGGCTTTACAAGCTTTCACATGCACTTTTATATTTTGGTTCCAGTTTATGAGAGTAATGATGTCGACAAATAACTTCACTTAATCATTAAAAGAAAGCTTTAACATAGATGTGCAGCTTTGGGTGCTCTAACACCTGAGCATGCTGCTCTTCGCTCTTCAAGTACTTTACGGCTAATAGAGGTCGCTCGGCTATATATCTTGGATGTTAGACATTGGTTGCTTGTTTTCCTTTGCTGTTCTTGCTTGCTGACGGGGTGGGGACCGAGTGTGTCTTTCCTTTCATTTGATCTTTCCCTTTTTCAGTTGTATCCCCGGTTTGGGGGGACTCGGGTTCCTTGCTTCCTGAATTTGCCTCGGGCGCCTCAGTTGTGCTATTCTCTTTTTAAGGGACAAAGAGTGGCATCTTTTTGCTGCTCCCAAATCGGCTTTGATGGTAATTACCTCATTTGTGGCCCAGTATAGTTTCATCTTAAGGTGAACTGTGGAGGCGACTGCCTCTAGACGCCCTAGCGTAGGTCTTCCTATGATACAGTTGTATATTGATGGGCAGGAGAGGACTAAGAACAGAGTTTTGATTATCCAAGTGCGTGGCTCTTTTCCGTAAGTGACCATTAGCTTGATGTACCCCAATGGCCTAGCCTTCGACCCGTTGAATCCTGAGAGATCGGATCCTTGATAGGGCGTAAGGTCTCTTTTGGAGAGCCCGATCATTGGGAGGAATTCTTCGAAGATGATATCGGCTGAACTACCTTGGTCAAATAGAATCTTTCTTACGTCGAAGTTAGCCATTACTGCTTGGATGATTAGTGGAATGTGCTGATTGGGTTTTTCCATCAAGTAGGTCATTGTCATCAAACTGCAAGGGAGGTCGACTACTGGGCCCTTTGGTAGGAGTGGAGTTGGCTATGCTCATAATCTTTTTCCACTTTCTCTTCATTGTTTTCTTGGTTGCGTCGCCTTCGATAAGATATCGTCCAGAAATGACCATTGCGACTGGTCGACTGGAACTTTTAGGTTCCTCTTCATCCAGATTTGAGTCACTTTGTGCCTTCTTTGAAGTCTTCTCGGTGTCAATAGGGGATTCTTTTCCTTTCCTTGGTGATCTGGTGCGTGTTCGAGCTTCGTAACGTATTGAGTGAATTTTCCTTTCCTAATGAGGTCTTCAATGTCATCTCTTAGAGTAGTGCACTGGTGGGTGGCCACTGCTCCGGTGATAGCGGCAATACTTCTTACTATTGGTCCACTTTCTTTCGGGAATGGGATCGGGAGGCTTGATTCCTGGGAGTTCGGTGTTGCCACAGTCGGCCAGAATGCTTTCCATGGGAACGTTGAGGGGACTGTGCTCAACAAATCAGTTTCCTCGAGTCCTTGATTCGCTGCGCGAATTGCCTTGCTCCTTCTTCTGCCGAGTTTTCGAAGGTGGGGCCGCTTTTTCACCAGGTTCCTTTTCAATAGCTCGGGCGGCTATTTTTTCGTCTTTATATTCCATGTATTTTGCCGACTTTATCAAGAATTCTTTGAGGCTGCGAGATTTGTTGACGCCGACATCGATTTGAAGTAAGCTACCTAATCTGAGGCCGTCTTGCATGTATCGCCAACGCTGCTTGTCTTCCAGCCCATGGACGTTTAGAGCCTCGACATTGAATCTCTCAATGTATTCCCTAATAGTCTCTCCTTCGCGTTGCCGGATAGCCTTGAGTGTCTTTTCGGATTTCGGTTTTACTTATGAAGCGGTGAAATTGGCTTTAAAAAGCTCGGTGAACTGATACCATTTTGTAATCGAATTCGTTCTGAGAGTCCTATACCATGCAAGGGCTGCCTTGGTGAATGTCAGCGGAAAGATTTTACATTTGACTTCGTCCTCGACGTTTTGATATCGCAACATAAGCTCGAAATAGTCAACACGATCTTCGGGGTCTCTGGATCCATCACACATGTTTAGCATGGGAGGTTTTTTAGAGATCGGGGAATAGGATATTCTTCTATTTCACTAGATAATGGGCCCGCCTTCGGCTGTTTACGCTTCTTCGAGAATTTCCTTAGTGGCGACTTCTTTTTGCGCTCCCTGTGACGGGGAGATGAAGACCCCAAAGAGCCCGGTGGAGACCTGGAGCGTCTTGCTTTGTAGTGATCTCGTCGGGACCGGTGTTTTGGTCTAGGCAAGCAATGGCGTCTTGACGCCACTGTTCTGGGAGATGGAGACCGAGGTTGACTCCCCCTTAAGTCGGGAGCAGTGTTAGCTCTTCTTGCATCCTGATCGGCAAGGCTCCTAGCTTGGTTGCTGAGAAGGGTTATGAGATTATGTATGGCTTGGGCCGGGAGGGGGACCAATGGTTCCGCTGGCGGGGCAGCTAACATGGGTATTCCACCCTGAGAGGGGCTCTGGGCCGCGATGGGTTGAATCTCTTGATTGTGGTTTTGGAGGCATCTGGAAGGTCGGGTGAGTACGAGAGGTATTCAGGGTGAGCTCCCACTGTGGTCGCCAATGATCTGTACTGGTTGCAGGCTTCGGCCGAGTTAGAGACCGAAGTGCTCACCATGCTAAGTAACTAGCTCACTCCAAGTCGTTCCCGAGGTATAGTCTCCGTGATGATTGATTAGCCTCTGAAGTGATCAGGCTCGCGTTGGTCCGACGAGGGGGGTGTACCTGCACACACTCCGATGCTTAAGTTAGAATAGGGAATAGGTGATTGTGAGGTAATAAATGCGTACCTGTAACAGTGATGGGACAATGCTTTTATAAGGTTCCGTGGCTACACGTGGCGTGTTTTGATAGGTGTGCAGATTAATGCCCCCTTTCCGTCGAATGAGGTGAATGCATCTGTGTCGTCGGTTAATTGCGGATTACGGGTTTTGTTAAAAATGGGCCTATGTATTTGGCCAATCAGGAACAGTATGATTGACTTAAAAGTTAGTTACTAATTAACTAACTTCCTTTTAATGATGTGTCAACTTATAATCGGGTACATATGCTAATTCTCTTACAGAGGTTGAGTATATAACCCCTTCTAATATGATTAAAGGTTGCTTGGATCAAGATGTTCTTTTGAACTTGACACATTTCATAACTTTGCGACCTCCATTGATCTTGATGCGATGATGATGGAGTAATCGTGTAGGCTAAGGAAACTTGATCTCACTAGTGGTCCGGACATATACTTAATTGTTTATATCTCAGTCGATGGATGATTAGAGAGGAGATATGGAGATAAGCAGAATAAAACATAGAACAATCCGCTAGAGGAGTCTCTTGCTCAATGGTAGCTTGACACTCACACTAGTTCGATGGGTGTTGAACTGATGCTCGTTTGGCAGTAGTGCTAATGGGAGATTGTTATTGTAAACCCTAGTGAGCAATCTATTTTGTATAGATTATTATTTGTATCATGATTTTATGCCATTTATTTGATATATGTATAAAGCATTATTTATTATGTTATTAGAGTATATTATAATAAAGTCCTTAGAATATATAGTTTGTTCCATGGAACATCAACTGTTATTTGTTATTTGATCGTGAGAGCCCATTGATATGCCAAGTTAGTGAAAATCTATAAGGGTCACACACATATAGCAAAATATGTCGGAACGTATGATTAAATTAAATATGATTTAATTTAATCGGATGTTGATTTAGTTAAATATGATTTAAATAAATTGATAGTTATATTTATTTAATTGAACGTGATTTAATTAATTAAATAAGAGAAATTAATTGATTAGATTAAATATGATTTAATATAATTAATAGTCAAGAATTAATTAATTTTGGGTCGAACTGGCACTTTATGGGTATGACCCATTAGCCAAATAGGTTTGGTGGATAAGATCAATCAAAGTTTGAGGTCCATATTTCCTACAACCCCCTACTCACTGCACACCCCCAAATTTATAAAATTCCAAAAATACCCTCACGTGGGACGCGCATGGAGATCCACCCATGCTGATCTGGTGACCGGTACAGTAGTTTATTATCGAATCCGTTCAGCACTTAAGCACCGGGTCACCAAAAACACACGTTCGGTACTAAAATACCGAACAGGTTTAGTAATAAACTACTGTTTATATTATAAGGGGTGTGTGGTTCACAAACACAAGCACGATAGTTTATTACCGAACTTGTTCGATAATTTAGTACGGAACGTATCTGATATTGCAGAAATAATGCAGTTTCGGTATAGACCAACAAATTAACTAAATTTTCAATAACACAAATAAATATGCCAATAACAATAAAAATTGTCGTCTGAATACAAATGTCTCGTCTGAATACAAACTCGAATAGAAATTCAACAAAATATTTAACTAAATATTATTCCTCTTAATATTAATCTTTAGTTAAGTCTACACGATAAGGGGGTGATACATCTATTAATAATGACTTCCACTGTTGCATGCGTCTCGTAAATGGCTTGTCCGAATCCTTTCATATGTGTGTCCTGTGTCTAATTCAATAGTACTCGGTCGGGGGTATTGGGCTTCCTTTCTTCATAAATACCTACAAAGACAAAATTGTTATTATTTTACCTAACATTTAAGAATATAGATATGGTTTATAATGTTGTTCACCAACTTGTACAAAGTGGTCATCAGTAAAGCAAATGTTGAACACATGGGCTTTTTTGGAAGGTGGAACATTAAATGGGAAAACTGTGAAGGATCCTTTAACAGACCAGCAAACCACTATGACATTGTATTTGTTTGCGATCAAATAAGTTTCCTTTGGGACAGTCATCCAATTATCTCTGAAATCCCTATGTGTACTTGTACATGTACTTTCTCGGTTGGAACCAAATGAGCGTATTTGTACTTTCCGGCTTTTTCACATACTAAGGCGCAATATTCTTTCCCCGACCTCCGTCCGTTGTCACATCTAGATATCACAATCACCATCCCAAAAGACTAACCGACAGAACGTGCCACACTAACAGGTCGTTGTGAGTTGCAAATACCTGTTCAGTTTTGAACGAACTGTTATAGTCCACAACCATTGTGTCGCTTGGGATGTCATGTCCTTTTGAAGTTGTACCATTTTCCGCCATTTTATATTCCTAAAAATGTAAAAAAAACAGAAGACAGATGTTAAAAAGCAGTTGCTGCATAATCTGGCAAACTGATAAAGGTTTGGTTTTAAGCCATCGAACAGGTTAGTAATTTAAAATTGTACGTGTATTTTAATACAAGTACAATATTATAATATCGAACTAGTTCGGTAGTCTAATACCGTGGTGACTCAGAGACATCCCCTTTTACACATTTTAATAGGTACGATAGTTTATTACCGAATAGGTTCGGTACTATAGTACCGAATCAAGCGCGACCCAGGAAAATTAAAACGAACACAATTACAGTTTGTGTCAAAAAAAGGAAAGGGTTGGAAGGGATCATACCTTAATAGAGTTGCGAATGTTGGGATGGTTGCTACAATGTCAATGAAGTGGGTGAGGAGGGCAGGGTTTGGAGTGGAGAGATGGGAGGTGTGGGGGTGTGGGGTTTAGAGGGGTGTGTAGTAGATGAAGGAGAAGAGGAAGGAGGAAGGATAGGGTTTTTTTTAAGAGTGTCAAGGGTAGTTATGTCTTTTCATAGGGTTAGGGGATGTGTGGTAAGTAGGGGGAGTTGTAGGAAGTATGGACCAAGTTTGATCTTAAGTCACGTTCTTCTTTTTCCACGCCAGCTATAATTCTCTCTCAAATTTGGGTTCCATTTTTTGTACCCCCACCAATAGACACCATATTCCCACCATTTTATTTATTTCCCATTTTACCCCTACGAAAATTCTTAAAATCCTTTATCTAAAAAAGGATAAATTCATTTTTTTAAAAAACTCAAAACATATTTATGGTTTATTTAGATAAATCCGTTTAACCCAAAAAAATGTAAAACGGATTTATGTCATAAAGAGATAAATCTGCTTTACATTTTTTTGTTAAAAAATTATCTAAATAAACGTTAAATATGTTATTATAAATTAACATAACAGAATTACCTCTTAAAGAGATAAATCCGTTTTGTTAATTTACAAAACGGATTTATCTCTTTATGAGATAAATCCGTTTTGTTAAGTTATATTAACGGATTTATCATAAATCCGTTTAGTCTAAAAATTAAATAATTTATTTATTTAATTTTCTAAGTGAAATAATTTTGACGGCCAAGATCCCACCGACAATTTTGATCAACGACCCCCTTTTGTTCTTCTTGATAACTGTGCCCCAACGAAAAGATTTTTAACAGTGTATATCGCACCGACAATATCATCGGCACAAAATCAATGTCCATTGCTATAAATACCCATAGTTAGCCTAGTTTATTTCACACGGACATTTCACTCTGATTTAGTTATTTCACACCAACACCCTCACTCCAAAATGAACACTTTTTCCACTCAGTACTCAAGCAACAACACACTTATCGCTATTCATCATCGTCACCAAATCACCAGGAGAGAAGCTAGTGTCTTTTTCTATTGTCTACATCCTATTTTATGCAGGCTCAATGATGACATCACCTTCGTTGGTTTGAAAGATAAAGTAGAGTGTAAGGTTCAAGTGAAGGGTGATGACCGAGAGGTTACTAGAATCACTTTTCGCAAACCCAGTGTTGGAGATCATGATCGTGTTTACTGGTCCTCATGGATGTGAAGACCGACGACGACGTGCGAGCTATGTTGAACATCCATGACATGTTTCAAAATCTTAGTCTTTTGGAGCTGTATGTGGAAACCATTTGGAGTGTCAACGAGATTATATGTTGTTGTTATGCTGGAGGACCAGGACCGTCACAGTAGATCGTTTTCTAAGAATTGTATTTGTTTATGTTATGTTTTACTTCTTATGTTTGTTTGTGTTGTTGTTTCAATGTATTACACTTTTGCATCAATGAAAATAAATGTTGGACGTAACGAGTATAATATCGGAAAAATATAACGAGTATTATAAAAAACCACAAAGAAATAGATAAATCCACAATAGTTCAAACAGAACAATACTACAAACATAAATCAAGGGTCCCCTCCCTCGGCCAAGTGAATGATGCCACAGACCAGCGTGTACTCCGGAGAGCCTCGAGGAATTACTCTCGACTGTAGCAACATCCATAAACACTGATAAATAGTCACCAGTCTCTCATCAGGTCCCATCACTCCTAGTGCTGCCGGTGCTGCTGGTGCCGCTGGTGCTGGAAGGAGACAAGTAACTGATACCCTAATGTACCATGGCAAGTAAGTCGGATGACCTCACCCACCTCCCTGGCCTGAGTAGTTGTGCTCACTACTTCGACAACAATGTTAGCCCAAACGAACATACTCATTATGACCTCTCTATGGCTTGGGCGACCCTCTAGCGGATGATGAGGGATGACTTGGACGTATCCAAATTGGCGGAGGCACCTATCAGGCATGTAGGGGACAATGATGTCCTCCCAAAAAATAAAGCCCCTGTATAAGGAGAATGCCTCTTCCTCTCTAATGTCCCGATGGTCCTGAAAGGGTCTACAGATAACGTTAGAAGTAGTCAACGCATCCAACCTCCTACGATACTCGTTAAGCTTAACGGCATCAGTCTTCCTCCTCTTCCACTTCCCAACACGTGGACCGGATCTTACCCCAGTGGTACCCCGCTCACATATGTTGGGGAAATATTCAAAGATCCAAGCCTGAAATGAACAAATAAACAAAGTCGTTGAAAACAATCTATAAAAATCATATTAGAATAGTAAATATTACCATGATCAGCGTCGCCAATCCCCCTAAATGGAAGCTATCCGATAAAGCTCCATAGTTCAGTTGGTCATATACATATACCAAGACAGCTGAACCCCACACCCATGAACTAGTTTGAGTGACGTACTCAAGTAATAACAACCACTTGGCCTCCACTCTGTTTCCGGTCTTGCTACAGAATATGGTCATCCCCAATAAAAGCAATAGGAATGCCCTGATAGCAAGAATGTGTCGGGCATGTTTAACGTGATATTGGCAGACCGCTAGTAGCCATTCAAACCGAAAATATGCTCCCCTACTGGCTAAAGTCTCCTCTGTCGCTTCAAGAAGAGAAACCCCCAAAAATTCCACAGCCCGCTGAATGGCTCTATCAATAGTCACATGATTGGGTGGGGAGCTGTAAAACCTGCTAGTCAAGGGTAGATGAAGAATACATGACACATCATCCAAAGTGATTGTCATTTCACCAAATGGTAGGTGAAATGAACTAGTCTCTGGGTGCCATATCTCAACAAAAGAAGATATAACCTCATGGTCAACAGTGGGGATAACTGAAAATACCACGGGCCCTAAAACAAAGTGATCAAAGTAGGGGTAAAACTCAAGGCCCCGGGCTAGAGGGGCCAAGTGTTTTCCGATCTTGTTGCCATGTGCAGGTATTTTTAATTTTCTGCGCAACTGAATAAATTAAAGTAAATTTATTAGACTAAATTTATATAAGAAGACAACGTAAAAAAAATTAATTTAACTATTATATAACTTTTACCTGCCCTCTAAGAATGTTTGATGCTACGTGAGCATCAAATCCTGTAAGAAGCAAACCATCAATAGGTCCAACATAAGCCTGGTCTACCTGCCCAGACTGCTTGTCATCCTCCTCGCCATTAGAATCCCAGAAGAATCAGCTAAATCATGAGCTGGGTAGTCCTGATGGTACTACTTAGGCTGCTCCTCCTCCTCCATACGGTCATGTCCCTGTCGTTCCCGGACAAGCCCATTCCGGTTAGAAGCATGACTAGCTCTTCTAACCCGTGTGCGTGTACTAACCGGAGTTTCTTCCGGTTCACCACGACCAGCAGAATGTAACGATCCCCCTTGCATTATTAAGCCCCTCCTCGCATATAAGATCTGTCTGTTTCTTCCTCTGGTAGGTGCCACAGTAAATACAAAATAGACGTTAGTTTAAGAAAATTTAAAACAAAAAATAAACAAATAAGGAAACAGAACTAACATAAATCCGTTTTGGGGTTTGAAATTTTCGAAAACGGATTGATCATGAATCCGTTATGTGATTCTGAACAACTTTACACTACAGATTTATGTTAAATCCGTTTCAAAAAATTAAAAACCCAAATCGGATTCATGTCGTGAAATGTAATTCCATTTTGGAAATTTGAAACAACAGATTTAACATAAATCCGTCCAGAAAACTAAACACATAACGGATTTTCGTGATACGTAATTCCGTTTTGAAATTTTGACACACCAATCGGATTTACATAAATACGATGAACAAAATTTTGTGAAACAGATTTAAGTAAATCCGTGTGCGTCGGATTTAGGTAAATCCGAAAAGAAAATTTTTTCGGACGTACTCCCTCTCAAATGGAAGTATATGTCAAATGAGAAAGGGTTTGGGGGTTTTAGTTAAAGCTGGAGGGTATTTCTGGGTTTTCACTATGGGTGTGGGGGGGGGTTTGGTGTCTATGGGTGGGGGTACAAAAAATGGAACCCCTCAAATTTTTGTGCTCACTTGGTGGAGGTTCTACTTAAAAAGCCTACACAATTTTGGAGTTACTTTCCTCCACAGTCCATTTTTCGTGGTATCTGCAAGAAAAAAAAGTACTTTTTGTTCGGTACCGTATCTCCTGCTACGTATCCGACCTGGGATAGGTAGATCGGTCCGAGATAGTTGGTACGTGTATCCTTGGTTGTCCGAGTTTGTGCTCCGGTCCGAGGTGGGGTGGTACCTGCAATGACACTCCGACGCTCAAGTCAGTGAGTGAGTCAATTACAAGTGAGAGTAGGTGAGAGATGAATACCATTAATGTGAACATTCAATGCTTATTTATAGGTATCTGGAGTGGAGGAGGGCTGTTGGATCTAGGTCTACAATCTCCACCGTTGGATGAATTGGATCCTTGGTGTTGGGCCTTTTTGGTGGATTGGCCATCGAGGCCCAATCCATAACAGTAGCCCCCCAAGTCGGGTCGCCTTGAGGCGAGCTAGACTTGTTTAGAGATTTCGTCCGGCCTGCCGGGCCGATCTGAGGGACTCAGGTCGCGTCGAGTGACTCGAGGCTGTCCGCTTTGAGAGATTCCGGTCATGGCGGGATAGAGAGGCCGGGGCGAATCGATGGAAACGAAGCGATCCGGTCATGGCAGTGCCTTGATTTCTGTGCCAGCTGGCAACGTCATTGATGGGACGCGTCGTTCGAGGATGATTGGGGTAATGATGGCGCTTGGAACGACGCGCCTGCCTAGGGGCTAGTCTTGGGAAACGTAGCCTAGGCCCAGGCCCATCTGTGGCCTTCTTATTTCCTATAAATAGGAGGGGGGATCCCCCTTACTTGGATTGTTTTTCTGCTAATTGCTCTGATCCCGATCTTAAAGTCGTTCCGAAGCTTATTTCTTTCTTCAGAGTTGTGCTGAGTCTCGGTGACGCCTTTGCTGTTTGCGACCTGCCTCGAGTGTTCGACGAGTTTCGCTTTCCATAAGGTTAGCTTTCCTTTTTTCTTTATTGCTTTCCGGCTTTAGATCACGACCGGGTTCTCTCCGGACCCGCATTTGTAGATACAGAGTGGGGGTCGTCTGGTCGGGTTCCGACTTGGTTGTGGACCCACTGTTTACGTATCAACCTGACTCGTTAAGCCCCCATTTCTGCAGGACCGATCTGGCGAGGACGAAACAAACCCGTCGGGTCGCTGATATAAATCGCCCTAATCTCGCCCAAACAATGGCTTCCGGTATTAGAGAGACGATGGAAATTCGTGCTAGTCCCCCCGGGTCGGCTACTCCCGAGGTTCAAGATGACTTGGGCTCCGCTCCTACTCACGCAGAAGACCGGTCTCCCGGGGTTCCTAGCAACGAGCCGGTAGATGAAGATAACACAGAGGTGGTGGTCCTTGAATCGGGTGATTCTGACGCCGAGCCCGACCATGAAGAACAGGGTAGTACGAGTTGGAGTTCGGAGGAGAGTGAGGCGGAGGTGGCTGAGAGCCGGAACAATGAAGACGGTCTTGGACACTGCGGGGAGCCCGCATATGAAGCAGGTGATTCCGACCAATATCCCCGAGCCGGAGTAGGGCCGGTCAATGTTCCCGTGTCCCTACCTCTCACTGTTCCCCGGGAATATTCCTGGGTGTCGGAGGCGTTGAGGGGGATTCCGTCCCTTTATAGGACCGGGGACGATATGAGTTTCTTCGTCAATCGCCTTTCCCAGAAGGATCAGATCTGGAATGTGGAGGGAATGGCTGAAGACCAGCATGTGGCCATCTGGCCGAAAGCTCTGAAATTTTTGATGTACGGAGTGACGATCCTGGATATGCATGTTACACCCCCGTTCACCGCCTTTCAACAAGAGGCTTTGGAGATCTTGAACCTCGCTCCTTCCCAACTACATCCCAACTCATGGGCGTTCCTTCGGGCTTTTGAGTTGATGTGCATTCATCTGGAGAGGCCAATCTCCAACGACCTCTTCTTCCACCTTTTTGAGGTAAACCGGAGACATGAGGATGGAACCAAGGACCGGTGGGAACATGTGAGCTTCCGGGCTAAGAGAGGGATAAAGATTTTCATGCCCTATTCCGACTCTCTTAAGAACTGGAAAAATAAGTATTTCTTTGTGGAGCCCGTGAATGAGGAAGCAGTGAGGCACGTCGGCCAATATTCTGCGGATCGGAAGTCACTGGAGTTCACGAAGTTTCAACTGGGGTGGTCGCTCTCTCATTTCAACCGGAAACCTCATTCCTACACCGTCGGCTTAGGGCGGTTATCCCAGGTTGATCAGGACTCGTTGGCGATCTTGACGAACTTTGCCGATCTGATTGTCTACCGGGACCCCAAGAAATTTGGGATTGACGTAGCCCGATTGGTTGGTGCCGGGTCAAAATCTCAAGTAGTCGCCGTTCTTGGTGGGTTTATTGATTGGCAATCCCGCCCATCATATTTTCTTGACTGCCGTTTGTTCTAACATTGTTTATTTTCCTTATTTTGCAGATAGCATGGGGCCTGACAAGTTCTCTCGCCTGACAGCTCTTGCAGAAAGGAAGGCCGGGGTTCGAAAAGAAAAACCCGTTGCCGCCGTTCCGATCAGCATAATCCCGGAGGCCGGCTCGGCTGGAGCAGAGGATCGGGCTGCGGATCTCTTGAATCGAAAAAGGGAACGCCCCCTACCGCAAGCAGACCCTGCTTCTACTTCACACGCTCCGGCTGCCCGGGCTTCAAAAAAGGGGCGTCATGGGAAGCACCGGACTTCTAGGTCTTCCGGTATTTCAATTGACGCCGACTTCCTGCAGAAGCATTTGGAGGATTCCCGGGTTGACCCGGTTGAGGCGTCTCTCAGGTTATTCCGGCATCTGGCCGACGTGACGAAGCTTCAGAAGGTCGAGGCTGAGAATCAGGCAAAAGGTGATCCCAAGTTCCGAGGTGCATTCTTTGACTTTCCTTCTTAGACATCTCTGTTGCTGACTTCCTTGTTTGTATTATTACAGGGGCCCTGGTGGAGAGGGACAACGAAAGAAGAGCCCGGGAGGAGCTGCAAAAGAAATACGAGACTCTGGAAAGGGATCAGACCGAGCTTAAAGCGGCTGCGGAAAAATTTGAAAAGGAGAGGGACTCTGCCCTTAACTTGTGCATGGAACACGAGGTTCGAATCCAAGATCTCGAGAGTCAAGATAGGCAGTGTGCCGAGGTTATTTCTTCCCTGAGGGCTCGGATTCAGGAACTCGAGGCCGATCTGGTGAAGGCGAGGCAGGCCCAGGTCGGGTCTAGCGTTGATTCTTTGCCTCGGATTGCTGAATTGGAAAGAAAGCTTCAAGAGGTTCGTGCCAAAGCAGAAACCTTGGAGGACGAGGTGGTGGAGGTGGCTCAACTGGCTTTGGACGTGGCCGAGGAGAGCTTCGAAAAAGCCCTTGCCCAAGTCAATGTCATCCATCCATCCCTTCCTCTGGACTGGGGGTTTATTCGCTTGGACCATACCGTGGAAGACGGGCGTATTGTCAAGCCCTATCGTGATGCTGATGCGTTCGATGTCATTTTCCCTCCCCCTTCCTTGCCGTGATTGCTGCTGATGGGGAAGTTCTGAATTTGCTGCTTTTTGGGTTCCGGGTGGAACCGGTGGGGAAAGAAAGCCCCGGGTTCCGGGCGGAACCGGAATTTTGTAATATGCCATTACCTTTTTGAACTAGAGGACCCGGCCGTATCTGGGATAATTTGTAATGAAAATGTAATTTAATGTGCTTCCGGTTTCATTTACCTCGGTTTAGTCTTTATACTGTTGTTTTACATTTGTGCACTTGCGTTTGATTCGCTCAAGTGGTAAACGTCGCCTTAAGGACAGTTTACCGGGACTCGGCCCAGATCGAACTCGTCCCTTAGGGTTGTGGCAACCTCGGCCAAATAGTCGTAACAATGATCGCCTTCGGGGTAGTTTACCGGGACTCGGCCCAGATCGAACTCACCCCTTAGGATAGCGACAAACCTCGGTCAGCTAAAGGAAAATAGAATAGGCAATAAAATCGGTAGACACCACAATCATATAGGATAACATCGGTATACACCGTTCATTAGATAAGATGAGTTACAACATCGGTATACACCGCAAACATAATTGATAACATCGGTATACACCGTTCTCCGGTTATAATAAGAATAACGTCGGTATGCACCGTTCTTCAGATAAAATAAGAATAACGTCGGTATACACCGCTCTTCGGATAAAATAAGAATAACGTCGGTATACACCGCTCTTCAGATGACATGAATTACAACATCGGTACACACCGTTCTTTTAGGTAAGATGAGAGCCAGCTGTAGTATTTTCTCAGTTTAGTTGCGTTCCATGTTCTTGGGATCGCCTTGCCGGACAAGGTCTCCAATTCGTAGGCACCTCTGCCGGTTTTAGATAAAACTCGGTAAGGTCCTTCCCAGTTGGGAGCGAGCTTGCCCTGTGCGGCGTTCTTCAAACCGACATCGGCTCTTCGTAAAACTAAATCACCGATCTCAAGGTCTCTAGGGATCACTTTCGAGTTATATCGTACTGCTACCCTCTGCTTTATTATTGCTTCTTTAAGGAAAGCCTGACCTCGGACCTCGTCGACGAGGTCGAGGTTTTCCTTCAACGCCTGGCTATTGTCCCCCGGAGGTTTTGGGTGGAGTGTCCTCCAGCTCAGCTCCCCGATCTCCACCGGAATCACGGCCTCTGTCCCGTACGAAAGTCGGAAAGGGGTTTCCCCCGTTGAGCTCTGTGGAGTAGTTCTGTAGGCCCACAGCACGTAAGGTAGCTCTTCAACCCAGTTTCCCTTTGCTTCGTCGAGTCGTTTCCTCAGTCCATTGAGAAGGACTTTGTTGGCAGCCTCGGCCTGACCGTTTGTCTGAGGGTGCTCTACCGAAGTAAACCTGTGTTTGATCTTAAGGTCTGACATGAGTTTCCTGAAGCCTTTGTCGGCGAACTATGTTCCGTTGTCCGTGACTACAACCTCGGGGATCCCGAATCTAGTCATTATATTTTTCTTGAAGAATTTGATGCAATTCTTAGCGCTGATGATGGCCAGGGGCTCAGCTTCAATCCATTTGGTGGAGTAATCCACCGCTACTATGAGGTATTTGATCTGGCCGGGGGCAGTTGGGAATGGCCCCAAAAGATCTATTCCCCACCAAGCGAATGGCCACGGCGAGCTTAAGCTGGTGAGCTCCGTAGGGGGTGCTATGTGAACCTTGGCGTGGATCTGGCACTTACTGCACCTCTTTACATAATTTCTTGCATCGATCTCCATGGTTGGCCAGAAATATCCCGCCCTTAAAGCCTTTCGAGCCAGGGATCGACCTCCAAGGTGTTGCCCGCAGATTCCCTCGTGGATCTCGGCCAGGACGTAGTCCGCTTCTCCTCCTTCGATGCACTTCAACAGTGGTGCCGACAGGCTTCTTCTGTAGAGGCTTCCATCGATTATGGAAAAAGAGGAGGCCTTCCTCCGGAGGATCTTGGCTTTGATCGGGTCCGGAGGCTCGTTCCCCGTTCTGATATAGTCTATTAATGGCGCGATCCAACCCTGGCTTTCTTCTACTACATTAATAGAAAGATTTGCTTCCGGGCTTAAGATTACGCTCGGCTTGCTCAGTGTTTCCTGGATTATTGACCGGTGATTCCCCGGAATTTTGGTGCTGGCAAGTTTGGAAAGGATGTCAGCCCTGATATTTTCCGATCTTGGAACGTGCTTCACTTCCGTGAACGTAAAAAGGGAGAGCAGCTCCTACACTTGGGTTAGGTACCTTTGCAAGATCGGATCTTTAGCCTCGTACTGTTTCCCGATTTGGGATACCACCAATAACGAGTCGGTATTTAGGGAAAGCCGGGAGACCTTGAGGTCGATCGCAAGCCGGAGTCCAGCTATGCACGCCTCATATTCCGCCTGGTTGTTTGAGGTAGGGAAACCGAATGTGAGTGATACTTCGATTACGATTCCCGTCGGGCTTTCGAGCATTAACCCTGCACCACTTCCTTTTGGATTTGAGGACCCGTCTACGTGAAGTGTCCACACCCCGTCATCCGGATCGGTGGGTGCCATCTCTGTGATAAAGTCGGCAAGTACCTGGGCTTTCATGGCCGGTCTTGTTTCGTATTTGATTCCGAACTCGGAGAGTTCTACTGCCCATTTGATCATTCGTCCTGCTAAGTCGGGTCGGTGCAAGATCTGCCGAATTGGATAATTAGTCCGTACCACGATTTGATGGGCGACGAAATAAGGTCGGAGGCGGCGTGCCGAGATGAGTAGAGCAAAGGCGATCTTCTCTATTTTCTGATATCTCACCTCCGGTCCATGCAAAGCTTTACTCACGAAGTATACCGGGCTTTGACCAGCTCCGGTCTCCCTGACAAGCACGGCTCCGATGGCCTCATCTGATATGGCTAGATACAAAAATAAATCTTCCCCTGGGCTCGGCCGACTTAGTATGAGAGGTTCGGACCGGACCTTTTTGAGCGGGAGAGCGCCTCGTCCCGCTCTGGAGTCCATTCGAAAGTTGCTTCTTTCTTAAGCAGTTTGAACAATGGGAGTGATTTGAAGGCGGCGTTGGAAATGAAGCGAGATAACGCAGCTATCATGCCGTTGAGTTTCTGGAGCTCTTTCTTAGTGGACGGGGTTCGCATTTCTGTTACCGCTCGGCATTTATCCGGGTTGGCTTCAATGCCCCTTTCCGTGAGATAAAAACCTAAGAATTTTCCAGCCCGGACTCCGAAGGTGCATTTCTCCGGGTTTAGCCGCATATTATTTTTTCGAATTTCCGCAAAAATCTCTTCCAGATCGGATATATGGAGGTCTTCCCTTTCTCTTTTTGCAATCATGTCGTCGAGGTAGACTTCTACGTTACGACCGATCTGATCTCGGAATACTTTGTTCATCATCCTTTGATAAGTGACCCCCGCATTTTTTAAACTGAATGGCATGACCCGGTAGCAGAAATTACCGCGGTCAGTCATAAAGGCCGTCTTCTCTTGGTCGGGGGGAACATCGGAATTTGATTGTATCCGGAATAAGCATCCATGAACGACAGTAAGCGAAAACCTGAAGCATTATCAACGAGCCGATCAATGATAGGAACAGGGAAGGCGTCCTTAGGACAGGCCTTATTAAGATCCGTATAATCAACGCACATACGCCACTTTCCATTGCTTTTCTTAACAAGTACAGGGTTTGAGAGCCAAGTTGTATACTTAACCTCTTTTACAAAATCAGCCTTAATTAAATCTTCAACGACCTTAGCCGTAGCAGCTGCCTTTTCCTGGCTTTGAGCTCTTTTGCGTTGGGCGACCCATTTTGCCCCGGGGTTCACCGCTAGCTGGTGACAGGCGACCTCGGGGGGAATCCCGGGCATGTCCTTTGCTGACCACGCGAAGAGATCGGCGTGGGATTTGAGGCAGAGGGTGAGCTTTGCTTTTACCTCGTCGGGGAGATCGGATCCGATCTGGACAGTTTGAGTCGGGTTCTCTCTCAGCTGGATTTGCATGAACTGTCCATCAGGTTGAGGTCGCCTAATTCTCTTCTTTAGCTCTCGTGCCAACTCGTCGTCGCTTTCCTCCTCAAAGTTGTCCGGGTCATATCTCGCGTCGAGGTCCGTGACGTTGACCTCGGCCGCTGGACCGGCTCTTTTCTTCTTTGGGCTTCTCTGAGTCCTTGCCGCTATGGGGGGAACCCCCTCTTCTGAGGCCTGCCTGTCCGCCTTGACATGAAGATAGAAGCATCTTTGGGCGGACTCTAAGTCGGCGTCAAGAGTGATAACTTCGTCACTCAATGAGTAGAACTTCATCTTGAGGTGAACCGTTGAAGTTACGGCTCCCAGCCTTCCAAGGGTGGGCCTCCCGATGATACAATTGTACACCGAGGGGCATGGCAAAACTAAGAACTTGGTCTTGACCGTCCTTTCTAGTGGCTCCTCTCCATAGGTGACCATCATTTCCAAGTAGCCAAGAGGTTTGGTCCGAGACCCGTTGAAGCCCGAAAGATCCGATCCCCGGTAAGGGGTGAAGTCTTCCTCTGAGATCTGCAGCTTTCTTACCAGGTCGATGAAGATGATATCAGCGGAGCTCCCCTGGTCGACCAGGATCCTTCTTATCTCGTGGTTTGCCATGACCGCCCTGATAATGAGGGGTATGTGCTTATTTGGCTTGCCATCCAACAAGTCTCGGTCGCTGAAGGCCAAGGGTGGGCGTTCCGGGCCTGAGCTGATTGCAGAGGTGGAAGCAGCACACATGACTTCCTTCCATTTCCTTTTCATTGTTTTGCCCGATGCCTCGTCGGGATACCCCCCGGATATCATCATCATTACAGGTCGGCCCTTTGATTTTCGATAGTCGCGCTCGTCCTCCGAGCTCTCTTCTCGTTTTTGCGGGGCTTTACCCTTTCGTTTCGGAACGGCTTCTTCTTCCTTAACCTCGCCCTCGTGTCTGGGTGCTTTAGCCACGTACTGGCTTAACTTCCCTTTCTTAATCAGGTCCTCGATGTCATCCTTCAAAGCATTGCACCGGTTTGTATCGTGCCCTTTGCTCCGGTGATACCGGCAGTATTTGTTGGATCTCTGTCCCGGCCTGTGTGGGAGCGGATCAGGGAACTTGACTTCTTTGAACTCAGCGTTCATACATTCCGCCAGAATCCTGGCCCTTGTTTCATTCAGATCGGAGTATTGTTGGTGTCGGTTCCGAGGTCGGAGCCTATTGTCGTTCCGGGGTTCCCTTTCATAACGGGCCTCTGCTGCCTGACGCACCGGAGCCTCCTTTTCATACCGAGGCTTACTCGTTCCGGGGTCGGCATCTGTCTTTCTTGCAACAGCGCCTTCTTCATGGTCAATGTATTTTTGAGATCGCTGGAGGAACTCGGCAAGCGACTCAGTTTGGTTGATTCCGACATCGATCTGAAACAGACTTCCTTCCCGCAGACCGGCTTCCATGAAAAATAGTCGAAATGAATCGTCTAAGTTCCGGACCTGAGCCGCCTCTTTGTTGAACCTTTCAATGTAGTCTCGGAGAGACTCGTTCTCTCCTTGCCGGATGGCTTGTAAGACTTTCCGAGACTTAGGCTTCATTTTGGAGTGGGCGAACTGGGCCGAGAACAGCTTTGCGAGCTGGTCCCAGGATGATATCGAGTTCGGCTTGAGGGCTCTGAACCAGTCCAAAGCCAATTTCTCCAGCGTAAGAGGGAATATCCGGCATTTGATCTCCTCTGGGACATTCCTGTATTGCATCATCGTGTCAAAGTAATCTAGGTGTCGATCAGGATCGCCCGTCCCGTCATGCATCTTTAAGCCCTCCGGGGGCTTCTCTAAGTGTTTGGGTACTGGGAAATAGTCGATTTCCGCTGTAAAGGGTCCCTTCCTAGTCGCGGACCTCTCCCTCGGAGGAGGCCTCCTGGTTGGGCGTCGGACGGGGGATCTGGGAGACAGAGGGCGCCGACGTTCAGGCCTCGGGGGACTTCCCCGGCTTATAGAACGTCGCCTTGGGGACGACGATGCTAATGATGAGTATTGGTGAGTTGACTCCCCGGGGTAGTAGGTCTCGTCATAAGTCTCGGTTGGGGGAGTTCCAAATTCTTGTCTCCCTCTTCGGCGTGGTGGCGAGCGATGGTGGTGCCTCCTGCAAGCAGGGGATCGGTGACGTCTTTTGCTGGAGGTCCTTCTGCTAGGAGAGTAAGTTTGAGGGGAGGTACGATCCGGGATATCTCTGGCCCGGACTTCGGCCATCTCGGCCTCCAGCTGGGAGTAACGCTGACTCCTTTGATCAGCCTCGGCCTGCCTTGTTAGCAGTTGGATGAGCTGTTGGACAGCATCGATCGGTACCGGGACAGTCGGGGCTGGAGGTTGAAACTGGTTTCTAGCAGAGCTTATAGGGACCATCGCCCTGGATGAGTTCCGGCCATGGGCCGAGCTGCGAGGGAGAGTAATCGCTACCCCCTCCAGGGTTTCCTGTTGCTGGTCGGGTCTGACCACGACGCTGGAGACGTTTCTCCGTCGTAATTCCGGAGCCATTTATGATCAAGGAGGTTGGGGGAAAGACTAGAGTATAAGGCTCTCCCACTGTGGTCGCCAATGTTCGGTACCGTATCTCCTGCTACGTATCCGACCTGGGATAGGTAGATCGGTCCGAGATAGTTGGTACGTGTATCCTTGGTTGTCCGAGTTTGTGCTCCGGTCCGAGGTGGGGTGGTACCTGCAATGACACTCCGACGCTCAAGTCAGTGAGTGAGTCAATTACAAGTGAGAGTAGGTGAGAGATGAATACCATTAATGTGAACATTCAATGCTTATTTATAGGTATCTGGAGTGGAGGAGGGCTGTTGGATCTTGGTCTACAATCTCCACCGTTGGATGAATTGGATCCTTGGTGTTGGGCCTTTTTGGTGGATTGGCCATTGATAACCATCTTTTATGATGGTTATTACTTGCCTTTTTAGCTTGAATTTAAGTGATTTAATAAACTTGTTGTGTCAGTGATGATGTAATTATGTGTTTAGGTTATAAATAATGGTGCAGGAATGGTTTGGTTTAAGTTGGGCATTTTGATGCCCTTAGTGCATTTAATTGTATTTAGTGTCAGTGCTGCAGCAATAGGTGCGAGCGCAACAGGGGATTTGCGAAAGATGAGAGAGAAAGCTCAAGGAGAATGCGGAAAACACGGAAGTTAAGGCAAGGACAGGTGTCAGCGCTGTATGGCACGGAAAGATATTTCCTATTGAGGAATTCCCATGATTGCCCTCAATCCTAGGACGCATTTCCTTAAAGAGCCCTCATTCTAGGGTTGCGTGCAAGGTGGTACTATATAAGGACATTCCTCCTTCTTCATTGGGTACTCTGCCGTCACGAGGAAGTATAGAGATAGCTCCTCACAGCGTGCTTAGCTCACCATTGTTACCTACAAGCTTCATTGCTGAGACTATTGCGACAGCATCACTTGGAATTACATTTCTCTTGGAGGATCGTACTAGAAGAGCTGGATCAGATCTCCATTGTGACTACTGGAGTTCCTTCACTGTCTCCTCTCAATAGTATCATTTCTTCCTTTGGAATTTGTAATATGACTTCTACTCCTTTGTTTAAGTTGTTTTCCATGTTTTGTAAGCTCAATATGAGCTAACTTCTCATAGTTGAGATGCTGGATCTGAAGTAACTAGAATTTTTATGCTATTTATGAAGTATATTTAATGTTGTGCATTTTACCTTGTGCGTGATAATATTTCCATTTTAAAATAGGATTGGCCGTCTATTTTAAATAACATTTATAAATTCAGAGATGGTTTGTAAATTAATCTCACAAGGTAATATGGGTAGTGGGCATTAATGAGAGATCTTGATGTTCCTTGCTTAACCCTAGAGATAGGAAGGTAAAACCCATAAGGTGATTACTGCCGGTGTCCAAGCAGCCTAGGAAGTACTTCTTTAGGGTTTAGAGATAAACTCTTGCAAGGAAACCCTAGTGTAAAGTATTCGAGAGAATAATGTCTTATTGCTGCAGCACCTAATGCTGCAGCATTGAATATACCCTTAATAGCATATTAATGAAGTACTAAAGTGAATGCATCTCAGCTTGTTCTCATCACTGAATCATAATCACCATTTCCATTTACCTTTACTGTTCATGTTACTCAAAATTTGTGTGTCATTTACTTTATTCACTAATTTGTTAGCAAAATTAAACTCTTGTATTTAGCTAATTTCCTCGTGGGAACGATCTCATTTATCCTTTATTACTTGCAAAGACAGTGTATACTTGCACTACGTTTTCACACAACAAGTTTTTGGAAAGTTTAAAATAGACGGCCAATCCTATTTTAAAATGGAAATATTATCACGCACAAGGTAAAATGCACAACATTAAATATACTTCATAAATAGCATAAAAATTCTAGTTACTTCAGATCCAGCATCTCAACTATGAGAAGTTAGCTCATATTGAGCTTACAAAACATGGAAAACAACTTAAACAAAGGAGTAGAAGTCATATTACAAATTCCAAAGGAAGAAATGATACTATTGAGAGGAGACAGTGAAGGAACTCCAGTAGTCACAATGGAGATCTGATCCAGCTCTTCTAGTACGATCCTCCAAGAGAAATGTAATTCCAAGTGATGCTGTCGCAATAGTCTCAGCAATGAAGCTTGTAGGTAACAATGGTGAGCTAAGCACGCTGTGAGGAGCTATCTCTATACTTCCTCGTGACGGCAGAGTACCCAATGAAGAAGGAGGAATGTCCTTATATAGTACTACCTTGCACGCAACCCTAGAATGAGGGCTCTTTAAGGAAATGCGTCCTAGGATTGAGGGCAATCATGGGAATTCCTCAATAGGAAATATCTTTCCGTGCCATACAGCGCTGACACCTGTCCTTGCCTTAACTTCCGTGTTTTCCGCATTCTCCTTGAGCTTTCTCTCTCATCTTTCGCAAATCCCCTGTTGCGTTCGCACCTATTGCTGCAGCACTGACACTAAATACAATTAAATGCACTAAGGGCATCAAAATGCCCAACTTAAACCAAACCATTCCTGCACCATTATTTATAACCTAAACACATAATTACATCATCACTGACACAACAAGTTTATTAAATCACTTAAATTCAAGCTAAAAAGGCAAGTAATAACCATCATAAAAGATGGTTATCACACCCCCAAACTTGAACCGTTGCTTGTCCTCAAGCAATGACACTTGACACAGGCAAGCACACTGTTAATAAACAATCACAGCCAAAGAATCAATTCAAATATTAAGCATAAAGAAGAATCAAGCTGAGCATCAACTTTCAGACTATCACTCAATTGCAACCCTTCTGAAATAATGAGCTCCCTAGCATATTCCTGCTCAAAAGTGTGTGTGTGACACTTTACTTAGTTCAGACCATAGGAAAGTTCAAGATTTCACTTAGCTAAGACATAGAGAGGTTTTCTTTTGGGAAAGCTAAAAATTTTTTTCAAAAAGAAGGACAGACTAACAATTCATGCTCAGAAAGGGGGGTTGAGCTTGATTAAGGGCTTTGATGCAGCAATCCAGAACTTTTAAGGCAGTGCACTTATTAAATCCTAACATTAACATTGCTGCAGCATCAGTTGCTGCAGCATTACAGACTCAGAATTGTACTTTGTTTAGACTTTTGACTTGATTTTGTACTGCAATGCCTTTAGTTTCATTTCTCTTCTAAATAGCATTTTTGCGCTTTTTTTTTTTTTTTTTTACAGCATAGGCAATTGCAGCACATTACACAATTATTAACAGACACTGGTGCTTCGCACCTTCATTCAGACTTAATTTAGACATCCTAAACTATGTGCACATAACCCAGCATTGCTGCAGCAACAGTTGTTGCAGCACTGCATTCTTTCATGCTTTGCCTTAATATATCTCAGAGAACCCCCAAACTTAGTTTCTTATGCTGCCCTAAGTTTTTAGTAGAAATTTAGCAGTTCCCTAGGTCTACCAACACTAGCCTAGTTTCAGATCATCTTTAATTCACTAAGTTCCTACCTGAGTTCAAGTTTAAGTGTAGGAGCAGTAACAGAATAGTTCACTCATCAAACAGGGGTGTAATTACTCATTTCTCACCATATCATCACTAAGTTTTTGCTCAACTCTACTTCTATTTTTCTTTTTAAATTCACTAATTTGACTGCAATTAACAGAGTACAAGACCTATGTATAGCTCCCCCCCCCCCCCACTTAGAGCTGGGCAGTGACCTCACTGCACTTAAACTACAGGGAGAAAGCTACAGGACAGCAAACATCACATACTAGGAACAGAATACAATCAAAACGAGCCACAAGAAAAATAGAAGCAAGTTTATTTGAACAGGACATACTAAAGCAGCACAGAAATTAAAAACATACTAAAACAATACAAAAAGTAGAACATATGAGATTAGGGTGCAGGAGGGAGAGTTGACCATGAGGGTTAATGATCAGGAGATAAAGTTTAATGTCATGAATGCCCTGAAGTTTCCTGAAAAAGGAACTGAGGAGTGCTCCTTTGTGGTATCTTTAGATTCTGTAGTTCAGAAACAGTTCAACAAACAGAGTGACCATCTGGTGCAAGCTCTTGCAAGTATGGAAAAAAATGAATTGCTGGAAGAAGGGCTGCTAAATGAAGAAGTCACTGTTAAAGAGGTTTGGACTAAGCAATATGAGTCTCTGGAACTGGGGGATTCTGAGCTCAAGAAGAATGTGCCTTCTATAGAAAAGCCTCCAACCCTTGAGCTGAAAGAATTGCCACAGCATCTCAAATATGCCTATTTAGGGGAAAATGATACATTGCCAGTGATCATTGCTTCTGATCTCTCTAAGAATCAAGAGCATGATCTCATTACTACCCTAAAGAGGCATAAGAAAGCAATTGGGTGGCAAATGTCTGATATCAAGGGAATTAGCCCTACCATCTGCATGCACAGAATCATTCTTGAGGAAGGTGCTAAAAACAGTATTGAAGGTCAGAGGAGGCTAAATCCCATTATGAAAGAAGTTGTGAAGAAAGAGATTATCAAGTGGCTGGATGCTGGCATTGTATATCCTATCTCTGACAGTGCATGGGTAAGCCCTGTACAATGTGTCCCTAAGAAAGGAGGAGTCACAGTGGTAGCCAATGAGAGGAATGAGCTTATTCCTACAAGAACTGTAACTGGTTGGAGGATATGTATGGACTATAGGAAGCTCAACAAAGCCACAAGAAAAGATCATTTTCCCTTGCCATTCATTGATCAAATGCTGGATAGACTGGCTGGGAAGGAGTTTTATTGCTTTTTGGATGGCTACTCTGGCTACAATCAAATAGCCATAGTACCTGAAGACCAGCAAAAGACTACTTTCACTTGCCCCTATGGTACTTTTGCTTTCAGAAGAATGCCATTTGGGCTATGCAATGCACCAGCAACTTTCCAAAGGTGTATGATGTCAATCTTCTCTGAGTTTATTGAGAAATCAATGGAAGTGTTTATGGATGATTTCTCTGTTTTTGGGGAAACATTTCAACTATGCCTTGATAACTTAGAGAAGATTCTGGACAGATGTGAAGAGACCAATTTGGTGCTTAATTGGGAAAAATGCCATTTCATGGTACAAGAGGGTATTGTATTGGGTCACAAGATCTCTAAGAAGGGTATTGAGGTTGATAGAGCTAAGGTGGAAGTAATTGAAAAGATGCACCCTCCAACCAATGTGAAAGGTGTCAGAAGTTTTCTTGGACATGCTGGGTTTTATAGAAGATTCATTAAGGACTTCTCAAAAATTTCTAAGCCTCTGTGTCAATTGCTGCAGCATGACACTCCCTTTGTTTTTGATGAGAACTGTGCTGCAGCATTCCAGAAATTGCAGAATGCCCTTGTCACTGCACCTGTTATTGTTACTCCTGACTGGGATAAACCATTTGAGCTCATGTGTGACGCTAGTGATTATGCCATAGGTGCTGTCCTTGGCCAAAGGTATGGAAAAGTCTTTCATTCAATTTATTATGCTAGCAAAACACTTGTAGATGCTCAATTAAACTACGCAACTACTGAGAAAGAATTGTTAGCTGTGGTTTTCGCATTTGATAAATTTAGATCATACTTAGTTGGCACCAAAGTGATTGTTTACACTGATCACTCAGCCATTAAGTACTTGATTACTAAGAAAGATGCAAAACCTAGGCTAATAAGATGGGTTCTCCTCCTCCAAGAATTTGATCTTGAAATTAAAGACAAAAAGGGGGTAGAGAACCAAGTGGCTGATCATTTGTCTAGACTGGAAAATGAAAGTGCAGGTACATTTGGTGAAATTAAAGAGCACTTCCCTGATGAACACTTACTGGCTGTAAGTGCTGCAGCACCAGATGTTGCAGCACCATGGTACGCTGACATAGTCAACTTCTTGGTGAGCAAAGTGGTACCATGTGACATGAATCACCAACAAAGGAAGAGGTTCTTTCACATTGTCAAGCAATATTACTGGGACGAACCCTTCCTCTACAAAAAATGCCCTGATCAGTTGTTTAGAAGATGTATAGCAGAGGAAGAGCAGCAGGAAGTGCTGCAGCAATGCCATGCTGCAGCCTATGGAGGACACTTTGGGGGTATGAGAACGGCAGCAAAGGTGCTGCAATCTGGTTACTACTGGCCTACCATTTTCAAGGATGCCCATGAGTTAGTAAAAAGATGTGATAATTGCCAAAGGAGTGGGAACATTTCCAATAAGCAAGAAATGCCTCTAACCAACATCCTAGAGATTGAACTCTTTGATGTTTGGGGTATGGACTTCATGGGACCTTTTCCCCCTTCATTTGGTAATGTTTACATCCTTGTGGCTGTGGACTATGTGTCAAAGTGGGTTGAAGCAGTGGCTCTACCTAACAATGATGCTAAGTCTGTTAGCAAGTTCTTGCAAAAGAATATTTTCACAAGGTTTGGTACTCCTAGGGCCATAATCAGTGATGAAGGTACTCATTTCTGCAACAGATTGATTGAAGCTCTTTTAGCTAGGTATGGGGTTAAGCACAGAATTGCTACAGCATATCATCCCCAGACCAGTGGCCAAGCTGAGTTATCTAATAGAGAGATCAAGAGAATACTTGAAAAGATGGTAGGACCTACAAGAAAGGAGTGGTCTAATCATTTAGATGATGCCCTCTGGGCTTACAGAACTGCTTTTAAAACTCCTTTGGGTATGTCTCCTTACAGATTGGTGTATGGCAAAGCTTGCCACCTGCCTTTAGAGCTCCAATATAAATCTCATTGGGCCATAAAAAAGCTGAATTTTGATCATACTAAGGCAGGGGAAGCTAGGCTACTGCAACTGAATGAATTAGAAGAAATGAGACATTTTGCTTATGAGAACTCTGAATTATACAAGGCCAAAACCAAGGCTTGGCATGACAAGAGGATTCAGAAAAGGGAGCTTCAGGAAGGTGACCAAGTTTTGCTATTCAACTCAAGACTCAAGTTGTTCCCTGGGAAACTCAAGTCAAGGTGGTCAGGACCTTTTAAAGTTGAGAAAGTGTATCCCCATGGTGCTGTAGATTTGTATTGTGAAGAGAGGAAGCAGCATTTCAAAGTAAATGGTCAAAGGGTGAAGAAATATTATGGAGAACCAGTGGTGAGAAGCAAAATCACCACTGAGCTACAGAAACTTTAATCTGAAAAGGAAGTCAGGCTGAGGACTCTTAAACCAAGCGCTACTGGGAGGCAGCCCAGAGTTTAGTCTAATAAACCAGTGTGTTGTTGTCTTGTGTTTATTTTGCAGGTGAATGATCTGAAAATTTGAAGTTTGAGGGTGCGTCAGCAACAGGTGCTGCAGCAATGCTTGAAGCAGTGTTGCTACAGCAGTGAGTAGCAGCTATGCGGTAATAAAATAATTGCAGTATGGTACAAGATCTGATGGGTCAGCAGTGAGTGGTCAAGTCAAGTCAGAGAACCGTCCCATCATTCAATCCTAACCCTCCACATACCCCACGACCCAACGGCTATGTGCGAAAGTAAAACGTGCAGATCCTCTTCCCAATAAAACCGTCCCTTCCCATTACTTAAAACCACCCACTCCCATTCGATCTCCTCACCGAAACTACCTCTTTTCTCTCAAAGAACTCATCGTAACCGTCCCTGAACCTCTCCACCAATTCCTCCCTAATCTCACAAAATCCACCATGACTAGAACAAAGGCTAGTGCTTCCAAATCCTCTGGCAAGCACCAATCCAACCCTGGCCGTGGTGAATCGACCCAATTGCGCAGAAGAAGCTTAAAGAATCAAGAAGTGAGCGAAGCTGAGAAGTTTCAAAATATGAATTTCTGGGCAGAACGGGGTCTCGAATTGAAAGGAGCTGATAGCCCCGCAAGTGCACGGGTCGTATCGCGTAATAAAAGAGTATCGGTCCACAGGGAGAGCCTAAGTGAATACCAATTTAATTTTTCAAAATTGATTAACTGAAAAGAAAGTGTTTTTGGAGAGAAGGAATATTTTAGCAAAGTCTACTCACTCATGATCATTGTAGACAAAAGAGGAGAAAAGAAAATAAAAGAAGAAGACATAAAGTTAAATAGCGAGAAATAAAAGAAAGCGGTAAAGTGCAAAAATCATAAATAGCGGAATTGTAAATGACAGGAAAGTAAATTGCTTGAAAAGTAAATTGCCAGTAATTTACTTGACTTGCCAGTAATTTACTTGACTTGCCAGTAGTTTACTTGACTTGGAAATTTAAAGGGCAAAAAAGTAAATAACAAGGAAAATAAAAGAGCGGAAAAGTAAAGAGCGAGAAAGTAAAGAGCGAGAATTTAAATAGCAATGAAAGTAAATGACTTGGAAAGTAAAAGGGCGAAAAGGTAAATAGCAGGGAAAATAAAAGAGCGGAAAAGTAAAGAGCGAAAAGTAAAGAGCGAGAAAGTAAAGAGCGAGAAATTAAAGGGCAATGAAAGTAAATGACTTGGAAAATAAATAGCAAGAAATTAAAGGGCAAGAAAGTAAATAAACAAGAATCATAAAAAGCATGAAGAGTAAATTGAAGTCATGAATAATTAGAGAGCCTTTGTCATTGATTTTCTAACAAAATTCAAGCTTAGGTACAAGTGAGGATCAAGCCTCTATTTATAGGAAAATATGAGGGGCAAAATGGTCCAAAAGAGGAAAAAGTGGCAAATCAAGTTGGCCAAGTTAGTCATCAAAGAGCCATCCTCAAGTGGACAATGCACATGAGCAAGTGGTCAAAGCACATGGTCATCAAAAAGTGGGCAAAAAATATCCATCAACAAGTGGGCAAAATATCCATCAACAAGTGGGCAAAATATCCATCAGCAAGTGGGAAATTCGAATTCTGACTGTTTCAGTCGAATTCTGGATAGCAGAGTTGAGGCACAGTCGAAATCTGTTGGCAGAAGCTTGATACAGTCGAAATCTTGCCAGCAGAAGCAGGCACAGTCGAATTCTGGGAGATCCAGTCGAAATCTGGAAGATGCTGTCGAATTCTGGCAGATCCAGTCGAAATCTGGAAGATGCAGTCGAATTCTGGGAGATCCAGTCGAATTCTGGGAAGCAGAAGCAGTCACAGTCGAAATCTGGAAGATGCAGTCGAATTCTGGTAGATCCAGTCGAATTCTGGCCTGCTGAGACAGATGCTGTCGAATTCTGAGAGATCTAGGTCGAATTCTGAGAGGTCTTGGTCGAATTCTGAGAGATCCAGTCGAATTCTGACCTGCTGAGACTTTAAGCAGCCCAAATTGCTTCAAAATAAGACCTGAAGATAAAAAGTAAATATTTGCAGTAAAATAGAACAAAAATATAATTAAAATACTAAAAAGACTTAATAAAATAACTATTAAAAAGACTCTAAAAATAGACTTATCAAACTCCCCTATGCTTGAACCTTTGCTTGTCCTCAAGCAAAAACAGTGTAAATCTTTAGGCCCATTCTGAAGGAAAATTATTTTCATATCGAAACCTTAAGTGAACTGTGGGGCAATTCTAACACTTTGGTTTGAGAGCTACTATTTTTGGGCTTCTTGTGGAATTGAGAGACAAATTTAAAGTATCAGTACTCTAGAGAGGATATCAATGTCATCATAGAACCGATTCCCCAACATTCTTAAGCTTGGGTCCTCCAGTTACTAAGACCGGGTCTCAAAGGAGGGTCTTTATACGTTGGGTATTCAAGCATTTTTCTTTTCTTTTTGATTTTATATGCTAACCATTTATTTTGATATTTAAAATGCACTAACTTTTGTATTTTTGAATTGGTTTTGCATATATACATTTTTTTTTTTTTTTTTTGAATACCCCAACTCAGACGTTTTTCTCCAGTAACCGCGCATCTAGTAAATGTCACCAAGAGAACCAGGTTACTAGTTTCTTTTCAGTCTCTCTATTTGTATTAATAACTGAAAATAGTCTCAATAGTGTGTGTGTGAAAAAGCCCTAGAAGTAGAAATCGAACCATGATACAATTTTGTTGTTCCTAACCAGTCCACCTAGATGATTGCTAATGAAAAATTGAAAATTTATTTTTATTTTTTTTTTTTCAGAAAAGGCTTATCTAAAACATGTTTAAGGTTCACAAAGTTTCGAGATGGAGGGAGCAGATACAACTCAAAGTACAAAAAGGAAAAAAAAACTCGGTAAAGCAATAAAGACATTCCTTAATAAAAGTAATAAAATACCCCCCCATGCTTGGACTAGGCATTGTCCTCAATGATTTTTCAAATAAGACAAAAGGGGTTAGGAGAGCTCACCTGGCTGTCTGGTTCAGGATACTCGGCCCTGGGGTATTTTATTTTTCAACAAATCGAAAAATACATTAAGCCGTGGGTTGCCTCCCACGCAGCGCTCTTTTAACGTCACTAGCTTGACGGTCAAAAAGAATTTTTCAATTGGGATCATGTAGAACTAAACTAGTTCCTTTCTCAATTGGGTCACCAATTAAATAATTTTTCAACCTTTGACCATTGACTTTAAACGATCCGGATTTCTCGCTCCAGATCTCTACAGATCCGAAGGGGTAAACCTTACGGATTTCAAAAGGACCGGACCATCTCGATTTTAGTTTTCCTGGGAAAATTTTTAGCCTGGAGTTAAATAATAACACCAGGTCACCCTCCTTGAATTCTCTGCGAATAATACGCTTATCGTGCCAATTTTTTGTTCTTTCTTTGTAAAGTTTGGCATTCTCATAAGCATCCATTCGCAGTTCTTCCAATTCGTTTAGTTGGAGTTTTCTTTTTTCTCCGGCTAATTCCATGTTCAGGTTAAGGCGTTTAATTGCCCAGTAAGCTTTGTGCTCTAGCTCTACCGGAAGGTGGCAAGACTTCCCATAAATTAATTTGAAAGGAGTCATTCCTATGGGAGTCTTGTACGCAGTCCGATAAGCCCAGAGAGCATCGTCAAGCTTTACCGACCAGTCTTTCCTTGAAGTCGAAACAGTTTTTTCTAAAATACTTTTAATTTCTCTGTTCGATACCTCAACCTGACCGCTTGTTTGAGGGTGATAAGGCGTTGCAACTTTGTGCCTTACTCCAAACTTTTGTAGTAACATTTCAAAATGTTTTGAGATGAAATGGGATCCTCCGTCGCTTATGACAACACGAGGGACCCCGAATCTTGGAAAAATTATTTTTTTGAAAAGTTTTATGACTACCTTTGCATCGTTTGTAGGAGAAGCAATGGCTTCGATCCATTTCGACACATAGTCAACGGCTACCAGAATATATTGGTTTCCAAAAGAAGAAGGAAACGGTCCCATGAAATCGATACCCCAGACGTCGAAAATTTCAACCTCTAAGATATTATTTAAGGGCATTTCATTTCTTTTTGAAATATTTCCGGTGCGTTGACACTGGTCGCATTTAGAAATGAATTGATGCGCGTCTTTAAAAAGGGACGGCCAATAAAAACCAGATTGAAGAATTTTTGTAGCAGTTTTTGAAGAACTGGCATGGCCGCCATAGGAAGAAGAATGACAATGGTATAGAATGTTACTTACCTCTTCTTCCGGAATGCATCTTCTGAACACTCCATCAGCTCCCCTTTTAAAAAGCAGTGGCTCGTCCCAGTAATACTGTTTGAGATCATGGAAGAATTTCTTCTTCCGCTGATAATTTAAATCTGGGGGGAGTACTCCTGCTGCAAGGTAGTTTACAAAATCTGCATACCATGGTGCTTCAGATTTGATCAATGAGAAGAGTTGATCATCCAGAAATGTATCATTAAGCGGCAACTCTTCTTCTTTTGTTCCTTGTAGACGGGACAAATGATCAGCCACAACATTTTCAACGCCTTTTTTATCCCTTATTTCAAGATCAAATTCTTGTAGGAGTAAAACCCATCGGATCAATCTCGGCTTGGCATCTTTTTTGTTTAACAAATATTTTATGGCCGAGTGATCAGTAAAAATGATGATTTTTGAACCTACCAGATATGATCGAAACTTATCGACGGCAAAAACTACCGCCAATAATTCTTTTTCAGTTGTGGCGTAATTCATTTGTGCCTCGTCTAAGGTCCTGCTTGCATAGTATATGGCATGCAATTTTTTTTCTTTTCTTTGTCCCAGGACTGCCCCAACTGCATAGTCGCTTGCATCGCACATTATTTCGAACGGAAGATTCCAGTCTGGCGGCTGTATGATCGGGGCAGTAACTAAAGCCTTTTTCAACCTGTTAAAAGCTTCAAGACAAAGATCGTTAAAAATAAATGCTGCATCCTTAAGGAGCAGACTTGTCATAGGTTTTGAAATTTTTGAGAAGTCTTTTATGAACCGACGGTAGAAACCCGCATGGCCTAAAAAGCTTCTCACCTCTTTTACTGTGGTGGGAGGTAGCATTTTTTCAATCACTTCAATTTTTGCACGGTCTACCTCAATACCTCTGTGAGAAATTAAGTGCCCTAGGACAATTCCTTCATTAACCATGAAATGACACTTTTCCCAGTTTAGAACCAGGTTTACCTTCTCACATCTCTCTAAGACTTTTTCCAGATTGGCTAAACAGTTTTCAAAATTTGAGCCATGGACGGAAAAATCATCCATAAACACTTCCATTATGTTTTCGACAAAGTCTGAGAATATGGACATCATACACCTTTGAAAGGTAGCGGGAGCATTACATAGACCAAAGGGCATCCTTCTATAGGCATAAGTGCCAAAAGGACATGTGAAAGTTGTTTTTTCTTGGTCGCTAGGGTGGATGGGAATTTGAAAAAATCCCGAATAACCATCCAAATAGCAAAAATGTGAGTGCCGCGCTAACCTTTCTAGCATTTGATCAATGAACGGGAGAGGGAAGTGATCTTTCCGGGTAGCTTTGTTAAGCTTTCTGTAATCAATACACATTCTCCATCCCGTGATTGTCCTTGTGGAAATGCATTCATCCTTTTCATTTTTAATAACTGTTAAGCCTCCCTTCTTAGGTACTACTTGAACAGGACTAACCCACTTACTATCGGAAATAGGATATATTATCCCAGCATCAAGGAGTTTTAAAACTTCCTTTTTAACAACCTCTTTCATGTTTGGGTTTAATCTTCTTTGATGCTCGATAGAAGGTTTATAGTCCTCTTCCAGTAGTATTCTGTGTATGCAGATTGACGGATTTATTCCTTTAATGTCCTCAATAGTATACCCAATGGCTTTGGGATACTTTTTGAGAACATTAAGCAATTTTTCGGTCTCATTTTGTTTCAAATTTGCATTTACAATTACTGGAAAAGTAGAATCAGGGCCAAGAAACTCATACCTGAGAGATGATGGTAAGGGCTTCAGTTCTATTTTTGGTATTTCTTTTGGGAGAGGTTGAGGTTTCTCCTCACCCAAAGTTTCAGTACCCAATTCTTTTGATGGTGGATTTTCATCCAAAAGTTTTATGTAGAATTGGGTTTCCCCTGCTGCATTTGTATTTGTGTTGCCTAAAAGGCAATCTTCCAGACTATCTTGTGAAGATGATGCTAAAGAGCACTCTCGCACGCAATAGTCTATAATGTCAATCCTGCAGCATGAGTCTTTTACAGATGGACTCTTCATGAAGTTTGAAACTTCAAACTCAACTTTTTCATCCCCCACATTAAAAACCAACTTACCGTTTTTAACGTCAATTATTGCCCCTGCAGTAGCTAAAAAAGGCCTCCCCAGAAGAATAGGAATTTGGGAGTCTTCTTCAATTTCCATTACAACAAAGTCCACCGGTATAAAAGTTTGCCCTACCTTGATAGGTATATCCTCTAAGATTCCAGTGGGGTATTTAACGGAACGATCTGCCAATTGTATTGTCATTTTTGTGGGTTTAAGTTCACCTATCCCTAGTCTATTGCAAAGAGAAAGAGGCATCAAACTCACACTGGCTCCTAGATCGCACATCGCTCTGTTTATAGTTTCACTTCCAATCACACAAGGTATGGAAAAACTACCTGGATCTTTGAGTTTTTGTGGCAGCTTGTTCTGGATAATTGCACTACACTCCTCTGTTAATGCAATTGTCTCATAGTCGTCTATTTTTCTTTTCTTGGACAAAATTTCTTTCAAAAATTTAGAATAAGACGGCATTTGAGACAATGCATCAGTGAAAGGAACGTTGATGTAAAGCTTTTTAAGCAAGTCGACAAACCTTTTGAATTGCTCGTCAATTTTGCTTTTTGCAAATCTTTGGGGGAAAGGAATGGGTGGTTTGTATGGTGGAGGGGGAATGTGTGGTTCTTCTCTTTCTTTTTCTGGTTCTTTCCCTTTTTCTTTCTCTTCTAGCTCACCTGGTAAATTATGTTTTTCACTCACAGTTTTTTCTTGGTTTGCTCTTGGTTCCTCTAATTGTTTTCCGCTTCTAAGGGTAACGGCATTTATTTGGCCTTTTGGATTTTGTTCTGGTTGCCCAGGAAATACCCCTGAAGTTTTAGAGGATGAAGCTACCTGTGTTGCCACTTGTGTTATTTGATTTTCAAGCATTTTATTATGAGTGGTGATAGAGTCGACTTTTGATACTAATTTGATAAGTGTGTCATTCAAATAACCAGTTTGATTTTTGAATTCTTCATTTTGTTTTGTTTGAGATGACACAAATTTTTCCATCAAAAATTCCAAGTTCGACTTTTGTGGGTTGTTTTGTGGGTTGTTAAAAACCCTTTGATTTTGAAAGACAGGAGGTGGTCTAGGTGCTGGATTGGGTGGAGGATTTTTATAAGAAAAATTTGGATGATTCCTCCACCCAGGATTATAAGTATTTGAAAACGGATCTTCCTTTTGAGCATAATTAATATGCTCGTTTCCAGCACTAGATGCCTCAAGCTGGCATTCAGCTCCAATATGGCCAACAACCCCACATAATTCACATGGTGGAGTAATAGGAGAAGAAGTTTGTGAGACGACACTTACATTTAATTTTTCAAATTTTTGAAAAAGTGCGTCCACTTTTGAGGTAAGATGATCAACAACAGATATTTCATACTTACCTGGCTCTTTTGATGTGGCTGGCTTACTTGTTATGGCTCGCTCACTTGTCCACTGACAATGGTTTTGAGCCATATCTTCAACGAGTGCATAGGCTTCGGTAAAATTTTTGTTCATTAAAGCTCCACCTGCAGCTGCATCAACAGTCATTCTTGTTGCATATTGTAATCCATTATAAAAAGTGTGAACAACAAGCCATTTCTCTAGTCCATGATGGGGGCATAGCCTTAACATTTCTTTGAAACGTTCCCAAGCATCATAAAGAGATTCCCCGTCGTTTTGAGAAAATCGAGTAATTTGATTTCTCATTTGAGCTGTCTTACTCGGGGGAAAGAATTTAGTAAGAAAAGCTTGTTTCAGCTGGTTCCAGTTGGTAATGGATTCCGAAGGCAAAGAATGTAGCCATGCTCTAGCTCTATCCCTTAATGAAAAAGGGAAGAGTTTTAGTCTTATGGCATCCGGAGGTACCCCGTTTAATTTGAGAGTTCCACAGTATTCAAGAAAAATTGAAATATGAAGATTTGGGTCCTCCGTGGGAGAACCAGAAAATTGGTTTTGTTGTACCATCGAAAGCAGAGATGTTTTGAGTTCAAAATTATTTGCTTCCACATTTGGATGTACAATGGCAGCCGATGGCTCTGCTGAAGGTGTTGCGTACTCTTTGAGAGCACGATTTTCATTAGCCGCCATTTGGTTATCGGGAATTTCTCTCCTCCTTCTATGTAAGAACCTTTCGATTTCGGGAATTTGTTGAACAGTTTCTCCGAAACTTCTGGTTCTTCGCATTCGAGGGACAAGAGAAGAAAAGGTAAAAATAAAGAAAATAAAATTTCAGTCTAACCGGTTTCGAAAAACTTAATCAATATCACTGCCTCCCCGGCAACGGCGCCAAAAACTTGATAGCCCCGCAAGTGCACGGGTCGTATCGCGTAATAAAAGAGTATCGGTCCACAGGGAGAGCCTAAGTGAATACCAATTTAATTTTTCAAAATTGATTAACTGAAAAGAAAGTGTTTTTGGAGAGAAGGAATATTTTAGCAAAGTCTACTCACTCATGATCATTGTAGACAAAAGAGGAGAAAAGAAAATAAAAGAAGAAGACATAAAGTTAAATAGCGAGAAATAAAAGAAAGCGGTAAAGTGCAAAAATCATAAATAGCGGAATTGTAAATGACAGGAAAGTAAATTGCTTGAAAAGTAAATTGCCAGTAATTTACTTGACTTGCCAGTAATTTACTTGACTTGCCAGTAGTTTACTTGACTTGGAAATTTAAAGGGCAAAAAAGTAAATAACAAGGAAAATAAAAGAGCGGAAAAGTAAAGAGCGAGAAAGTAAAGAGCGAGAATTTAAATAGCAATGAAAGTAAATGACTTGGAAAGTAAAAGGGCGAAAAGGTAAATAGCAGGGAAAATAAAAGAGCGGAAAAGTAAAGAGCGAAAAGTAAAGAGCGAGAAAGTAAAGAGCGAGAAATTAAAGGGCAATGAAAGTAAATGACTTGGAAAATAAATAGCAAGAAATTAAAGGGCAAGAAAGTAAATAAACAAGAATCATAAAAAGCATGAAGAGTAAATTGAAGTCATGAATAATTAGAGAGCCTTTGTCATTGATTTTCTAACAAAATTCAAGCTTAGGTACAAGTGAGGATCAAGCCTCTATTTATAGGAAAATATGAGGGGCAAAATGGTCCAAAAGAGGAAAAAGTGGCAAATCAAGTTGGCCAAGTTAGTCATCAAAGAGCCATCCTCAAGTGGACAATGCACATGAGCAAGTGGTCAAAGCACATGGTCATCAAAAAGTGGGCAAAAAATATCCATCAACAAGTGGGCAAAATATCCATCAACAAGTGGGCAAAATATCCATCAGCAAGTGGGAAATTCGAATTCTGACTGTTTCAGTCGAATTCTGGATAGCAGAGTTGAGGCACAGTCGAAATCTGTTGGCAGAAGCTTGATACAGTCGAAATCTTGCCAGCAGAAGCAGGCACAGTCGAATTCTGGGAGATCCAGTCGAAATCTGGAAGATGCTGTCGAATTCTGGCAGATCCAGTCGAAATCTGGAAGATGCAGTCGAATTCTGGGAGATCCAGTCGAATTCTGGGAAGCAGAAGCAGTCACAGTCGAAATCTGGAAGATGCAGTCGAATTCTGGTAGATCCAGTCGAATTCTGGCCTGCTGAGACAGATGCTGTCGAATTCTGAGAGATCTAGGTCGAATTCTGAGAGGTCTTGGTCGAATTCTGAGAGATCCAGTCGAATTCTGACCTGCTGAGACTTTAAGCAGCCCAAATTGCTTCAAAATAAGACCTGAAGATAAAAAGTAAATATTTGCAGTAAAATAGAACAAAAATATAATTAAAATACTAAAAAGACTTAATAAAATAACTATTAAAAAGACTCTAAAAATAGACTTATCAGGAGCCTCTGATGCGTTCACATCCATTGTGAGCGCACTAGGCTGGGAGAGATTGGTGCAGCACCCCAAGTTCTTCTACGCTTCTGTAGTGCGAGAATTTTATGAAGGTATTCCACCCCCAAAGGATGGAAAGCAGCGATTTGTGTCTAAGGTACGCGGGGTAGCTGTGGATTTTGACTCCTTAGCAATCAATGCAAGCTATGGGTTAGATTTCCATAGTCCTGCCTTCGGAAATGCTGTTGCCAATTGGAGAAAGAAAGAGATGGAAGGAGTCAAGCGAAGTATTTCTCTACCAGGAACACCGTGGGAACCATGCAGTGCGAATGAATTTAAAATCAAGAGGCAATATTTGACTCATGATGCAAAGGTCTGGTTCAACTTCATCAAACAGTCCCTTTTGCCTACCTCTCATGCTACAAATTTAGAGAAAGAAAGGATGATGCTGCTGAATGCTATTCTGACCAAAAAGAATGCTGACATTGGAAGGTTGATCTGTAGGGAAATCATGGTTTGCAAGGGTAAAACTGCGGGTTATTTGTTCTTCCCCTGCCTGATAACCTCATTGTGTATAAATGCTGGTGTTGAAATTCTGGGAGAGCAGAAAAGTTTCCCCATGGCTGCATTTCCTACCGTGCTGAGAGAAAAAAGCATTGCGGCAGCATCTGGTGAGCCCACCATGCTGCCACAATTCATGCTGCAGCAGCGGGCTGTATGGGAATTTATGAGGAAACAGCAGGATTGGTTAAGTACTGTGCTAGCTGCGAATGCGAAAGAACTTTCTGCTGAGGAAGCACCAGCATTTCCAGAATGGGTGCTTGAAGATGACTGTATGGAACCTGAAGCTGTAGAAAAGGAGGTGAATGTGGAAGCCGAGCCAGAAGTTGTAGTTGAAAAGAAGAGGAAGAGGCAAGACATTAAGAAAGGAAAGAAGAAGCAGACTGAACTAGTAGATGAAGAGGACATGCTGGAATCAGATGATGAGTCACTAAGTGAAGAGGAGAAAGATCAATACAAGGAAATCATGGAAGAATTGAATAAAGAAAGTGATGAGGAGGATCCTGATACGTCTGAAGAGGAAGAAGAGCATGATGAAATGGAAGGTGAAGAAGAAGAAAAGGGTCAGGAGAGTGCAGAAGTTTATGGAAGTGATGCGTCCTCTAAGACAGAAGAAAACCCAAATGCTTCTCCTGATGATCCCTTACCTGCACCCACCACTGAACAAAGCCAACCACAACCAAAATCACCTACTCCTGAGCACCAACCTCAGCCCAGAACACCCACCCCTCCACTCCAAACACCTGCCACCCAGACCACTCCTGCTGTGCCATCTACCACTACTGCTACTGATGCTGCAGCAACAGCTGATGCTGCAGCCTGTTCTAAAATGCTGACATCACCCAAACAAAAAAGGACAAAGAGAATTACCAAGAAAAGAAAGACTGAGCGAGTACCAGAGGAAGCTAGAATCAATGAGGAAGCAAGACCTGTGATGCCTGAGAATGAAGATAATTCAGTGCTTGCTGCAATCATGCAAGGAATTGCAAATGCTGCCGCAAATGAAGCCATAGCTAAGGCATCTGCTGATAAGGAGAAGGCTGAAGCTGCAAAGAAAGCCAAAGAGGCTAGGGAATTCGTGCTTGCCCAAAAGAAGGCAAGTGTTTCTGATGCTGGTCCTGTTGTTGCAGATACAGGATCAGTGCTGCAGCATCCAACTGCTGCAGCAACAGAAGCCAAGAATGTCCCAAAGCCAGCTGAGGCTAAATCTTCCAAGCCTACTTCCAAGAAGCAAGGAAAAAGTACTCCAGTTCGTGCCAGTCCCAGAACTAAATCAGGAACTCCTGCACCCTAATCTCATATGTTCTACTTTTAGTATTGTTTTAGTATGTTTTTAATTTCTGTGCTGCTTTAGTATGTCCTGTTCAAATAAACTTGCTTCTATTTTTCTTGTGGCTCGTTTTGATTGTATTCTGTTCCTAGTATGTGATGTTTGCTGTCCTGTAGCTTTCTCCCTGTAGTTTAAGTGCAGTGAGGTCACTGCCCAGCTCTAAGTGGGGGGGGGGAGCTATACATAGGTCTTGTACTCTGTTAATTGCAGTCAAATTAGTGAATTTAAAAAGAAAAATAGAAGTAGAGTTGAGCAAAAACTTAGTGATGATATGGTGAGAAATGAGTAATTACACCCCTGTTTGATGAGTGAACTATTCTGTTACTGCTCCTACACTTAAACTTGAACTCAGGTAGGAACTTAGTGAATTAAAGATGATCTGAAACTAGGCTAGTGTTGGTAGACCTAGGGAACTGCTAAATTTCTACTAAAAACTTAGGGCAGCATAAGAAACTAAGTTTGGGGGTTCTCTGAGATATATTAAGGCAAAGCATGAAAGAATGCAGTGCTGCAACAACTGTTGCTGCAGCAATGCTGGGTTATGTGCACATAGTTTAGGATGTCTAAATTAAGTCTGAATGAAGGTGCGAAGCACCAGTGTCTGTTAATAATTGTGTAATGTGCTGCAATTGCCTATGCTGTAAAAAAAAAAAAAAAAAAAGCGCAAAAATGCTATTTAGAAGAGAAATGAAACTAAAGGCATTGCAGTACAAAATCAAGTCAAAAGTCTAAACAAAGTACATTTCTGAGTCTGTAATGCTGCAGCAACTGATGCTGCAGCAATGTTAATGTTAGGATTTAATAAGTGCACTGCCTTAAAAGTTCTGGATTGCTGCATCAAAGCCCTTAATCAAGCTCAACCCCCCTTTCTGAGCATGAATTGTTAGTCTGTCCTTCTTTTTGAAAAAAATTTTTAGCTTTCCCAAAAGAAAACCTCTCTATGTCTTAGCTAAGTGAAATCTTGAACTTTCCTATGGTCTGAACTAAGTAAAGTGTCACACACACACTTTTGAGCAGGAATATGCTAGGGAGCTCATTATTTCAGAAGGGTTGCAATTGAGTGATAGTCTGAAAGTTGATGCTCAGCTTGATTCTTCTTTATGCTTAATATTTGAATTGATTCTTTGGCTGTGATTGTTTATTAACAGTGTGCTTGCCTGTGTCAAGTGTCATTGCTTGAGGACAAGCAACGGTTCAAGTTTGGGGGTGTGATAACCATCTTTTATGATGGTTATTACTTGCCTTTTTAGCTTGAATTTAAGTGATTTAATAAACTTGTTGTGTCAGTGATGATGTAATTATGTGTTTAGGTTATAAATAATGGTGCAGGAATGGTTTGGTTTAAGTTGGGCATTTTGATGCCCTTAGTGCATTTAATTGTATTTAGTGTCAGTGCTGCAGCAATAGGTGCGAGCGCAACAGGGGATTTGCGAAAGATGAGAGAGAAAGCTCAAGGAGAATGCGGAAAACACGGAAGTTAAGGCAAGGACAGGTGTCAGCGCTGTATGGCACGGAAAGATATTTCCTATTGAGGAATTCCCATGATTGCCCTCAATCCTAGGACGCATTTCCTTAAAGAGCCCTCATTCTAGGGTTGCGTGCAAGGTGGTACTATATAAGGACATTCCTCCTTCTTCATTGGGTACTCTGCCGTCACGAGGAAGTATAGAGATAGCTCCTCACAGCGTGCTTAGCTCACCATTGTTACCTACAAGCTTCATTGCTGAGACTATTGCGACAGCATCACTTGGAATTACATTTCTCTTGGAGGATCGTACTAGAAGAGCTGGATCAGATCTCCATTGTGACTACTGGAGTTCCTTCACTGTCTCCTCTCAATAGTATCATTTCTTCCTTTGGAATTTGTAATATGACTTCTACTCCTTTGTTTAAGTTGTTTTCCATGTTTTGTAAGCTCAATATGAGCTAACTTCTCATAGTTGAGATGCTGGATCTGAAGTAACTAGAATTTTTATGCTATTTATGAAGTATATTTAATGTTGTGCATTTTACCTTGTGCGTGATAATATTTCCATTTTAAAATAGGATTGGCCGTCTATTTTAAATAACATTTATAAATTCAGAGATGGTTTGTAAATTAATCTCACAAGGTAATATGGGTAGTGGGCATTAATGAGAGATCTTGATGTTCCTTGCTTAACCCTAGAGATAGGAAGGTAAAACCCATAAGGTGATTACTGCCGGTGTCCAAGCAGCCTAGGAAGTACTTCTTTAGGGTTTAGAGATAAACTCTTGCAAGGAAACCCTAGTGTAAAGTATTCGAGAGAATAATGTCTTATTGCTGCAGCACCTAATGCTGCAGCATTGAATATACCCTTAATAGCATATTAATGAAGTACTAAAGTGAATGCATCTCAGCTTGTTCTCATCACTGAATCATAATCACCATTTCCATTTACCTTTACTGTTCATGTTACTCAAAATTTGTGTGTCATTTACTTTATTCACTAATTTGTTAGCAAAATTAAACTCTTGTATTTAGCTAATTTCCTCGCGGGAACGATCTCATTTATCCTTTATTACTTGCAAAGACAGTGTATACTTGCACTACGTTTTCACACAACAAGTTTTTGGAAAGTTTAAAATAGACGGCCAATCCTATTTTAAAATGGAAATATTATCACGCACAAGGTAAAATGCACAACATTAAATATACTTCATAAATAGCATAAAAATTCTAGTTAATGTGAGTGAGTCAATTACAAGAGTCAAAAACTTAAACTTGTTAATGTGAGTGAGTCAATTACAAGTGAGAGTAGGTGAGAGATGAATACCATTAATGTGAACATTCAATGCTTATTTATAGGTATCTGGAGTGGAGGAGGGCTGTTGGATCTTGGTCTACAATCTCCACCGTTGGATGAATTGGATCCTTGGTGTTGGGCCTTTTTGGTGGATTGGCCATCGAGGCCCAATCCATAACACTTTTCATTATTTCAAGTAAAAGGTATATTTAAAAATAGATTGATATTTGCATTATTTATAAATAAAAAGAAACATACATTGAAAAGGGTTTCTAGTTTTTTATAAAAAAATTAGTTCTAAAAATAGTAAAGCTATACATATTTGTACTGTTCTTGTTTTCCACAATTAGTTTTAATACTAGTAATAACAAATATAAAATAAATATTTATTGCTTTTTAACAATTCTTCATCTACTCTCTATCTAATATAACAACCCACTATCAAAAAACCAATTATACACAGTATTAAAATAAAATAAAACTCTATCTTCTTCTAATATAAAAACCCACTACCCAAAAAAATCAATTTTGGCCACTATTAAAATTTTGACAACTCAGCAAATTAAGGGGCAAAATGGGAATAAAATGTTAACATTGAGATTGCGAATTTGTCTTACTTACCACTTTCTTCTATCACAACCTCCATTCCCTTTGCATCAAATTTCAAAATTCAAAATTTTGAAATCACTTTCTCTCTCTTTTTTTTGACGGAGATTTTTATCTCTTTTTATCTTCTTTCTTTTCATAATTTTTTTTCCCTCTCTCCTTCTCTTCTCGATCTCTCTCTCTCTTCCAAGGTTATCAAATTCGATAGTCTATGTAAACTCATGGAATATAGGTAGAACCGACTCATAGACTCAATCTGTAAACTTGTAAGAGTATACCTACTATCAAAGAAACTTATAAAGGACATATATAGATGATATAATATAGAATAACACAATAATAATTCAACATTTCAACTCCACAATAGAGCAAAGTAGAAAAACACTATTAAAGTGTGTTAGTACATTATTACTAGATAAAGTCATAATACATTAATGACTAAGTCATACTTAAATTCATAAAAACACAAGTTATTAAAATGAAATAACTCAAAAAAAAATAGAGCTAATTTGACCTAACACACATAATTTTTAGTAAATACTTTATTTTGTAGTTGAATAAGGCAGCAAATAGGTAGTTCGATCTAAGTACCTAACAACATTGACCAATAGTTTACCTTTTAAGACCAAATCAAATGAAAAATTGTAGATTCGTAGTAAAATCGAGAGTTTATCGATTTTATTAGAGTTTACTTAAACTCGTACGAGTTTACAAAAAAGAGAGTTTACCTACTGGTTGACTCGTTTTTGTGATCTAGACTCGTAAACTCGTAGAAGTTTAAGAGTTAACTCGAGAGTTTAACAACCACGCTCTCTTCTCTCTCTTTCTGTTGTTTCATAAAACTTCATCATTTAGAAAAATTACTTCATTATATTTTTGTTACCGTATTTTGTCGTCAAACACTTTAGTCCTAGCTGTGGAATCGGCCAGAGGTTTGCACAATTAGTGATTCATCTTTCTTCAAGCGATTGCACCGAGGAAGGAACTCTGTTCCTCGACTATGGGTTACCTAACTCCTCCAAAGAGTCGTTAGGTTAGGTGTGAGGGAATGCGACTTGGATTATCTATGGGACTAAGAAAACATAAAGAAAAGCGATAAAGAAAAGATAAAGTAAGTGAAAGACTTGTGTATTGATTGATGTGTGTTTGAAAATGTACAAGTACTACTATATATATATATATATATATATATATACATGAGCCTTCGTTGGCCGCTATTCGAGCCTACATCTGCCCACTGTTGGATTAGTGGGGTAAACCCTAGTCATTTCTGTTTCTTTGGAGTCTTTTGCTTATTGACCTTAACCGCTCCAACGTAGTATGTCCACGTGGATTGAATACTTGTGCTCCAAGCAAGTATTCCCCTCCTTAGCAACCCCTCACTTCGGCCTTCGGCCGTTGGTTCCTCAGCCGAGTCATTCTGTGGTCGAGGCTCGCTCCATTTGAGTCTTGCAGTACCTCGGTGATTTACCTTCATTCCTTCGGGGTTCCAAATATCTTATCCTTACATACTCCGCCCAAATCTACCCCATATTATGGCAAGTATTTCCTCTGCCCTAGTGTTTTGATAGCTGCCTCGGTGCCTATTTTGGCCCTAAACCCTCTTTTTTCCCTCGGCCAACAACTCACTTTATTTTGGGTGTTAACACCGTGTTATTGGTGCGTAGTATCCACCAGCTTAGCCGGTGACTAATCTACGCCGGGGAACCTGGCTGGCCACATGTATACTCAGCTTTGTCAGTCTGTGTAGTTCTCCACTCCCAACAGAGTTTTTGCCACACCCAAGATTCGAACATGGGACATTGGGGTGGGACTCGAGCCTAGTTACTACTCGGACCAACCATTTTTGGTAGAAAAATTACTTCATTCTTAAAAAATCAATACCAATACAGCATGACCCGTGTTTATCGGGTAACAAATGTCTTTATTTTTTATAAAAGATTATAGAGAAGTATCCATAAAATAAATATTTTACACTTATTACACATGTTTGTCGAAATAATCATATCTTATTTTTCATGAATGTCTTTATATTTTATAATTGATTATTTTACTTTTGAGTATCAATTTTTTGTAATTTGATGACTTTATAGATACCTTTACTTTTTATAACTGAATATTTTGTTTTTTTATATAAATGTTTTCCTGTTGAGTCCGGACCAAAAAAAATCATGGGATGTTGTCGTTACAATTATTTGTTATATTTTCTTTCTGGGTTTTAATGGGAAAAATCACATGTTTTTGGTATAATATTATTAGGCTAAATTGCTCTCGGATCCCTTAACATAATTTCAGGTAACGCTTTGGTCCTTTATCTCTTTTTCCCACATCAGTCTTTTATGTTTTAAAATTTTGGCACTTTAAACCACTTTCGGTCAACCTTCGTCCAACTCCATTACAAGCTCTGTGAAGTTGTTCTCGACCTCCTACAAAGCTAAAGTAAGATGGGAGGCTTGTTTGATAGTCTCGTCTTACTCTACCTCCATCTCCTTCTAAGCGTTTGTCGCTTTCTTTTTGCCCCGCAACGACGACTTTGAAGGCACGTCAGGCCAACTTGAGAGCTTCTCCCGCTCTCGCAACAACTTAGAGTTACCTCTCCCCCTGTATATCTTTAAAGTCTCCTTCTAGTCAATCATAATAGAGGCGAAGCTCATTACCATCCTTGTGAGGTCGGATGTCGACAGTATCCCTTTCCAAAACTCAGCAATCTTCCGAACAACATCGAAAGGGTTGTTGCCGAGAGCCTCTAAGTTGATGTTCTCAAAAGCGGCCAACATGGACCACTACAAAAAAGGTTATTAGCGAGGGAATTTTCCCTTGCAAAACATCGCATTTTCGTCGCTAATCATCATTTGCGAGGGAATTACCGAGGGCTTGATTCCCTCGCTAAATTGCTCCTCGCTAATGTATTAGCGAGGGAATTTGAATCCCTCGCAAATTAGAGAGATAATATTTCGTCGCTAATACCCTCGCTAATTAGTGAGGGATTCAAATTTCCCTCGCTAAGTCTGACAACCACGCGTCCCAATCTGAATGGGTTGTATTAAGTACTGTTTTAATTTTTTTAAACCTGCTTTTTTTTATATATTTATTATTATATTATTAAATTATTATTATTATTATTATTATTATTATCAAGCTTTCCAGAGAGAGAGGAGTGAGAGTGGTGGTCGTGGTGGTGGTGTGGTGGTGAAGGGTGGATTCGAGTAGAGAGAGAAGGGGAAGAGTAAAGGAGAAAGAGAGTGAGAGAGTGAGCATGAAAGGAGCTATGTGGTGGTGGTGGTGGTGGTGAAGGGTGGATTAGGATAGAGAGAGAAGGAGAAGAGTAAAGGAGAAAGAGAGAGAGAGAGAGAGAGAGAGAGAGAGAGAGAGAGAGAGAGAGTGAGGATGAGAGGAGCTATGTGGTGGTGTGGTGGTGAAGAGTGGATTAGGGTAGAGTGAGAAGGAGAAGAGTAAGGGAGAAAGAGAGTGAGAGAGAGGGTGGGGATGAGAGGAGGTGGTGGTGGTGGTGGTGGAGGTGGTGTGGCGGTGAAGAGTGGATTAGGGTAGAGAGAGAGAAGAGAAGAGTAAGGGAGAAAGAGAGGGTGAGAGAGGGTGAGGATGAAAGGAGGTGGTGGTGGTGAAGCGTAAGGGAAAAATAGAAGGGGAAGAGTAAGGGAGAAAGAGAGAGTGAGAGAGAGAGAGAGAGAGAGAGAGAGAGAGAGAGAGAGAGAGAGAGAGAGAGAAAGAGAAAGAGAGAGTGGGGGTGGAAGGAGCTATGTGGTGGTGGTGGTGAGATTCAGATAGAGGGAGGGAGAGAGAAGAGTTGGGGAGAAAAAATGAAGTGAAACGGAAATGAGAGTGAAAAGTGGAAGATTTTGAATAAAACGCGTTTCAGAGACTTTTAGCGACAGATTTAAGGATTTTAGCGACGAACTGTGTAATGTCCCATCAGTCAGATATGCAGCAGACCTTTAGCGACGGATTTAAGGCTTTTAGCAACGGCAAAAGTAAGAATGGACAGACTGTGAGTCAGAATGGTCACAGTCTCACATTTAGCGAAGGATTAAGGCTTTTAGCGACGGACTATGTATTTTTTGAAGAAAAAAAAGATGTCTGCTTTATAGCGACGTGTCTGTCCGTCACTAAATCCTTCGGTAATGGTTTTTTAGCGACTGATTTAAGGCTTTTAGCGACGGATTATGTATTTTTTGAAAAAAAAAGGCGCTAGCTATATAGCGACGGATCTGTCTGTCACTAAATCCCTCGGTAATGGTCTTTTAGCGACATATACTACTTCCCTCACTAATATCCCTCGCTAATACTCTAGTTCTTTTGTAGTGGACCCTGAACCAATTCTGACATCCCACCTCAGTTTCAAACTCGACCCCTGCTCCTTTAGGAGTTCAGGACTGCGTTTCCTATTAGACTGCACAGTTCCGCTTGGGCGAACTTTCTGAGAAGCAACGACAACTGCATTGGGTTTGAGAAGAGCAAATCGTCCATTGTTTCTTTCATTCAGACTTCTCAACATGAAGGATAGGAGGTTACTGTAGGGGACGACGCGATGAATGCTGATTTGACTGTGGCAGCGGATGGGAGTGGGAACTTTAAGACGGTGTCGGACGCGGTGGCTGCGGACGGGGAATAGATATTCCCATACAATCCGCGGAACATGATTTTTAAATGTCTCCCTCCATATACTATCATTTATCAATTTTGACGAAAATGTACCCATGTATCATGAAATGATTGCATCATTGCATGTGGTGTCGGGTGTCCATGGAAAATGCTAGTTCGTGGATTTAAATTTTGCAATTAAAGAACATGGATTTAGTTTATTTAGGGGTTCTAATAAATAAACTACCAAAACCAGTCTAGTCCTTTTCTGAAAGAGGAAAAGGATATAAAATTCATTTAAATTATCTTCTTTTTCCAATTTACATTTTTATCAAGTTACCGAGTATATATTCGAAATAGTACAACAATCATGAATTCTCCCTTGAAGTAAAAAGCTTCCCTACACATGCACTTCATTATTAATTTCCCATACCATGTTAAAATCAAGTGCAATAAAAGAACATGCATTTGTGAATTTGGTGGTGTTTGAGGTCAGAAAAACCCCACAAATGACCCCACTCATGCCTCTTCTTTAGTATGGGATCCATCCACTATACACATTCAAAAGAATTGTCGTTGCATTATATGCACAGATTAGGCTATGAGCACAAGCAAATAAATAAACATATAAAATATAATATAATATAATATATGTTAGTCATATATACTTGGTTAACTTGCTGGGTGTTCAGTTCCTTGCTCCGAGATGGGAATCCGGGATAGCAGTTGGTAGAGTGGTAGTTGAAGTTGTCCTTCCCGAGTTTGAGGTCGGATTGGTGGTGGATACCTGCAGACACTCTGATGCCAAAGTCAGCAATCAGAAGTCAAGAGGAGGTACAAATGAGCGAAGCGTACCTGATTTTAGAGGGTGGTGTCGTATTTATAGAATTGGAGAGGGGGTTGCCCCTAGCCTTGGTTGCATCTGGGCTGCAGGATCAGACAGGGTCGATCCTGGCTGTTGATCTCAGCGTCGCCCCGCAGCTGATGTGTGGGCCGGATCCAGTGTTGGATTCAGGCCACTTCTTGTACGGATTGGGCTTGGCCCAGTCCGGAACAGTTGCCACCCAAGTCGAGGTTGGCCATGGTAGTGCGGCCTCGGCTTAAGTTGCTGAAGTGAGTCCAAGTTGACATCCTAACTGTGTTGAATGTGATGTCGACCTCGGCTCTGAAATGATTTGCGAGTCGATGGGGTCGAAATTGGTCCGAGATTGCCCCCAGGTCGGAAGGTTCGTTGTCGTGACCTCGGACTTTTGATGGATGACACGTGTCAATCTGTCGCATTAATGTGACGTTTGATGGAAATGAGGTGTCACGTCATAATGATTGCATAGTTTTCAGTGCCTGAGCATTAACTTCCTCAGAAGGGGTGCGTTTATTCACCTTACGAGTTCAGGGCCCCTATAAAAGGAGAGGATCCCAATATTTCGGCCCCTTTGCATTTCTTGAGAGCAGTTTTCTCTCGACCTCAAGATCCGACGATCCGACGTTTACCATCTTCTTCCGTTTTTAGTGCTCCAGCCAACCGACGTTGTTGTTCTAGCGATTGATTTTTACCGAATTCCTCCGACGTTGAAGCTTTCTGTGAGGTTAGTCTTGTGTTCATTTATGAGCTCTTATTGTTATCTTTTCCTTGTATTTGTCATTTCGTTTGGGTTGACACATCCGAGTCCGCCTCCACCTTACCTTGGGAAGGAAGATGGTCAGTTCCAGTTTTGACCTTGTTGAATATGAGTTTCTTTTATTTGCGCGCCTGTGACCTCGGCTTCCTCCCCTGCAGGTAAATGGTGAAAACTAGAGATAGCGAGAGACCCCAGGGCTTCATTCCACCTGGGGAGCCAAAACTAAAGAAGCCCGCGGATGGTGATCCAATCCCGGCCGAGGACAGCATGTCTACCTCAACATGATCTGTGTATTTAGCCGAAGCTAGCGGTTCTGTGGTCAATCCTCCCGCCGATCGGTTGCGCCCCTGGGTCGAGCCCGCGACCCAAAGAGGCTCCGAACTGGAGGAATAAGTTGAAGCTGACGATCCTTACAAATGGGTATCGAAGGACGTCCGTGAGATAGGATCGGCGTATGGGCCAGGGGCCAACCTCATTGAGTTTGATAAGTACATTGGTGCTCTAGGGCAGGAATGGAAACTGGAGGGTGTGCCCGACACCGAGGTTGTTTGTGAGACCATTTCGGGGTTAAGCTTCTTCTTTTATGCTGCCTTGCTGGAGAGGATGACGATCCGGATTCGCTTCACCCTATTTCAGAGGCGAGTGGTGAGGTACCTGAGAGTCGCCCCTTCCCAGCTCACACCCAACACGTGCGGGGCTTCATGAAATCCTTCGAGATTGTGATGGGAGTTTTTAACCGACCCTGCACCATCAGAGCCTTCTTTACTTTATTTGAAGTCTTTCGCCAGCCCGAGATCGGATCTGGCAAGGAGAGACAGGGCCATGTTGGACTACAATGTAGCCGGAAGCATAGCTTGTTCGCACCGGTGACTGATTTAGTAAAGGGCTTCAAGTTTCGGTTCTTTTATGTGATGCCGATGAATGACGCTGTGAAGAAGGAGGTGACCGAGTTCCTATTGTCCTGGACGCAGGAACATTTCATGTACGACGGGTCCGAGTATGCCTGTCGGGCTAAGAGTCTTATTGGGGAGGACGCTCGGACTCTGCGGATGCTTTTGAAGTGGGTGGATAAGTTTACAACCTAGGTCAAGAAGATTGATTGTCGGGTTGTCCTGACGGCCGATGTCGAGTCCCCTGCAGCCCTTACTGCTGCTCTTGGTAGATTTTTATTTCTTTTTCCTTGCTTGTGTTTCTTTTATCTGATGTTCTAACCTTGTTTTTTCTTTCTTGTTTAGATAAGATGACTGCTCCGTTGAGCTTCAGCGCTCTTGATGCTTTGGCGGAGGAGGACGGCGATGTGCAGGAAGTGCCTCCCCTCCGACAAATGCTACTGGCTCAAAGAGGAGAGGGACACCCTGCTGGCTGATAACTCTATTTTATATAGAGTTATTTACGCATCTAAACCTAAATAATTGCTCAGTTCTAAGTAAAAATATATAGTAAATAAAGTTTTATAAACAAAATAACAACATTCAAAGTTAAAAGAGGATTATGCATATAACTTAGCATCTTGCATATATTTTGGTATTTTTGATGTGTTTGTTCAATGCATCTGGATTCGATGCACCTGCACTCAAAATAGACTACAATGCTTGAAGAAATTCTAGAACATCAAGATGCTCAAGCACTTAGCTGATGATGTCATGCTTAGTCATGAAAGCACATGCAAGTTACAAATTTCGGCGCCTACAATAAAAGATAGCTTTGAAGAGTCACTCACCTAGGGACACTTGACCATCCATTAGATGACCTCCCTTCTTGGTTGAGTGGAGGATTTGCATTACTTTTTGGGCTGAAGTGACTAAAGGCAACCCTAACTTTGTTATCAAGCAAACCCTCTTGTGAAGAAAAGCTCCACTTGAAGCCTATATAAAGACCTTCATCTCTCATATCTCTTTTATAATACACATTCCGTACACTAAGATATATAGTTTTAGATTTAGTTTTTCATTCTCTTGTAAGAAGGCAAGAAAGGAATTGACAACTTATTTCTTTACTTCCACATAAGTACGTAGTGCTGGCTGAATGTAGTGAAGTGAATGCTCCCGCATTGCTTGGCAACTTCATGCAAAGAAACTCCAACCGTGTAACTCTTACTTTGTTGTTTTCCTTTTGTGATATCAAATATATGAATATGATTTATTCTGTTTATATATGCCTTGTAATGTCTAGCATTAACTAAACTCTTTTAGTTGGGATGTTCTAACCTTATAATGATCTTTTAAATAAGTTATTGTGATCATATGTGATGTGTGCATTTTAGTTCTTGTTTTATACTTCTTTCAACACTTATTTTGAGGTTGATCACTTAGAACAAGTAGAGTTATAAATACAGACATGGTTTATAACTATTACTCAAGAACAAATAACGGTAAGTGTTTTAATTAAGGAAACTTTGTTAAAACCATGCTAAAACCTAGACATAGGATAGCATAGCCCATAGGGTGATACTGTGGGTACTTAAAATACGGGAGTGAACTTATTTAGAAACTTAGACATAAGAGCTTGTAATGAAACTCTGAAGACAGTGACTGAAAAGCACATTTCTAATGCAACCGCATTCAGTACACCTGCATCACATATAAACACAAAGCTATTAAAAGTGACTTATTTGGTAAAGAACATCTCAACTATCTTTCTCACCTGACTACATTCTCCATTTATTTAGTTTGTTTACCTTCTGTCTCACACCATCAATATTGTTTGTTACTTGGTTACTTAATACTAATTTATCTATCTATTTAAATCTTAAAGATTAATCCAATCCCCGTGGGTACGATACTCTACTTTCACTTTATTACTTGTTGTCGACGGTTTATACTTGCACAATACCTTTTTCGCACACCATGTTTTTGGCGCCGTTGCCGGGGATTGCCATTAATTTTTGTTGTTTAGATATATAGTAAATTAGTGTTTATTACTGTGGATATCTTGTACTGCAGGTAACTTATATTGCAGGTCAGGTTTTGATGATGAAAAAGCCAAAGCCAAAGTTGATGGTCAAAGTTGATAAAAGTGACAAAGTATCTAAAGTCACAATCCAAGACAATCAAGCTCAAGAATTGAAGTCTCAAGAAATAAGGGTAGTCCTTAGGGTTTGGGGATTGTCTTAGGAAAAAGTATAAGCTCTTCCGAGGGTCAGCTCATTTCTCAAAGTCTCACGCCTTCACTAGTTTTCAAAATGCGTGCATGCACACGTAAACATAAAAAGCATTTTGAGAAAACCATAAAATCGATTCACATCATTTTTATCTAAACATCAAAATCGATTTCCTACTTCAATTTAAAGTGCATAATCGATTTTCCCTATAGTATAATAAAGCATAAAATCGATTTGCATCTTATTCTCAAACAAGATATAATCGATTTTACTCCTACACTTTAATCAGGCAAAGAATCGATTCTTCCTTTAATATACTCAAGAATAAAATCGATTTCCTTCCTGCTCTTAAGCAATAAATTGATTGACATCTTTTTCAAACAAACACATAATCGATTTCTCATCCTAGATCTACTTAGGCATGAAATCGATTCTCACTTTTAGTTTATTCAGGCAAACAATCGATTGTGTCATTTCCAAAATTGTTTCAACGGTAATATTTTTCTCATAGCCTATAAATAGAGGCTTCATACTCTTCATTTCTCACAACCCATTTTCACGATTCAAAGCATAATTTAGAAAAACTCTTCACACTTTCATTTCTGCTCTTCTCGCACCGTTGGTCCGTCAGAGCTGATCTCTCGCAAGAGTTAGTCGGGGTTGGAATCTTCAAGTTGTAATATCTGCCTACATCAGAGGTATTTTGGTCTTTACTTTTGTAATTGTTTATTGTTGTATTTTGTACTAGGGAGTGGGGTATCTCTCTAGGGTAGCTGTTTGTACTAGGAAGTGGGGTATCTTTCTAGGGCAGCTGGTTGTAACAGGGGTGGGGTATCTCTTGTTATTGTTGTAATAGATTTGAGGGCTCTTCATAGGTGGGGTATCGTAGGAGGAGAGTGCCTGAGTCTGTAAAGGTTTCCAAGGCACCCGTAAGCCTTGTTGTGTTAGTGGAAAATCTCACAAGGGTGTGAGGACTGGACGTAGGTCACTGGGAGGTGACCGAACCAGTATAAATCTGTTATGTTCTTTATCGCTTTATTTTCTAATTCCCTCGCATCCACTTAACCTGCGCGAAAATTAATCTAAGCCATTGAAAAGGGGAAAAAGTTTTCAAAAGTTTTTAAATCTCAATTCACCCCCCTCTTGAGACTGAAGCCACTTGCAACAATTACTCTGGTATTTTGTTTCTGAATGCAGGAGCACAGGATTCTCTAGCATATGCACGGGACCAAATCACCAGAATTTAGATTAGATCCTGAAATAGAAAGAAGATTTAGGAAGTTGCTTAGACTCCAGAAACAAAGACTCCAAAGCTACAGAATTACAATGTCTCAATAAGGTGAAGGAGAAAGATCTAGACCAGGCTCAAATAGAGGATCAGTTAGAGGTGGTCTTGGCTCACATCATGAACCTGAGGATGACCACAGAAATCAATTCATCAACATGGGTCCCATAAGTATGATTAATGATAGAGATAGGCCAATGAAGGACTATGCTATGTTTGATCATCAAAATATGCAGACTAGCATAGCACGACCTCATATTGATGCTGTGCACTTTGAATTTAAACCCATGATGTTCCAAATGCTTCAAACAATAGGTCAATTTGGTGGATTTCCTCATGAGGATCCCCACTTGCATTTAAAACAATTTTTAGAAGTATGTAGTAACTTTGTCATTCCTGGTGTTAGTGAAGATGCTTTTAGATTGAAGCTATTTCCTTATTCCTTGAAGGATAAAGCTAATACTTGGTTAAACTCTTTAGAGCCTAACTCTATCCATTCTTGGAATGAACTGGCTGAAAATTTTTTGGCAAAATACTTTCCACCCATTAAAAATGCCAGAATGAGAAATGATATTACATCTTTTAGACAAAAGGAATTTGAATCATTGTTTGATGCATGGGAAAGATGGAAAGAACTTTTAAGAAAATGTCCCCATCATGGATTACCTGTCATTATTCAAATGGAAACTTATTACAATGGTTTGGAACCTCAAACCAGAATAATGCTTGATGCATCATCTGGAGGAGTGTTACTAAACCTATCTTACAATGAGGCTTGTGAATTGATTGAAAGAATTGCAACCAATAGCTCTAGTTGGCCTACTGAGAGGGTGAGTACACAAAAGAAAACATCAGGGGTGCATGAAATTAGTGAAGTATCAGCCCTGTCTGCTTAGGTATCCTCACTAACCAACATGATCAAAAACCTCAACCCTACCAATGCTCCTGCATCTAATGCAGCTGCATTAACAGAAACACCAGTAGCAGCAATGAACAAGCCCCTCCAAGAACTGTTAGTTGTGTATATTGTGAAGGAGGTCACTTGTATGAGGAATGTCCTAGCAACCCTATTTCTGTCAATTATGTAGGATATAATAGGAATAATAACCCTTACTCAAACACCTATAACCCTGGATGTAAGAATCACCCAAATTTTAGATGGAGCAACAACAATGCTGCTGCACCTAATGCAGCTGCACCTGTTTCACCATCAGGATTCCAATCTCAGAACTATTAAAGACCACCTGTACCTGCCAATGATAACTCCTTAGAATCCATGCTCAAATCCTTTATAAGTGAAGCAAGAACAGCTAGGCAAGCCCAAGATGCTTCAATCAAAAATCTGGAGAATCAAGTGGGGCAATTGGCAACAGCTCTGTATCAAAGGCCAAATGGTTCACTACCATCCAACACAGAAACTTCCACCTCACAAAGGCAAGGTAAGGAACAGGTAAAAGCCATTTCTCTGAGAAATGGAAAAGATCTATCGGAACCAAATGAGGATGGAATAGAAGGTGAAGGTAAGGGAGAAAAAGAAAAAAATGAAAAAAATAAGAAAAACAGAAAAGAAAAAAATCACAGTATACTAAAGCATCTGATGCTTCTGCGTTTTATTCTGCTCAGATACCCAGGTTAGTCCCTGAATACCCCCATCCTCCTTATCCACAAAGATTGAAAAAAGCTCATGATGAGAAGTAATTTAGCAAATTCCTTGAGGTACTAAAACAGCTACACATCAATGTGCCCTTAGTTGAAGCACTTCAACAAATGCCAAGTTATGCAAAATTCATGAAAGATGTGCTAACAAAAAGAAGAAGACTAGGGGAGTTTGAAACAGTTGCTTTGTCAAAAGAATGCAGTTCAATCTTGCAAAACAAAATCCCTAGGAAGTTGAAGGACCCTAGCAGTTTTACAATTCCATTCTCAATTGGAAAATTTTACACTGGTCGTACATGATGTGATTTAGGTGCAAGTATCAACTTGATGCCTAAATCAATATTTACACAACTTGAAATTGGAAATGCCACGCCTACAACTGTGACACTTCAATTAGCAGATAGATCAATAGCATATCCTGAAGGAATTATAGAAGATATTTTGGTTAAAGTTGATGATAGCCCCGCAAGTGCACGGGTCGTATCGCGTAATAAAAGAGTATCGGTCCACAGGGAGAGCCTAAGTGAATACCAATTTAATTTTTCAAAATTGATTAACTGAAAAGAAAGTGTTTTTGGAGAGAAGGAATATTTTAGCAAAGTCTACTCACTCATGATCATTGTAGACAAAAGAGGAGAAAAGAAAATAAAAGAAGAAGACATAAAGTTAAATAGCGAGAAATAAAAGAAAGCGGTAAAGTGCAAAAATCATAAATAGCGGAATTGTAAATGACAGGAAAGTAAATTGCTTGAAAAGTAAATTGCCAGTAATTTACTTGACTTGCCAGTAATTTACTTGACTTGCCAGTAGTTTACTTGACTTGGAAATTTAAAGGGCAAAAAAGTAAATAACAAGGAAAATAAAAGAGCGGAAAAGTAAAGAGCGAGAAAGTAAAGAGCGAGAATTTAAATAGCAATGAAAGTAAATGACTTGGAAAGTAAAAGGGCGAAAAGGTAAATAGCAGGGAAAATAAAAGAGCGGAAAAGTAAAGAGCGAAAAGTAAAGAGCGAGAAAGTAAAGAGCGAGAAATTAAAGGGCAATGAAAGTAAATGACTTGGAAAATAAATAGCAAGAAATTAAAGGGCAAGAAAGTAAATAAACAAGAATCATAAAAAGCATGAAGAGTAAATTGAAGTCATGAATAATTAGAGAGCCTTTGTCATTGATTTTCTAACAAAATTCAAGCTTAGGTACAAGTGAGGATCAAGCCTCTATTTATAGGAAAATATGAGGGGCAAAATGGTCCAAAAGAGGAAAAAGTGGCAAATCAAGTTGGCCAAGTTAGTCATCAAAGAGCCATCCTCAAGTGGACAATGCACATGAGCAAGTGGTCAAAGCACATGGTCATCAAAAAGTGGGCAAAAAATATCCATCAACAAGTGGGCAAAATATCCATCAACAAGTGGGCAAAATATCCATCAGCAAGTGGGAAATTCGAATTCTGACTGTTTCAGTCGAATTCTGGATAGCAGAGTTGAGGCACAGTCGAAATCTGTTGGCAGAAGCTTGATACAGTCGAAATCTTGCCAGCAGAAGCAGGCACAGTCGAATTCTGGGAGATCCAGTCGAAATCTGGAAGATGCTGTCGAATTCTGGCAGATCCAGTCGAAATCTGGAAAATGCAGTCGAATTCTGGGAGATCCAGTCGAATTCTGGGAAGCAGAAGCAGTCACAGTCGAAATCTGGAAGATGCAGTCGAATTCTGGTAGATCCAGTCGAATTCTGGCCTGCTGAGACAGATGCTGTCGAATTCTGAGAGATCTAGGTCGAATTCTGAGAGGTCTTGGTCGAATTCTGAGAGATCCAGTCGAATTCTGACCTGCTGAGACTTTAAGCAGCCCAAATTGCTTCAAAATAAGACCTGAAGATAAAAAGTAAATATTTGCAGTAAAATAGAACAAAAATATAATTAAAATACTAAAAAGACTTAATAAAATAACTATTAAAAAGACTCTAAAAATAGACTTATCAAACTCCCCTATGCTTGAACCTTTGCTTGTCCTCAAGCAAAAACAGTGTAAATCTTTAGGCCCATTCTGAAGGAAAATTATTTTCATATCGAAACCTTAAGTGAACTGTGGGGCAATTCTAACACTTTGGTTTGAGAGCTACTATTTTTGGGCTTCTTGTGGAATTGAGAGACAAATTTAAAGTATCAGTACTCTAGAGAGGATATCAATGTCATCATAGAACCGATTCCCCAACATTCTTAAGCTTGGGTCCTCCAGTTACTAAGACCGGGTCTCAAAGGAGGGTCTTTATACGTTGGGTATTCAAGCATTTTTCTTTTCTTTTTGATTTTATATGCTAACCATTTATTTTGATATTTAAAATGCACTAACTTTTGTATTTTTGAATTGGTTTTGCATATATACATTTTTTTTTTTTGAATACCCCAACTCAGACGTTTTTCTCCAGTAACCGCGCATCTAGTAAATGTCACCAAGAGAACCAGGTTACTAGTTTCTTTTCAGTCTCTCTATTTGTATTAATAACTGAAAATAGTCTCAATAGTGTGTGTGTGAAAAAGCCCTAGAAGTAGAAATCGAACCATGATACAATTTTGTTGTTCCTAACCAGTCCACCTAGATGATTGCTAATGAAAAATTGAAAATTTATTTTTTTTTTTTTTTTTTCAGAAAAGGCTTATCTAAAACATGTTTAAGGTTCACAAAGTTTCGAGATGGAGGGAGCAGATACAACTCAAAGTACAAAAAGGAAAAAAAAACTCGGTAAAGCAATAAAGACATTCCTTAATAAAAGTAATAAAATACCCCCCCATGCTTGGACTAGGCATTGTCCTCAATGATTTTTCAAATAAGACAAAAGGGGTTAGGAGAGCTCACCTGGCTGTCTGGTTCAGGATACTCGGCCCTGGGGTATTTTATTTTTCAACAAATCGAAAAATACATTAAGCCGTGGGTTGCCTCCCACGCAGCGCTCTTTTAACGTCACTAGCTTGACGGTCAAAAAGAATTTTTCAATTGGGATCATGTAGAACTAAACTAGTTCCTTTCTCAATTGGGTCACCAATTAAATAATTTTTCAACCTTTGACCATTGACTTTAAACGATCCGGATTTCTCGCTCCAGATCTCTACAGATCCGAAGGGGTAAACCTTACGGATTTCAAAAGGACCGGACCATCTCGATTTTAGTTTTCCTGGGAAAATTTTTAGCCTGGAGTTAAATAATAACACCAGGTCACCCTCCTTGAATTCTCTGCGAATAATACGCTTATCGTGCCAATTTTTTGTTCTTTCTTTGTAAAGTTTGGCATTCTCATAAGCATCCATTCGCAGTTCTTCCAATTCGTTTAGTTGGAGTTTTCTTTTTTCTCCGGCTAATTCCATGTTCAGGTTAAGGCGTTTAATTGCCCAGTAAGCTTTGTGCTCTAGCTCTACCGGAAGGTGGCAAGACTTCCCATAAATTAATTTGAAAGGAGTCATTCCTATGGGAGTCTTGTACGCAGTCCGATAAGCCCAGAGAGCATCGTCAAGCTTTACCGACCAGTCTTTCCTTGAAGTCGAAACAGTTTTTTCTAAAATACTTTTAATTTCTCTGTTCGATACCTCAACCTGACCGCTTGTTTGAGGGTGATAAGGCGTTGCAACTTTGTGCCTTACTCCAAACTTTTGTAGTAACATTTCAAAATGTTTTGAGATGAAATGGGATCCTCCGTCGCTTATGACAACACGAGGGACCCCGAATCTTGGAAAAATTATTTTTTTGAAAAGTTTTATGACTACCTTTGCATCGTTTGTAGGAGAAGCAATGGCTTCGATCCATTTCGACACATAGTCAACGGCTACCAGAATATATTGGTTTCCAAAAGAAGAAGGAAACGGTCCCATGAAATCGATACCCCAGACGTCGAAAATTTCAACCTCTAAGATATTATTTAAGGGCATTTCATTTCTTTTTGAAATATTTCCGGTGCGTTGACACTGGTCGCATTTAGAAATGAATTGATGCGCGTCTTTAAAAAGGGACGGCCAATAAAAACCAGATTGAAGAATTTTTGTAGCAGTTTTTGAAGAACTGGCATGGCCGCCATAGGAAGAAGAATGACAATGGTATAGAATGTTACTTACCTCTTCTTCCGGAATGCATCTTCTGAACACTCCATCAGCTCCCCTTTTAAAAAGCAGTGGCTCGTCCCAGTAATACTGTTTGAGATCATGGAAGAATTTCTTCTTCCGCTGATAATTTAAATCTGGGGGGAGTACTCCTGCTGCAAGGTAGTTTACAAAATCTGCATACCATGGTGCTTCAGATTTGATCAATGAGAAGAGTTGATCATCCAGAAATGTATCATTAAGCGGCAACTCTTCTTCTTTTGTTCCTTGTAGACGGGACAAATGATCAGCCACAACATTTTCAACGCCTTTTTTATCCCTTATTTCAAGATCAAATTCTTGTAGGAGTAAAACCCATCGGATCAATCTCGGCTTGGCATCTTTTTTGTTTAACAAATATTTTATGGCCGAGTGATCAGTAAAAATGATGATTTTTGAACCTACCAGATATGATCGAAACTTATCGACGGCAAAAACTACCGCCAATAATTCTTTTTCAGTTGTGGCGTAATTCATTTGTGCCTCGTCTAAGGTCCTGCTTGCATAGTATATGGCATGCAATTTTTTTTCTTTTCTTTGTCCCAGGACTGCCCCAACTGCATAGTCGCTTGCATCGCACATTATTTCGAACGGAAGATTCCAGTCTGGCGGCTGTATGATCGGGGCAGTAACTAAAGCCTTTTTCAACCTGTTAAAAGCTTCAAGACAAAGATCGTTAAAAATAAATGCTGCATCCTTAAGGAGCAGACTTGTCATAGGTTTTGAAATTTTTGAGAAGTCTTTTATGAACCGACGGTAGAAACCCGCATGGCCTAAAAAGCTTCTCACCTCTTTTACTGTGGTGGGAGGTAGCATTTTTTCAATCACTTCAATTTTTGCACGGTCTACCTCAATACCTCTGTGAGAAATTAAGTGCCCTAGGACAATTCCTTCATTAACCATGAAATGACACTTTTCCCAGTTTAGAACCAGGTTTACCTTCTCACATCTCTCTAAGACTTTTTCCAGATTGGCTAAACAGTTTTCAAAATTTGAGCCATGGACGGAAAAATCATCCATAAACACTTCCATTATGTTTTCGACAAAGTCTGAGAATATGGACATCATACACCTTTGAAAGGTAGCGGGAGCATTACATAGACCAAAGGGCATCCTTCTATAGGCATAAGTGCCAAAAGGACATGTGAAAGTTGTTTTTTCTTGGTCGCTAGGGTGGATGGGAATTTGAAAAAATCCCGAATAACCATCCAAATAGCAAAAATGTGAGTGCCGCGCTAACCTTTCTAGCATTTGATCAATGAACGGGAGAGGGAAGTGATCTTTCCGGGTAGCTTTGTTAAGCTTTCTGTAATCAATACACATTCTCCATCCCGTGATTGTCCTTGTGGAAATGCATTCATCCTTTTCATTTTTAATAACTGTTAAGCCTCCCTTCTTAGGTACTACTTGAACAGGACTAACCCACTTACTATCGGAAATAGGATATATTATCCCAGCATCAAGGAGTTTTAAAACTTCCTTTTTAACAACCTCTTTCATGTTTGGGTTTAATCTTCTTTGATGCTCGATAGAAGGTTTATAGTCCTCTTCCAGTAGTATTCTGTGTATGCAGATTGACGGATTTATTCCTTTAATGTCCTCAATAGTATACCCAATGGCTTTGGGATACTTTTTGAGAACATTAAGCAATTTTTCGGTCTCATTTTGTTTCAAATTTGCATTTACAATTACTGGAAAAGTAGAATCAGGGCCAAGAAACTCATACCTGAGAGATGATGGTAAGGGCTTCAGTTCTATTTTTGGTATTTCTTTTGGGAGAGGTTGAGGTTTCTCCTCACCCAAAGTTTCAGTACCCAATTCTTTTGATGGTGGATTTTCATCCAAAAGTTTTATGTAGAATTGGGTTTCCCCTGCTGCATTTGTATTTGTGTTGCCTAAAAGGCAATCTTCCAGACTATCTTGTGAAGATGATGCTAAAGAGCACTCTCGCACGCAATAGTCTATAATGTCAATCCTGCAGCATGAGTCTTTTACAGATGGACTCTTCATGAAGTTTGAAACTTCAAACTCAACTTTTTCATCCCCCACATTAAAAACCAACTTACCGTTTTTAACGTCAATTATTGCCCCTGCAGTAGCTAAAAAAGGCCTCCCCAGAAGAATAGGAATTTGGGAGTCTTCTTCAATTTCCATTACAACAAAGTCCACCGGTATAAAAGTTTGCCCTACCTTGATAGGTATATCCTCTAAGATTCCAGTGGGGTATTTAACGGAACGATCTGCCAATTGTATTGTCATTTTTGTGGGTTTAAGTTCACCTATCCCTAGTCTATTGCAAAGAGAAAGAGGCATCAAACTCACACTGGCTCCTAGATCGCACATCGCTCTGTTTATAGTTTCACTTCCAATCACACAAGGTATGGAAAAACTACCTGGATCTTTGAGTTTTTGTGGCAGCTTGTTCTGGATAATTGCACTACACTCCTCTGTTAATGCAATTGTCTCATAGTCGTCTATTTTTCTTTTCTTGGACAAAATTTCTTTCAAAAATTTAGAATAAGACGGCATTTGAGACAATGCATCAGTGAAAGGAACGTTGATGTAAAGCTTTTTAAGCAAGTCGACAAACCTTTTGAATTGCTCGTCAATTTTGCTTTTTGCAAATCTTTGGGGGAAAGGAATGGGTGGTTTGTATGGTGGAGGGGGAATGTGTGGTTCTTCTCTTTCTTTTTCTGGTTCTTTCCCTTTTTCTTTCTCTTCTAGCTCACCTGGTAAATTATGTTTTTCACTCACAGTTTTTTCTTGGTTTGCTCTTGGTTCCTCTAATTGTTTTCCGCTTCTAAGGGTAACGGCATTTATTTGGCCTTTTGGATTTTGTTCTGGTTGCCCAGGAAATACCCCTGAAGTTTTAGAGGATGAAGCTACCTGTGTTGCCACTTGTGTTATTTGATTTTCAAGCATTTTATTATGAGTGGTGATAGAGTCGACTTTTGATACTAATTTGATAAGTGTGTCATTCAAATAACCAGTTTGATTTTTGAATTCTTCATTTTGTTTTGTTTGAGATGACACAAATTTTTCCATCAAAAATTCCAAGTTCGACTTTTGTGGGTTGTTTTGTGGGTTGTTAAAAACCCTTTGATTTTGAAAGACAGGAGGTGGTCTAGGTGCTGGATTGGGTGGAGGATTTTTATAAGAAAAATTTGGATGATTCCTCCACCCAGGATTATAAGTATTTGAAAACGGATCTTCCTTTTGAGCATAATTAATATGCTCGTTTCCAGCACTAGATGCCTCAAGCTGGCATTCAGCTCCAATATGGCCAACAACCCCACATAATTCACATGGTGGAGTAATAGGAGAAGAAGTTTGTGAGACGACACTTACATTTAATTTTTCAAATTTTTGAAAAAGTGCGTCCACTTTTGAGGTAAGATGATCAACAACAGATATTTCATACTTACCTGGCTCTTTTGATGTGGCTGGCTTACTTGTTATGGCTCGCTCACTTGTCCACTGACAATGGTTTTGAGCCATATCTTCAACGAGTGCATAGGCTTCGGTAAAATTTTTGTTCATTAAAGCTCCACCTGCAGCTGCATCAACAGTCATTCTTGTTGCATATTGTAATCCATTATAAAAAGTGTGAACAACAAGCCATTTCTCTAGTCCATGATGGGGGCATAGCCTTAACATTTCTTTGAAACGTTCCCAAGCATCATAAAGAGATTCCCCGTCGTTTTGAGAAAATCGAGTAATTTGATTTCTCATTTGAGCTGTCTTACTCGGGGGAAAGAATTTAGTAAGAAAAGCTTGTTTCAGCTGGTTCCAGTTGGTAATGGATTCCGAAGGCAAAGAATGTAGCCATGCTCTAGCTCTATCCCTTAATGAAAAAGGGAAGAGTTTTAGTCTTATGGCATCCGGAGGTACCCCGTTTAATTTGAGAGTTCCACAGTATTCAAGAAAAATTGAAATATGAAGATTTGGGTCCTCCGTGGGAGAACCAGAAAATTGGTTTTGTTGTACCATCGAAAGCAGAGATGTTTTGAGTTCAAAATTATTTGCTTCCACATTTGGATGTACAATGGCAGCCGATGGCTCTGCTGAAGGTGTTGCGTACTCTTTGAGAGCACGATTTTCATTAGCCGCCATTTGGTTATCGGGAATTTCTCTCCTCCTTCTATGTAAGAACCTTTCGATTTCGGGAATTTGTTGAACAGTTTCTCCGAAACTTCTGGTTCTTCGCATTCGAGGGACAAGAGAAGAAAAAGTAAAAATAAAGAAAATAAAATTTCAGTCTAACCGGTTTCGAAAAACTTAATCAATATCACTGCGTCCCCGGCAACGGCGCCAAAAACTTGATAGCCCCGCAAGTGCACGGGTCGTATCGCGTAATAAAAGAGTATCGGTCCACAGGGAGAGCCTAAGTGAATACCAATTTAATTTTTCAAAATTGATTAACTGAAAAGAAAGTGTTTTTGGAGAGAAGGAATATTTTAGCAAAGTCTACTCACTCATGATCATTGTAGACAAAAGAGGAGAAAAGAAAATAAAAGAAGAAGACATAAAGTTAAATAGCGAGAAATAAAAGAAAGCGGTAAAGTGCAAAAATCATAAATAGCGGAATTGTAAATGACAGGAAAGTAAATTGCTTGAAAAGTAAATTGCCAGTAATTTACTTGACTTGCCAGTAATTTACTTGACTTGCCAGTAGTTTACTTGACTTGGAAATTTAAAGGGCAAAAAAGTAAATAACAAGGAAAATAAAAGAGCGGAAAAGTAAAGAGCGAGAAAGTAAAGAGCGAGAATTTAAATAGCAATGAAAGTAAATGACTTGGAAAGTAAAAGGGCGAAAAGGTAAATAGCAGGGAAAATAAAAGAGCGGAAAAGTAAAGAGCGAAAAGTAAAGAGCGAGAAAGTAAAGAGCGAGAAATTAAAGGGCAATGAAAGTAAATGACTTGGAAAATAAATAGCAAGAAATTAAAGGGCAAGAAAGTAAATAAACAAGAATCATAAAAAGCATGAAGAGTAAATTGAAGTCATGAATAATTAGAGAGCCTTTGTCATTGATTTTCTAACAAAATTCAAGCTTAGGTACAAGTGAGGATCAAGCCTCTATTTATAGGAAAATATGAGGGGCAAAATGGTCCAAAAGAGGAAAAAGTGGCAAATCAAGTTGGCCAAGTTAGTCATCAAAGAGCCATCCTCAAGTGGACAATGCACATGAGCAAGTGGTCAAAGCACATGGTCATCAAAAAGTGGGCAAAAAATATCCATCAACAAGTGGGCAAAATATCCATCAACAAGTGGGCAAAATATCCATCAGCAAGTGGGAAATTCGAATTCTGACTGTTTCAGTCGAATTCTGGATAGCAGAGTTGAGGCACAGTCGAAATCTGTTGGCAGAAGCTTGATACAGTCGAAATCTTGCCAGCAGAAGCAGGCACAGTCGAATTCTGGGAGATCCAGTCGAAATCTGGAAGATGCTGTCGAATTCTGGCAGATCCAGTCGAAATCTGGAAAATGCAGTCGAATTCTGGGAGATCCAGTCGAATTCTGGGAAGCAGAAGCAGTCACAGTCGAAATCTGGAAGATGCAGTCGAATTCTGGTAGATCCAGTCGAATTCTGGCCTGCTGAGACAGATGCTGTCGAATTCTGAGAGATCTAGGTCGAATTCTGAGAGGTCTTGGTCGAATTCTGAGAGATCCAGTCGAATTCTGACCTGCTGAGACTTTAAGCAGCCCAAATTGCTTCAAAATAAGACCTGAAGATAAAAAGTAAATATTTGCAGTAAAATAGAACAAAAATATAATTAAAATACTAAAAAGACTTAATAAAATAACTATTAAAAAGACTCTAAAAATAGACTTATCAGTTGACAAATTTGTGTTTCCTATAGATTTTGTTATTCTTGATTTTAATGCAGATAAAGAAGTCCCAATCATCCTTAGAAGGCCATTCTTGGCAACTGAAAAGACTGTTTGATGAAGGCCATTATTGTTTGATGAAGCCACCATTTCCACATTCAAAATCAATGGAAAAAGGGTGAAGTTGTATTATGGAGCACATGTGGTGAGAGACAAGGTCACCACAGAGTTACCAGAACTCTAACATGAAGCTTAGTCTAGCTAAAGACTATAGTTTAAGCGCTACTGGGAGGCAACCCATATTTTTAGGACTAATTGTATTTTGTGTGTTTTTGTTTTTACTTTTGCAGGTGTGAATAAGTGGTATTGTGCAGATGCTATCAATTATGCAGAATTCTGATGCTGTAGCACCATGTGCAGCAGCATTCGTGCCTGAAGATATCTGCCACAAGACTTAGTCTGGCTGAAAGACTCTTAAATCAAACGCTTGTGGGAGGCAACCCATGATTTTGAATTATTAGTTATGTTCTTTTTTATCAGTTTTATGTTTTGAAGTATTTTGTAGGAAAACGGGTGAAGGAACTTCTAATGCAGGTGCCTCCAGTGCATTTGCAAACTTCATCCGGTGCAGGTGCACCAAAAGATGAGGAGCACAAGAAGAAAAAACAGAAGGTCAAGCACATACCAGTAAGGTCAAGCTCAAGGCTCAGGAATGGAGCAACAAAATAGTAAAACTTTTGAATGTTGTTAATATTTTGCTTAAGTACTTATGTTATATATTTTTGCACTATGTTTTATTTTGTGAACCCTAATCCCCCCCCCCAGATTTTGATTTTAAATAGCAGTGAGGTCACTGCTCAACTTTAAGTTGGGGGGGGGGGGGGTAGCTAAGTTAAGAACTTATATATGCATGATAATATATATGTGTGTTTTAAATAGTATAATATATGCATTAGAGTTAGATGTACTTAACTATTTTGAAATAGTAAGTATGTGAATTCTCTTTTTAGTATAGATTAGATAATTTCTGAGTAAGGTTTGATACTTTTGGAGCATGATCAGCTTAGAATCTTTCACAACAAAACAAATGCATCTCTTTGATCTGATTTTTAATGATGAGAGAAAGAAAAAGAAGCCTTGTTTTTACAAATAACCAATTTGATTCTTACTTCTACACATCAAAACTGAGTTTTAGAAAAGAACCTTGCTATTCAGAAAACAATCTCATGCAAAAGAAATTGTTTGTAAGCCATGATCAATTTGCTAAATTTTTACTAAAAATTTAGAATAGCATAAAGAATTAAGTTTGGGATTGTTTCAAATGAAAATTAAGGCTGAGTATAAAGAACTTAGAGAAGTCAATGCCATAGGTTTATTAAAAGTACTACAAGTACCAAAGTTGTTGTAAAAATAACTATATTTGCCTGAATCAGAAACTGTACCCGTTTCAATAATGCTATAGAAACAGAAGAAAAATACAAAAAGAAAAACAAAGAAAAAAGTATGCAAAATGGGGTCAGTGAGGAGGGTAATATATGCTAAAAAGTCATATATGTAGTCTCAAATGCAAGGGCACCCAATGCAACTGCATTACAGAAATACAATGCTCCTGCACTCAATGCATCAGCATCAACAAAAAACCACCAAAAATAGGAAATAGTGCATTGGCTCAACAAATCTTAAATATTCAAATCAAAGCTCTTTGATGTGCTTAGAACTTCCCCAACACTTTGAGCAAATTGTTACTCTTTGATCTTTTTTAGTCTTTTAGCTTTACACTACAAGAATTGGACTTTTCGGCGGACAAAATCCGCCGAAAATGTGGACTTTCCGGCGGATTTTTTGGACCATCCGGCGGATTTTTGGCGCCGGTAGCCAGTTCGCAGCAAACGCTTTCCGGCGGATTTCGTGGCACCGAAAAATCCGCCGGAAATTTCCGGCGGAAAATCCACCGAAAAATCCAAAAAATCCGCCGAAAATGTCGCCGGAAATTTTCCGGCGGATTTTTTTAAATTTTTTTTTTTAAAAAAAATCCACCGGAAATTCAAAAAATCCGCCGGAAAATCCAAAAAAATTATTATTATTTTTTTAAAAAATCCGCCGGAGAATCAAAAAATTTCCGGTAATTCAAAAAATCCGCCGGCAATTCAAAAAATCTGCCGGAAATACGATTTTTCCGCCGGAAAGTTACCGACGGAACAAAATATCCGCCGGTAAAACGCGATATTCTTGTTGTGTTATCAAGCGTGAACTAATTCTTTCAAAAGGCTAAGAAAACCCTTTTTTACTTAGTTTGGAACTAAATCTAGAGTCAGTGGGCACACACTCACACAAATAAGCGGTAATAACCTTGGACGTTTTGAGAACAAAGGCTTAAAGAAAAATTCCTGAAAAATGAAGTTCATAGAGTGCATCATTGGAAAAATCATTTTCTAGAAATTAGCTGATCTGTTCTTCTTAATTATGCAAATCTTGTTTGTGATTTTCTTTGTCATTACTTGAGGACAAGCAATGGTTTAAGTTTGGGGGTGTGATAACTCCATTTTATATAGAGTTATTTACGCATCTAAACCTAAATAATTGCTCAGTTCTAAGTAAAAATATATAGTAAATAAAGTTTTATAAACAAAATAACAACATTCAAAGTTAAAAGAGGATTATGCATATAACTTAGCATCTTGCATAAATTTTAGTTTTGATGTGTTTGTTCAATGCACCTGGATTCGATGCACCTGCACTCAAAATAGACTACAATGCTTGAAGAAATTCTAGAACATCAAGATGCTCAAGCACTCAGCTGATGATGTCATGCTTAGTCATGAAAGGACATGCAAGTCACAAATTTCGGCGCCTACCATAAAAGATAGCTTTGAAGAGTCACTCACCTAGGGACACTTGGCCATCCATTAGAGGACCTCCCTTCTTGGTTGAGTGGAGGATTTGCATTACTTTTTGGGCTGAAGTGACTAAAGGCAACCCTAACTTTGTTATCAAGCAAATCCTCTTGTGAAGGAAAGCTCCACTTGAAGCCTATATAAAGACCTTCATCTCTCATATCTCTTTCATAATACACATTCCGTACAATAAAATATATAATTTTAGATTTAGTTTTTCATTCTCTTGTAAGAAGGCAAGAAAGGAATTGACAACTCATTTCTTTACTTCCACACAAGTACGTAGTGCTGGCTGAATGCAGTGAAGTGAATGCTCCCGCATTGCTTGGCAACTTCATGCAAAGGAACTCCAACCGTGTAACTCTTACTTTGTTGTTTTCCTTTTGTGATATCAAATATATGAATATGATTTATTCTGTTTATATATGCCTTGTAATGTCTAGCATTAACTAAACTCTTTTAGTTGGGATGTTCTAACCTTATAATGATCTTTTAAATAAGTTATTGTGATCATATGTGATGTGTGCATTTTAGTTCTTGTTTTATACTTCTTTCAACACTTATTTTGAGGTTGATCACTTAGAACAAGTAGAGTTATAAATACAGACATATTTTATAACTAGAACTCAAGAACTAATATGCGTACGTGTTTTTATTAAGGAAACTTTTTTAAAACCATGCTAAAACCTAGACATAGGATAGCATAGCCCATAGGGTGATACTGTGGGTACTTAAAATACAGGAGTGAACTTATTTAGCAACTTAGACATAAGAGCTTGTAATGAAACTCTGAAGACAGTGACTGAAAAGCACATTTCTAATGCAACAGCATTCAGTGCACCTGCATCACATATAAACACAAAGCTATTAAAAGTGACTTATTTGGTAAAGAACATCTCAACTATCTTTCTCACCTGACTGCATTCTTCGGCGTTGAATCTTCCAAGAAGGCTGCTGAGGAGAAAGCCAAAATTGCTGAGATGGTGCCCGATCTGAAGCGTCAAGTCAACGAACTCGGTATAGAGAAAGAAGGGCTCAAGGAGCAGAAGAAGGTCCTTGAGGAAAATCTGAAGTCGACCGAGAAGGCACAGAATCAGGTCCTATTATTCAGCCAAGAAGCAGCCAAGTAGGGCATGGAGATCGCCAAGGAGGCCTTCCAGAATGCTTTTAAACAGGTCACCTTGCTCATCCCCGGCATCAATCTAGCCCTTGTGAAGCCTCGACACGAGGTTCTGTTGTGCAAAAACGTGTGCAAGTATACACAGTCGAACAAGTAATTATAAAGTGTAAGTAAAGATCGTTCCCACGAGGATTAAGGTTTAATTACCAAATCGGAGAAATAGTGTTTTAGTGAGCGAGAACGTAACCAAAATAATTGAGTAATGGTGTTGTGCAACAAATACGTGAACAGGCGAGAGTAAAAAAGGAAATATTGAACGAGTAAAAATACGAGAGATGAGAATAGTCAAGACCAGGATCAACGAACATAACTTATAAGTGCAGTGCTATGATTGATGCTATGATAGCACTCAGTGCGCAGAATGAAAGTGGATATTCCTATCCTAATAACATAATGTCGTCAAGGTTCCCTTATTCTTAAGCTCCCATTGAGGTTCATTATATAGGTTGAAAAAGCATGTTTCCGATCGCACTATAGCCCTAACTTCATATTCCTATCCTTCGCTAGGAAAGAATAATATTCCTATTACCCTTCAAACTATATTAACTCGTGAAATCAGTGATTTATTCCCTTCCAGATAATAAAACACACTACCCTAATCAAAGTGATCAGTTTTGAAAAGAGTTTATAACAATAAGCATACACAAGTTAATGAGGCATCAAAGATCGATCACATTAAAACACTTAAAAGCACATGTTCGTATCACCACATCTTGACTATAAAAGTAATTAGCTCATAACAAGCGTAAGAATGGATAAACAGTACAAAGTTACCATAGACACGGTAGACAACATCATAAAAACACTTAGGCAATACTAAGGTTGCTGCGACGATGGCAAGCACTAGCCACGGGGGCTGTTCCTGAGTATGAAGTAGAGTATCTGGGGGAGGTGGTTGTTCTGTATCTTAGGCTCGGTCTCACTTCTTCTCAAAGTTTTGCGTATGAGATGCTCTATATCTTTTCACTAGGGTTGCTGCTTATTTATAGGCGCTAGGAGGCACGGCGCGGCTCTTCCTTGGGCTATTTTACACGGGTCATTGCTTCATCCCTAGCGCTCTTCTTATCTTGCGGCTCAAGCAGGCGCCTTGTTCGCTTAAAAGATTAGGTTTTCCTTTTCTGGCAGCGCTAAATGAGGCGCCTCGCTGGTCCTTGCTCCGCTCCGCATATCTGCTTGGATGCTACCGCAGCACTTGTCTAGCACTGAATACTTAGTAAAATCCTGAACACTAGGCACACATGTCAAATTCCCACAAATTGGCACTTGCGTGCCCAACTTCTAATTATTATTTCAGAATTCAACAATGTCAAATATGAAGGTATTCATCACAAATCATCGCATAATTTATTCTTGAAACAAGATAATTCTCGTTTGAGTGACTGTAAATAACTCACACTTCTGTGAGTTATCAGGTTCATGATGGCAAGATCGTCAAGCCTGGTCGGGACGGGGCTAGTTTTGAAGTGATTTATGGCCCTCCTCTTTAATTTTTGTAATGAATTTAATGTTTGTTTTTTATGTGGTCTCGGTCGCATCCGAGACCATTTATGTGTAATCTAAACTTGGGGCATCGTCAGAGTCCGGTTTTAATTTCCCTTGTTATATATTTTGCTTGTTGATGCTTGCCGAATTCATTTCACTGTGTTTTTATGATTATTCTCAGTATGCATGCATTTTTTATTTTGATTGAGCCGTTCTCGTTTAATTAGACTCTGGGAATGATTTGCCACACGCCTCGTCCCTGTTTGCCAAGATTCGCGCGCCTGACTGAACTCAGGTCAAAGAGGTTCGAAGGGTCACGTTAGACCCGATGTTATGAGCGACCTATTCCCGCTTTGATCCAACTTACCAAGTGCTCGGCTTGGCTTGAGCTCGGATCAAAGAGGTTCAAAGGATGACGGTAGACCTGGCGTCATGAGCGACCCTCTTCCCGGCTTTGATCCAGTTCACCAAGTGCTTGGCTTGCTTGAACTTGGACCAAGGGGGTTCAGATAAAAGGGTCGGTCTCGAGGTCACGTTCGATCTAAAACTTCCTTCAGTCCTGTTTACCAAGTGCTTGGTTTGGATTGAACTTGGAGCGAAGTAGTTTGATGAGGTCGGGTAGATGCTTCTACCTAGACCCCGGTCAACTTTCTCGCTTAAGGTAGTTGAATGTAACATGAATATATTCTCATTTTATTCCAAGGGACTCAATGGTCTGTTTTCACTACATCGTAGAAGTGTAGTTGTTACATTTCATCTGTAGTATTGTCTCAGCTTTGATCCATTCCAGGTCCTTGGACATACTGGGCCAAATAATATCCTGCTCTAAGTGCCTTCTTGGCCAGGGTTCGTGCACCCAGATGGTGCCCACAAATTTCTTCATGAATTTCTTCAAGAACATAGTCGACCTCGTCCCTTCGATGCATTTGAGCAAAGGGCTTGATAAGCCACATCGGAATAGATTTCCTTCAATTACCGAATACGACGTCGCCCTTCTTCTGATGAGGGTGGCCTCCTTAAGGTCAGGAGGTTCTCTGACGATCTCAATGTAATCTTTTATTGGGGAGATCCAGCTTTCCCATTGGGTCGATGACACAAACGGCCGAGGTCGACCCTGGTGTTAGACTCACACTCGGTTGAGTTAAAGTCTCTTGAATTAGACTTTGGCTAGAACGTCGGCTCTAGCATTCTCTGTCCAAGGTACATGCTTCACCTCGGCTTGGGCGAAGAGTTGTAACAATTCCCTTACCCGAGCCAGGTATTTCTGTAGGATGACATCTTTAGTACTGAAGTCTCCTTTGATCTGGGATACCACTAGTAAGGAATCAGTGTGAAGCATCTTCCTTGCATTGAAATCTCGAGCTAGCAAGAGCCCGACGACACATGCTTCGTACTCAGCCTGATTGTTTGATGTCTGGAATGAAAAAATGAGGGAGACTTCTATCACCAGCCCCTCACTGTTCTCCAGAATGGGTCTGGCACCGCTCCCTTTGCTGTTGGAGGAGCCATCTACGTGAAGTTTCCAGGTAAGGGTCTCGTCCTCAGGTGAGGGCGGCGTCATCTCGGGGATGAAGTCGACCAACACCTGAGCCTTGAGGGCCGACCTGAATTCATACTTGATGCCGAATTCAGAAAGTTCCACCACCCACTTGATGATTCGACCGACGAGGTCGGGCCGGTGCAATATTTGTTTGACTGGTTGGTCTGTCCTCACTACGACTTGGTGAGCCATGAAGTATGGTCTCAACCTCCGAGCTACCATAACCAGTGCCAAGGCTACCTTCTCAATCTTCTGGTACCTTGTTTCTGAACCATGGAGGACTTTGCTGACAAAGTAAATTGTCCTTTGCCCGACCTCGGTCTCTCTGATTAGCACAACACTCAAAGTTTCCTCAGCCACTGCTAAGTAGAGGTAGAGGGTCTCTCCCTCCGCTGGTCTCGTGAGTATCGGAGGTTCCATATAGATCTGCTTGAGCTCGACAAGAGCGTTTTCACATTCTGGGGTCTATTGGAATTCAACCCCTTTCTTCAGTATCTTGAAGAGTGGTAAGAATCTGTTGGAGGCCTTTGAGACGAACCTTGACAAGGCAGCAATCATCCCTGTTAATTTCAGAACCTCTTTCTTTGAGGTCGGAGGGCGCATTTTTGTCACAACCCTGCATTTATCCGGGTTGGCCTCAATCCCTCGCTCTGTAAGGCAGAATCCAAGGAACTTTCCAGCCCGGACTCCGAAGGTGCACTTTTCTGGATTGAGTTTGAGATTGTTCTTTCTTGCCTCGGCAAAGATTTCAGCGAGGTCAACCAGGTGACTTTGGTTGGATTTACTCTTTACGATCATATCATCCAGGTAGACCTCTACAACTCGACCTATCTATTTCTGGAAGACCTTATTCATCATAAGCTGGTAGGTAGCTCCAGCATTCTTCAACCCGAAGGGCATAACCCGATAGCAGTAGTTGCCTTTGTCAGTCATGAAGGCGATTTTCTCCTGGTCAGGAGGATACATCGGAATTTGTTAAATTTATACCCGGAATAAGCGTCCAAAAATGACAACAATCGGAACCCGGATGCGCTATCCACCCGCTTGTCCACACTCGAGGCCGGAAATGCGTCATTTGGACACACTTTGTTAAGGTCGGTGTAGTCTACACACATTCGCCATTTGCCATTGCCTTTCTTGATGAGGACGGCGTTGGAGAGCCATGTAGTGTACTTGACTTCCTTGACGAAACCTGCGACTATGAGGTCAGAGACAGTTTTGGAGGCGACCTTGGCCTTCTCCTCCTTCTGAACCCGTCTCCATTGGGCTACCCACTTTGCGTCAAGGTTCACCGAGAGATGCTGGCAGGCGAATTCGGGTGGGATGCCCGGCATGTCGGCTGCCGACCACGCAAGCAGATCAACATGCTCCCGGATGCAACTAGTGAGATCCTTTTTCACATCCTTGGGGAGGTTGGCCCCTAGTTTTATTGTCTTAGTTGGGTCGTCTCCCAATGGTACTTTGATGAACTCTCCATCAAGCTCGGGTCGCTTGATTCTCCTTTTCAGTTCTCTGGTGAGTTGATCATCTTGTTCATCTTTTGAACTATGTGGATCGTAGCGCGCATCAAGGTCGGCCAGGTTGACCTCGGCTTCCATGTTAGCTACTTTAGGTGGTTTCTTTCCGTCTTTTGCTCCGACTTGAAGGAGAGGTAATGCCATCTTTTTGCTGCTTCCAGGTCGACAGCTATTGTGATTATTTCATTTTCCAACGAGTAAAACTTCATCTTTAAGTGAACACTGGATGCGACAACACCCAACCTGGCAACGATGCAATTGTATTGAGATTTGCAAGGTAGGACGAGGAATTCCGGCTTCACCGTACGGGAAATGTGGTTTTCCCCGTATGTCACCATGAGCTCGACGTATCCCAAAGGCCGGGTCCTGGCCCCATTGAAACCAGACAAATCAGTACTGCAGTAGGGGCGAGGTCGGTCTCTGCAATTTTTAACTTCCCGAGGTGGTCTGTGAACATGATGTCCGCCGAGCTCCCCTAGTCTACAAGCATTCTCTGAACCTCAGAATTGACAATGAGGGTCGAGACTACCAATGGTACATATTTGTTGGGCTTCCCATCCAATAGATTTTGGTCGGAGAAAGCCAACGGGGGCATATCGAATGTGCGACGCTCAAAATTTTCTTCCATTTCCTCTTCAAGGATCGTTTCGTCTCGCCGGCGTCTAGGGAGTATCCGCCAAGGATGACCATAGCCACGAGGTGAGACCGTTGTTGACTCGACTCGTCTTCTTCGGCTGAATCACTGGTCTCTTCCTTGGCAGGCTTGGTCACTTCATTGACGCCTTGCCTTTCCGAGGTGAGCGAGATCGTTTTCTTTCTCCGTCCTTCTTCACGTACTGAGTGAGCTTCCCTTTCTGGACCATCTCCTCAATATCGTCTCTTAAGGCTCTGCACTGGTTGGTATCATGACCATGGCTTCGGTGGTAGCGACAGTACTTGCGTTTGTCCATGCCTTCTTTCTGTGCTAAGGGAGGTGGCCATTTCACATCTCGAAACTCGGCATTGGCGCATTCTGCCAATATTTTGGCTCTAGAGGTTCACGTTGGCCGCCCCCAAATTCTTTCTTAGGACGACTCTCTTTCTGGTCTCGGTCCTTGGTCGGTGCTGAGCTCTAGTCGACTTCACCTGCTAAATCATCTTCCTCATAGTCCATGAATTTCTGGGCCCTTCGTAAGAATTCTTCCAGGCTGCGAGGTCGGTGAACGCCGACGTCGATCTGGAAGAGACTCTCTTTACGGAGCTTGTGCTTCATAAAGAGGAGCCTGATCTTGTCTTCAAGGTTGCGAATGTTAATTACTTCCTTGTTGAACCTTTCAATATAGTCTCGCAGGGTCTCAGTCTCCCCCTGGCGAATTGCTCTCAGCACGTCTTCAGACTATAGTTTGAGCCTGGAAGCTGTGAACTGGACTGAGAACACACGAATGAGGTGGTCCCATGATGAGATTGAAGCCAGCTCAAGATCTCTAAACCACGCGAGCGCTGCCTTACTCAGAGATAGGGGAAATATTTTGCACTTGACGTCGTCATTGGCATTCTTGTACTGCAGCATGAAGTCGAACGTATCAATATGCTCGTCTGGATCCCCCAAACCATCGTACATGTTCAGTTGTGGGGGCTTCTCGAGCAACCTCGGGACACGGCATTCAGCAATTTCATGTATGAACGGACTCCGCCGGGTTCGGCCGGAGCAACCTCGGGGAGTCGACTCTGGGTACTTCAGAGCGCTGGGAGAATGATGCTTCTTCCTTGGAGGGGACTTCTCCCTTCGAGGAGATCGGCTCCGGATGAGGATGAACCAAATGAAGAACTTTGTCTTGGACTTGAGCTCGGAGAGTTCGGTGGAGTTCGGGATCCTCGGCCTTGGCCTCCCCTACGGGTTGGAGATCGGTGGACATGATACCTATGAACAAGTCAGCGCCGAGGTGGATAGCAACGACATCTCGATGCCACAGTCTGTTGTGCTGGAGACTTGGCGCGAGCCCATCCTGATGCTGCATTGGTGTTAACTCGGACAGCTGCGACTTCTTCTTCTACCTGAGTTAGACGTGCTTCCTGTTGTGCCATGTCTCTACTTCAGCGGTCTAAGATATCCAATAGCTGGTTCACCGCTTGCACTGGGACTGGGATGGCCTCGGCGATTGGTGGAGGCGGAGGTTATGGTGCATATCGTGTTGCCTCTACGGGGAGAGTCAGAACATGCCCCTCGGGAGTTTTAGCAGGTCGGGGTAGTTCCCCGATAACGCTTCGCGGGAGAGATTGACCTCTGCAGGTAGGTGGTCGACCTCGAGGAGCCATGGAAAGGACGTGAGTCTAGGGAGAGCTAATAATGACCTCCCACTATGGTCGCCAATGTTCAGTACCTTGCTCCGCGATGGGAATCTGGAATAGGAGTTGGTAGAGTGGTAGTTGAAGTCGTCCCTCCCAAGTTTCATGTTGAATCGGTGGTGGGTACCTGTAGACACTCTGATGCCAAAGTCAGCAATCAGAAGTCAAGAGGAGGTACAAATGAGCGAAGCGGACCTGATTTCAGAAGGTGGTATCGTATTTATAGACGCGGAGAGGGGGTTACCCCTAGCCTTGGTTGCATCTTGGCCGCAGGATTATACAGGGCCGATCCTAGCTGTTGACCTCAGCATCGCCTCGCAGCTAATGTGTGGGCCAGATCCAGTGTTGATTTGGGCCGCTTCTTGTACGGATTGGGCTTGGCCCAGTTCGAAACAGTGGGTTTTGTGTTTTAATATAGCACCTTATACTACCCACTAGCCGAATTATACACAACTGGGCCTCATAGAGGACAACGCCTTACAAAATTAACTCTAATGTGTCTTTCTTCAAACTAAGGGCAAGAAAAACTAAGTCGTGAGTGATGGCTACTTTTGTCACAAATAAAATTATAATAAAGGGTGAAATAGAGATTATAGTAACATTTTTTGATTAAATAGATCGTAGAATATATAAATAGAGATTTTAGTAGTTAATGTTTTATTATTATTATTAGTCATTTGAGGGCCCTTTTGATGGTCAGGATAGGATAGTGACAAGATTGGATATGAAACAGGATAGAGATAAGATATGTTAGAGGCAGGATATCACTATCATATCATGTGTTTGATGTGCAACACCTAATATAAGAAATAAAATAGTATATATTATTCCATTTTTATAAGTACAAAGATGACATATGTTATTCTACTATATATTTTAGATAAACTTATATATATATATATATATATATATATATATATATATATATATATATATATATATATATATATATATATATATATATATATATATAGGCAAAGACTTATGATACTAAGAAATTTTTTAGTAACAATTACTAAATTTTTCGGTGACCATTATACAACACTCCAATAGTTAGTACATACTAACCACAATTTAGTGTTTGTGTGGTTACCGAATTTTTTCATTAATGGGGAAATGACTATGATGCCTATTTAGTAACATTTACTAAGGAATTTCTTAGTACTCTAAGTCAGACTCTCATTTGCTCAAAAAAGAAATTAATTTTCTATTTTTTTGTTTTTTGAAAATAATTTTATCCTTTTATCGCTTATTTTAATTTTTTTTAATTTCAATATATTTTTAATTTTTAGATTATACAAAATGAAAAAATTACCCTTATCAGGGAATCATACATTGTATTTTATGTTAAGTACTAATATTTTTAATTTTAAAATTTAACATTAAATTTTATTTTTGTTTTTTTTAAATATATTTATTTTTTTTTTATTAGGTTTCATATTTGTATATTTAAAAATATATTTTAGGAGGGTAAATGTGTAAATTATTTTCTTATCCTATCCTGCTGGTTGCTAATCCAGCTCAAATTCAGGATAAGATTTTAACTACAGAGACAGGATAGGATAAGTCACAGAATTAAGTTATCATATCATGTTGGTTCAACAAACACTGGACTGACATAGGATATGATAGACTTATGATATTCTATCTCCTTATCCTATCCATCAAACGGGCCGTAAGTGTTTTTTCATACCAACTAATTCCTTTAACATACCTAACGTCTTCAACGTAGACCTTTTTTCAAATTTCCGTTTCAAAAGCGCCTAGTTGGCGTTAACGTCACTGATGTGTCGGTTACGGTGTTGATGTGTAAGTCCAAATAGACATTTAAATTAATAATTATATTTTTTATTTAATTTTTATTAAAAAAAACCTCATGAACATCTTCATCTTCTCAACAACCAAACCCAGAAACCAAACACCACCATGCCCATCTCTTTCTCTCTACAAAACTCCATTGCCATTTCAATTTATTATTAATCTAGATAACGTCGAGATCATGAGCGACAACAACAAATTGGTTTAAAATGGGAATAAGTGGGTTAATAACTTAAAATGGGAATACATGGGGATAATGTTTTTCATCTTCTATATCAGTTGATTCAATTGCTTCAGCAACACTACCATAATCCCTAATAACGTTTTTCAAAAATAGGTCTTCAAAAAACCAAAACTTCGGTCAAAAATGGGTTAGTGGAAGGTGAAAATGGAGATGAGAGAAAAAAAGGTGTGTTAGGTAAACGGTGGTGTTAGATTAGGGTGTGAAGTTGAAGTTAAGTTGAAGGTCATGGTTCTTTTGAAGTTTTTGGTTAAATCCGGGTATCCACCGCACGAACAACAGCGACTAATTCATCGCTCATTGTAGGTGCCTCGAGGGGCAGGACAGCTGGCCCAGAGTTTTAACGCTGCTCCGTACCCCATGGTTCTTTTGAAGTTGAAGTTGAGGTTTTTAATTTTTAGTGATTTGACTAAAAACTAAAATCCAAATAAGAAACTCAGATCTGTTCTTTAATCGTTTTGTGCTTCAAACCAGATCTGTTCTATCTTTAATTTTTGGTTTTGTTTATGAGTTTTTGTGGAAAGATTGTGGAAGATGAAGATGGTGGTATTTTTGGGTTTATTCTTGAGGTTGAAGATGATTGCTCAGCAAAAAATATTGCCATATTAGCTCCGTACAACCACGTTAGCGGCGTTTATGCCAACTAGCCTTTTTTGTAACGGAAATACTAAAAAGGCTAACAGTGTACACCTTATCTAACTTAAAGGACTAAGTTGGTACGAAAAAAACTTAAATGACCAACTTGTTAAAAAAATAACTTAAAGGACATGTTGTAATTTTTCCTTATTATTATTATTAAATATAAAAAAGATAAATTTGATATGAGAATTGAGAGAGAATAGAATGAATCAAATTTGAAAGGGAATTTTTTTTTTTGTAAATGTGTAGTGAGTCTCTCATGAATTACAGTTTTACTCCCAAATATAGTGATATTGCAAAAAATAGCAATTGGCAAAATAGAAATTTTATTAGTGAGTTGTTTGATTAAGGGCCCGTTTGGATTAGTTTATTTTTGAACTTATTTAAGACAACTTATGGAGATAAATAAGCATTTATATTGATTCACAAGTTCTCACTAATAAAAATTATATCTCTATAAGTTATGAATAATACATAAAAGCTTATTTATTTGCATAAGCTGTTTTGCATAAGCTCAAAATAAGCTCAATCCAAACGGGCCCTAAAAAGATACTAGCTAATAGATAGACAGATAGATTATCTTTCTTTCGCATTTGCTACTATTCTTTAGGCTTAATTACTGTATTTGTCCCCCTACTATGACCAATTCGTGACTTTAGTCCCCAAACATTTTTATTTCACGAATTTAGTCCCTCTATTTTACCAATCTATAAAATCAATACACCCTCCCTAATTTGGTCAAACATTTTGCTGACTTGAGGCTCATTAACAAATTATGTCTTAATCAAAGCAAGGGACAGTCTCTTGTTTAGGAATTTGACATATACCTCAAACTAAACCAACTCAATAGAACAAAAAATAGACTAATCAGGAAGAAAAGAATGAAATGAAGTGTAACATGATATGATCTAGGCTCTTCTTTTTGCTGCTTCAATTTCTGTTCACAATAGTCTCCATTCTCTGTGGAATAGTTGGCATCAAGACCTTCACAAGTGTTGAAAAACCTGGCCAATTTTTCTGAGACAGATTGTAGCCCTTTGTCCAAAGATTCTTCATTTCCCTCATAATCATCATCCCCTTCAAAAATTAAATGAACCCCACAATTTTTCAACTCCAACCCTTCATCAAAAGGAGGACTTCTTTTTGTCACAGAAACTGTATCAGCGTCACGTAAAAAGGCTACCAATGGATGGTAGTCTTTGAACCTTCTTATGTGTATGTGTTCTTCATTTGCCTTTGGAACCCCACCTATGTTCAATGTTGAATTGAAAATAGGCTTGCCAAGTTTGAGAACATTTGCTTGAATATCAACCACCCCAGGCACTTGATTTCTCTTAATGTTATGGTTAATGGAAAAGATAACGCCAACAATCACACTTGTAAGGTCCAGATTTTTGCGCTTAGAAAAGCCAACAGATTGTCCAGAAAACCATTCAGGTAATCTGGTTCCTGGCATGCTCAAATTCTGAAAGTTCCTCAATGCAACCTGTCATACAAATACTCCTCTGGTTACATGTAATAAGCAGTAGCATGCAATTTTGTTATTTTTTCTTAAATTTTACTCTTTTGGTAACAAAATATAAACAAATTTTGGCTCATCTAAGTTGTAAGTTGTAACAATGTAAGCAAAAAATGACTCTTTAAATTCTAATTAATGTTGAATATGAAAAGTTTGAGATTAACAAGAATGTTGAATATAGTTGAACTTTTAAGTGAGATTAACAAGAATAAATGTGAATCAACACTTATCTTAATAAATGTGTAAGTAGCTTATTTTGCTTATACTCCCTCCATTACAAAATATAAGCAAAAACTGGTCAACAGAAGTTAATGTATCTGGTTTAAAATTTGGATTAGATACATCAACTTCTGTTGACCACTTTTTGCTTATATTCGGTAACGGAGTAGTATTTTGTTAGGGAAGGAATATTTATTTATTGAGCAATGAATGAGGGCGAGAGAGAATGAGAGAGGACAACCTTTGAAAGTCTTTTGCATGCTTGGGGGGAGCATGCAATGCAACCACTCAGGTACAATCTTCTCAAGGACTTCAAGCATTCAAGACCAGGAATATCCACCACTTTCTCACAATTTGTGAGTTTCAACTCCTCTAAACTCTCTAAATTTGACATATCATGGATGGTTTCTAATGCACGACAGTTCTCAACATCCAGCTCAATCAAGCTTGAAGGAAGTGGGGGAAGAGAAACCAGCTCCTTGCAGTTTGGCATTTTGAGCTTCTTAAGATTATAGAGGCCTTTAAGACTAGAAGGAAGGCTGTGAAAATTGTTTTGGCCCAAATTTAAAGTCTCCAATGATGATAACTTCTCAAAATCATCTGGAATTTTCCCTGATATTCTCCAGCCACACGCATCAAACTCATATAGCAAAGACAAATTGCAGAAGGATGATGGTAGCACAAAAGAGCCATGGTCATCTAATGACATGGGACCTAAATCAGGCTTCTTTGCCATTTTTAGTGTTCTCAAGCTTGTGAGCATCCCAAAACTTTCAGGCAAGTCATACATAGCTGTTTCCTCTATCATTAAATGACATAGAGATTTCAAATTTCCAATAGAAGCTGGAAGCTTTGTGAGCATTTTACATTTGTTTAATCTTAAGGTGACAAGATCTTCAAGTAAGCCAATGGATTCGGGTAATTCCCTTATATTTCCATTGAATATGTTTAGTGATGTAAGAGATGCTACGTGGCCAATGGATTCCGGTAATGATTCAAGATGGCTGCAATTCCCAATCTCAAGTTTCCTCAGTTGTTTCATCTCTCCGATAAGATCTGGCAAACTAGTGATAGCTGTTCCATCTAACTGAAGTTCAGTAAGTGAGGCTAGAGTTTTAATTGAGTCTGGCAATTCAGTGAGAAGTTTGCAGTTTCCAGCAGATAACTCTCTGAGATAGGATAAAGAACCAATGGTAGAAGGGAGTTTTTTTATTCCACTTCTAATAATTAAAAGTTCTGTCAAGGATATTAGATTGCCTAGAGAATCAGGAATTTCTGTGAGAGATTTACAGCCAATCAAACTCAATTTCTCAAGGTTTTTCAAGGATCCAATAGTGTTGGGTAATTCTTCTAATCCAGACTCATTAAGGGATAATACTTGCAAAGAAGATAGATTTCCAATGCAGTTTGGTAGCCTTCCCAAATATGCGCAATGATCTAAAACAAGTCTTTCGAGTTTGGAGAGGCGAAAAATGGACTGGGGAAGCTCTACTAAAGCTGTGTAATCAGCAACAAGTGTTTTCAGAGATTTAAGGATGCCTATGTTTGCTGGTAATGCCTTCAGCTGTGAGCATTCAGACAAAATGAGGCTCTCTAGATGTTTCAGCCCAGACACATCATTAGGAAAGTCGATGAGCTTTGAACAACGCGTCAAATTCAAACTACGCAAGGTCGTTAAACTGCCAATTGATTCATGAATCCTAGTTAAGTTAATGCAGCTCTCCAGATTAATCTTCTCTAGATGGAGACACCCAGATAAGTCGGGGATTGCAGCAAGTTGGTAGCAGTTGGAGAGGTTCATGACCATTAGGTTCTCTGGTACCTGCTAAAAAACATGGTGTTGTATTATATGATGTCATATTTGTTGAAATCGCAAGGTACATATATTGGGACGAATATGTAAGAATAGAAACTAAATATTTTGAAATATTGCTTGATATGAGAATATGTGTTTATAGTAACAAAAGGCTACTAATTTCCCAGTCAAAAAAGACTACTAATCTCTATTTAATATTTATAGCTTTATACTTGCCCTGGACTCTCTCTCTCTCTCTCTCTCTCTCTCTCTCATATTTAGTCCATAAATTATGAAAACATGTTAAATAGTCTTTAAATTTTATCTCAGTCCATCAATTTAGTCGGACAAACTAATACATTACCTTGTGACTTTCCCATCCCCACAAGCTTTTTAATTTCTTGGCATTAGAGAGATCAAGGACAGCCAGCTCTCGAGGCCAAGGGTCCAAAGGCATGCATTCTGAAGGACATCCACGCCATTGTAGCCACTTCAATTCAGCCGGAAGATACTGACCTTCCAATCTCAGATTATTGATCTGAAGCAATCTCAGGTTAACCATTGGTTCAAAGGATTTCGTATTTAGTATAACCTCGTCGTTTTTCACTGCTTGGAATGAGGATTGTTCCATAAAGTCTAGTACAATTCCTTGTATACATCTTGTCCCCTACATTTAAAAAAAAAGTTCAAACAAATTAACTTCATAGCAGATATAAACTTTTGGTATTTTCTTACTAAAATTTATGTAATTCATATTTAGGACGTTATAATCTATAAATACCATGCAGTTTCATGTATTAAACAAATGAGGACACGTTAGCATGATAACACTAAACCCAACAAAGGTGGTAATATAAATAAGTAGTCTTTAGTTTCTGTTTATTTAAAAAATTGTTCTGAAAGGCCATTTTTGTCTGGTTGTGATATATTTTATTCTGGCTTTCAACTCTCCACTACCTGCACATGAGGCAGGAGCACCATCATAAAAGACAGACCCTTTTTAAATAAAATATTAATGAATGATTTTGAGTTTTGACTATATTTTAAGGCTTTGCATATGAACGTATCTTAGATGGTTGCTTCACCAATTAAAATATTTTGATTAAAACAATAATGAATGATGAGACACCACACGTCATACAAGTAAAATTTAGTTTTTTTAAATGTCTTCACCTTTAACATTGAAATCACATGTGGTGACAGTTTCTTAGTGTATTATTTATTTATTTTTCCTTTTTTTGTCCTTAACTTCCTATTTCATTAACTACATCATAAACCGCCATTCTTATAATATATAAATAAATCAAGCTCTGTATTTAAATCCTTAAATACCTTGTTACTCTTCAAAACAGCCATGATTTCAGGACGAAGCCACAGTCTACTACGCATACCAGGATCAACATGGTTTTCATCTAGAACAATCTGTCTTCCCATATCTCTAATCTGATCATGCATCCACAGGGTATTGTCATGAGGAATTATTTTCATTAAGCATTTTTCTACAAGGACAGTGACAGCTATCTCTCCCCTAAAACCACAACCTCTCAATATATCAATCACATCATCACGTTTCATTCCCATTTGTATAAAGAAACAAGCTATATCAAGAAATATACACTTGTTTTCTTCATCCAACCCATCATAACTTATCTTCAATACATCTTGAAGATTTTCAGGGCGAATTCTTCTCAATTTCTCCAAAGCATCCTCCCATTCCTCCACCCTCCTTTTACTAAACAAAAAACAACCAAACACTTCAATAGCCAAAGGCATTCTCCCTGTAAGAGACACAATTTGGTTTGACAGATCTAGAAAATTGTTTGGAGGTTTCTTTTTCCTCAGTGCATGAAGACAGAACAACTCTAGAGCTTCTTCAACATCCAATTCCTTCACCTCATAAAATTCATTGACATGTCTCTGAGGCAAAACATGTGTATCCCTTGTGGTGATTATTATAATGCTTCCATCATAAAACCACTGCCTCTTACCAATCAAAGCATCAAGCTGGTTCACATCATCAACATCATCCAACACTAGCAGAACTCGCTTTTCACTAACTATTCGCTTGATTGCGGAAATACCAGCATTGACATCAGTGATGAGACCTGGAGTACTTCCATTTGGAGAAAGGTTGTTAATGATATTGTGTTGAAGAGAAACCAAACCATCTCCTTTGGATGAAATTTGTTTCACATCTGAAACAAAGCATCGAAAATCAAAACGACCAACGAGGCTATTGAAAAGTGCCTTGGCAAGAGTTGTCTTTCCTATCCCACCCATCCCATACAATCCCAAAACCCTGACACCATTGGATTGATCTTGTAACAGCTCCATCACCTTCCCAACACGTTTATCAATCCCAACAGCAAACTCACCCACATTCATTGGTGTATTTCTTAACTCCTTCAAAACCAATTTCACCAAATTCCAAATCAGATTCTCATGCTCCCCATCACTGATGAGTAACAAAAACAACACTAGTTAAATTATACCACGAACAAATCAACCAAAATAGAATAAGGCAGTTCACAATTGTAGTTAGTTCAATGTAACATGTTGATAGGTTGACAAGCATAAATTGAATTGAGATAGGAAATTCATACAATGGGATAAGAACAATTCTTGAGTGATTACAATGTTTTTAAAATCAACAGATCAAAATTTGGAAATAATATTAAAGTAATTTTAAATAAGTGTACTGAATCTAGGTTTTAAATCAAAGTTTCCTACAGTGACAAAATCAAGATACCTTCCATTGAAGACGAAACCAGCAAGTCCACCAAGTTTAAGCATAGCATCCCTCCATCTCTTAACCTTCTGTTCCACAAACCTCTGTTCAAGTTTACTAAAACCATTTTTAAAAGGACCAATTTGTTTCCGAACATGAGAGGGATCAACGTGGTAGAAAACGGGGATAAGAAGCCTCCCGGATTTACAAATCGTGGCAAGCTCATCGAGACACCAGTGAGAATCAGCGTAATTGGGAGAGATAATTACAATGGAAGCAGCAGAATCATCAATGGCGTCTAACAAACTTTGTTGTATCTCATCGCCACGTTGTAACCCATCGTCGTCCATGAATGCACGAATACCTTTACTGTGGAGAGATTCGTACAATAATTTCGTGAAATTTTCGCGTGTATCTCCTCCTCTGAAGCTTAGAAATACATCCCATCGTAACCTGAATGCTCCTCCCGATGACATTTTCTTTGTTACTTAGTTTGGTTTGATCTGATCGTTTGCTTGTGAGTATTCTGTTTGTGTGATTCTGAGTGAGAAACACATGCGTAGTTGGGTGACAGACTGACAGTGATAGCTTTACCGGTGTCAACGCTGGGAAGACCTTCATGTTGACTTATTATTACTGCCTTCTTACCTTCCTTCGTTAATAAGTGATAGTGTTTACAGCCATCTTTATGTTTAGTGCCTTATTATGGTGTAAAACATAATCAAAGAAATATAATTAAGGATAAATTGCATTTTTCTGTTTTGTCTTCTACCAAAGTTTTGGTTTTAATACAAATTAGTAATAGTGGATAAGTTAGCTTATATTAGATGAACTTTATCAGATTGAAAGTTAGAGTGTTTTATAAAGTTTTTTTTTTGACTAAAAAATATATTCATTCATTTAAATTGATAGATTACATCAATGATAATACAAACTCATAATCGCTAAAAACACAAAGGATGAAGCTGCGAACAAAGCCACGGCACCCAAGTTAATAACATAAAATGGCAAAATGTCTACAAAGTTGACAAAACAAAAGTCATCGGAGTACCCATGTGCTTAGTCGACTAGCATGTGTTGTTGTGCGAACTTGGTGCTTAGTCGACATCGTTTAATCAGGAGATTAATATTTGATTAGTTATTTGCCCGGTCGATTAGGCTTTTTCTCAACTAATAAAGTGTTACTTTAGCTAACTCACACACCTAACAGTGATCTCTTTGTTGATCAAGCGATGACGTTGAGAATGGGACTCTGTTTCTCAGCTGTGGGATCCTAGACTATTTTAGAAAGCATCTAGTTTAGACTATTGAACTACTAAACTAAGTTTGCATGAAAATAAAGGATAAAAGTGATAAATAAAAAGTAAAGAAGTAAAGACTTGTGTTTGATTGAATGAGTGTGTCAAAAATAATATGTACAAGAAGTATTTTATAGACAAAGACTACATGAGAAACATATACTAACTCTATATAGACTTAGCAGGTACATAAGTAATACAATAATCACTTGGGTCTTTAATAAACAATTATAAAGTCCATTAAGAGCCTCAAAATCCATATAGACTTAGTAGGTACATTCAGTCGATTTTGCCTCAATTGACCCTACGTCAGCGTATGGTGCAACTTGGCTGCTCCTCAGTTGCTTATCTTTATCGTGTGCTCATATTTGGTCAATTAGATCTTAAGTGGCTAATTTTGAATTTTGGTGACCAGGGATCAGCCCTCATTTAGCTTAGCTTGACTGAGCAGGACTCAGCTGATCAACAAATACTGAAATACTTTCCCTTTAGCCGAGTGGATCTAGCCAAGTATTTTTTAGTGTAAACAAGTTATGAATTTAACTCTTGCTTTGTGTTTGTAACTTTCTATCTACTAATTCCTTTTCTGAATTTTTGTTTGCTCAGTTAAACTGATTTGTTAAAAAGATGTAGGAATTAAACCGATTTGTTAAAAAAATGTAAGAATCCTTCTTCTACTTCCCTACCACAATATGGTCTCGTTTGGATAGAGCTTATGAAAAACAACTTATGCAAATAAATAAGCTTTTATGTTAACCCATAAGTTTTTGCGAACAAAAGTTATATCTCCATAAGTTGTTTTACGTACCATAAACTAACTTGACAAACCTATGAATAATACATAAAATCTTATTTATTTGTATAAGTTATTTTTCATAAGCTCAAAATAAGCTCTATCAAAATGAGCCCAATATATATATGTTTTTAAAAAAAAGTTAAACTCAGAATTGCCTCATAACAGTTGATTGACCGTGCTTCAAAAAGAGACAATTTGCCAAAGATTTTGTCTTGTAAAGTGATTCTAATTTCAACCAAAGTGCTGCTACAGTTGGTTCTCTAGCCGCATCGCTGACCAAAGATTGACACCAAAAATTACACTTCACTCACTTTATAAAAAAGACTAAGCTATATATTTAGAAACAAAAATATCAAATTCTATCCCAACTCCCAAGTAACTTTCAAGCAGAAACTCACGCGTGTATGCTGTCGCACTTAACTGCCCTATCAGTTTTTACGAGTAACTGATATAACAGAATAGTATATTTGGTTGCACTTGAGAAAACTGTTATAACCAGCTTAAAGGAAAACAACTTCTTGACTTGAATCGCATTCCAGTGATATTTTATGGTATAATCAAATAAAATCAATAAAGTAAACAATGCATAGAATCACATAAACATTTAGCACATGTTTGTTCTACCTCAAGTTGAGTGATATTTTTGAAGTGGGTTTTCTCAATAAGCAAAAGCTTTATTTTTTTTATTAGTGGGCAAAAAAGCTTTGCTTTGTAGCTTCTTGTAAAATATAGTCGCATAATTCTCTTACCACATTGAGAACCACACATTGGTTCGCGCGACTTTAGCAAATTGGTAGCTAATTCGCCTTAACTGAAGAACAAAAAAAAAACTCAAATGATTAACTACCAAAAAGAAAAAGGAAAATGAATGGATTATATTTATTAATTCAAACAATTATTTAATAGTAGTTTTTTTGGGTAAACCCGGGTATCCACCGCACGGACAGCAGTGAGTAATCCCTCGCTCATTGTAGGTGCCTCGAGGGGACAGCTGGCTCAGAGTTTTAACGTTGCTCCGTACCCAAGGCGGAGATCGAACCCCGACCCTTGGTTAAGGGAGGATCAACCCCAACCGTTGAACCCCACACTCTGGGTTATTATTTAATAGTAGTTATGTGAACGAGACTGCCATTTTAATTTCCCAAAAAGATAACTTAACCGTATCATGAGGTTGCCTCTCCCATTTCCCAAAAGCTTTCGAACTCACCATTTCTCACAGTAAGACTTGTGGTTCTCTCTTAGTGGTATTTGGAAGAAGAAGATTAATATTTTAATAATTTTTTTGTTTTATTCTAATTAAAAAAAATTTATTAGTAGTGTACCTATTAGTATATTAGAACGTACCACGAACTGAAATAGCGTATCGATAATGTATACCCCTCATGTACCTACTACTTTGAGAGTTGTGTACCACGTAACAAAACCCGTACCACTACTCAAGAGAATTGGGAATTAGGCGACTATATACTAAATCACGACAAAAGCTCACTCATGAGCAAGTTGGAATCGTGGGACGTGAAACGAAACACTCACTTAGTTTTCATCATTTTCCTATTCCAAATTTCCGTATCGGATTTCTAACATAAAATGAATACCACAAACAAATGCAAACGTGGATCTTCCCTCACAAACAATGGTCAAAGATGAAAAGAAAAGAAAAGAAAAGAGAATACATTAAAACTAAATCAAATGGAGGTTTATTTATCTCAAGCTAAAATTACACAGAGAGCATTATTTATGGAACTCTAAATATAAACTGACACTACTACAATTTAGGCTTTTCGCATCGGTTAAAAATGACTTTTCGCATCGGTTCCGTGTCCGTTATAGATTCAGGCGATGTTAAAAGTACGCACCTTTTGCATCAGGTACGGACCTGATGCGAAAAGTATTTTTCGCATCGGTTGTGTTACCACCCGATGCCAAAAGTCCTTTTTAATTAGATTTTAGCACATTTTTGGCATCGGATTTTCAGAACCACCTGATGCGAAAAGTACTTTTCGCATCAGGTCCTAATGGGAACCGATGTTAAAACTAACATTTTTTTTTAAAAAAAAAAATTCACTTTATATCTAAAATCTGGCAGTGGTACTATACCAAAGATCAAGTAATTTCACTTTATATCTAACAGTAAACATTACAATGCTTCAACGAATTTGGAGTAATTTATTTGGATAACATAAAAGTAACAATGCTTCAAAAATAAGACAAAAGATAAAAAGTGAGCATGCAAGATAAAAGAAGAAAATGAACCACTACTCAGATGCTTAGCATTATCAAAGCTTGAGTGTGCTACCTCCAACTACCCAATTGGTTAGTTCATGAAATCTTTAACTCTACCTCCAACTACCCAATTGGTTAAGTAACTCTCCCATATTTCTAATATAAAAATAACATAGTGTTACCATTCAACTTATACAATTCAACATCTTATGTTTCTACCAGAAACAAAGTCCAAATATATTAGTTTGCACGAACTAATTCTTCAATGTTTAGAGGAAAACACAATTGTTGTCCACTAAAACACTCATTTGCATAAATTTCATTTGCGACTTCAGTGGTGTGGACAAAATCATAAAAATAGTATTGCTTTCGATTTCCACAAGGTTCTGCTCCTCTCTCAACACACGAGTCAGAAATATTTGTTAACCCTGAACATGATAATAATATTCAACAAAAACCAACAAAAAATTAATGAAGTGTTTTAGAGTGTGTGTGTTTTGCGGCATGTCTATAAATAAAAGTTAGATTGGACTTTTGGTCCTCTAAGTTTCTTAGTTTGACCAACATGGTCCCAACTATTTTTTTGGCAAATTTATTTCTTTTAAAGTGCAAATATTGTTAATTTCGTCTAATACATTTTCAATTGCACTTCCGATTCTCAAAGCCGCGAGTTTTTATGCACTTTTAGTCCCAAAATATAGCTGATTTTAGAAAATAAAGGACCAAACCTGAGAAAAAAAAAATCCCCAAGTTTTGGAGACAAAAAATGCAATTGAAAAATTCGTAACTAAATTCACATCATTAGAATTTGAGAGGACTAAAGTCACCAAAAATAGTTTAGGGGTTCGGTTTCACCCAAGTGGAAAATTTGATGGACAAAAAGTGCAATAGTTGGCAACTTAAATGTTAATTAACTCACCAAAATTTTCTGGAGAATTTTTTATTTCTGTGAAAAAGTTGTAAGTGTCCATCATAACAAACAAAGAGCCCGAGAGTTGGGTCTTCAACTCTTGAAGCTTCCAAGGGATCTGGTGTTTTTGGTGACAATATTTTTTATTTCATTGCAATATTTGGAATCTGGTGTTTTGACAATATAACCAGGGATGCACCCAATTGGACCAACATCATTTATTACAAATTTTCGTGCTCCTAGATCATAAATTCTCTGCAAATTAAAGGTTATGTAAAATATTAAAAAAAACATGTAAAGAAAAGTACTACCTATAGCCCTAGTATAGGAGAGAAAGGCTCGTTAATTAAAATATTATTATAAGAAGAAATTATCATATAATGACGATTCTTTCTCTCTCCTACTAGAAACTTTCCGTGACTAGAGATGACCCTCATCCATATTATAAGAAGACGTCTCAGGTAGCTCAGTTAGCGAACTAAAGGACATGAAGGAATTGCAAATTTGCAAGAAAGAGGTCCAGCCGGAAACTAACATTACCTCATTCCCACTAACATTTGCTTATAAAAAAAATATATTATAAGAAGACATTACAAAAATCACTAATACCAATGAATTTATTAAATGTGAATCGAAGCTTTTCTGATGATTAGGTCCAAAAATTACACCAAAATATTCTAATAAAAATGACCGTAGGGAGTAAAAGAAATAGGAACCTTCATGTTTAAATCCACCGCAACAAAAAATATTTAGCGACAATAAATAATATTTTCTAAAACAATTAAATTTTTTTTTGGGAAAAAACTCATTTTACTTTTTTTTTAAATTCTAAAATTTTTTAGTAAAAATGTTTACCTTTATACGTGAGGCCAATTGCTCGAGGAGATAATCTGCATATTCTTCTGGATCTCTCTTTTGATTGGTACCAATTTCTTGTTTCAAATAATTAAGAGCATAATCATTTGAACCAATGGATATGAGGTATATGGATCTGGATAAGTAATTCCTCATTTTCCTTTTTTTATCTATGATTCTTGGAAGATCATTCTTCACAGTTGAGATGAAGTATTCAATTTGTTTTTCCAGTGATAGACATTCTCCCTTCAACAAAGAAATAAAAAATATATATGATGACCGACCAACAATTTATAATCGACTAATAAATACTATCAGAAAAAAGATGTAAGAAGAATGAAAATTTTGATGTGGAAAAATCGTCTACGTGTTCTAATCAGATTAATGGAGTTTTCAATTTCAGGTGTTAAAGTGTTGGGGATAAACACGTGAAAGGGAGAAGAAAATGAAGTGGCGGCGCAAGGTGTCAGAGGAATGATTAGGGCAATATCAATGAATAGTAAAATTTCATAAAAAGTAGGGTACAAATTACATGCTACTGACGTCTATATATATATATATATATATATATATATATATATATATATATATATATATATATATATATATATATATATATATATATATATACAATGAAACAGGCCTAGGCCCATAATTTCGACTAGCCCATTTGACTGGCCCATTTCGACTAGGTTTCTAACTACACCTACTATTATTACAAGCAATAGAATTACAAGGCATATCAATATTCCCTCCAAATTCACATTGCTGAGTGACATCATCCAAAGCATTGTTCTTAATTCTTCGAATCTTCCCTTTTGCAATGGCTTGGTCATTGCATCAGCTACTTGAAGTTCCGAACAGCAATATTCCAGATTCAGCTTCTCATTGTTTACTTGATCACGCAGGAAGTGATATCTGGTCTCTATGTGCTTCGACCTACCATGTGCAACAGGATTCTTAGCGAGATCTATCGCAGACTTGTTGTCGATTAACAACTTCATTGCTTCAACCCTGTGCACTCCAATTTCGACCAATAGCATGCTCAGCCATGATGCTTGACATGCTGCAAAGGAAGCAGCCACATACTCTGCGTCACAAGAGGATAACGCAACTATACTTTGCTTCTTCGAGCACCAAGAGATGGGTGTCGATCCATGCATGAAGACATACCCACTTGTGCTCTTTCGATCACTCTTGTCTCCACTCCAGTCGGAGTCTGTGTACCCAAACACTTCAGCATCATTCTTCGACTCTGACTTGCTAGGGAATAGAATACCATAACTTTGTGTTCCCTTTATATACCTTAGTACTCTTTTCGCAGCTACTAGATGAGAGCTTTTCGGCTTCTCCATGAATTTGCTGATCATTCCGACACTAAACATAATGTCAGGTCGAGTGTTGCACAAGTACCTCAGGGAGCTCACAATCTGTTTGAAGAGGGTGGCATCTACTTCAATCCCTTCATCATCTTTCGACAGCTTGCTGCTTGTGTCTGCTGGTGTCGAAACCTCCTTACAGTTGATCATGTCGAATCTCTTCAGGATATCAGCTGCATACTTCGACTGATGCAGAAATATTCCCTTCTTCGACTCTGTGAATTCCATTCCTAGGAAATATGATAGATGTCCTAGATCACTCATTTCAAACTCCGACATCATCACTTTCTTAAAGGTTTCAACTTCGACTTCATTGCTGCCAGTTACTAGTAGATCATCTACATACAGGCATAACAACAACTGAGTCGAAGTTCCATTCTTCTTCACATACACTCCATGTTCATTGGTGCATCTCATGAACTTCTGAGCCAAGAGAAATCCATCAATTCTCTTATTCCACGCTCTTGGAGCTTGCTTGAGTCCATATAGGGCTTTCTCAAGCTTAAAAACCATGTCTTCTTGACCCTTCGACTCAAAACCAGGTGGTTGACAAACATAGACTTCCTCCTCCAGAGGTCCATTAAGAAATGCTGACTTTACATCTAGTTGATGTTGGGGCCAGCCTCTATGACTTGCCAATGCTACTACCAATCTTATGGTTTCGATCCTGGCTACTGGGGCAAAGACCTCATTGTAATCCAAACCAGGTTTCTGCAGGAACCCTTTGGCTACTAGCCTGGCCTTGTACTTGGCCACTTCTCCATTGGGCTTGAGTTTGGTCTTGTAGACCCATTTCACGCCTATAGCTTTCTTTTGCCTTGGAAGTTCGACTAGCTTCCAAGTGCCATTCTTTTCGATTGACTTCAGCTCATCAATCATTGCTTCCTTCCACTGCTTATGACTAAGAGCTTCTTCCAGGCTCACTGGTTCTGCTTCAGCCATTAATGCAAAGTGTGTCAGGTCTCCCTCTGCTGTAATAGCAGAATCTGGGTAAGTGTCGTATCCTTCTAGTCTTACTGATCTCCGCCTTTCCCTTTGCGACCTTCTTAAAGGTTCGACATCAATGGGTTCTTCTGGCTCTTCAGTTTCGACCTCTTCATTCTGATCATCTCGATCAGAGACTTCGTCGAAGTCCATCATTGTAGGTTTCCCACATCCTTCTTCCCAGTTCCACTGTTTCGACTCATATACTATGACATCTCTGCTTTTCACCATTTTCTTCTGCACAGGATCATACAGTTTGTATGCTCCTGTCGAATGATAGCCAACAAGAATAATTTGTTGTGCTCTATCATCCAGCTTGCTTCTTAGTTGCTCAGGGACATGTATATAGCATAGTGAGCCAATTATTCTGAGATGCTTGACACTTGGCTTTCTTCCTAGCCAAGCTTCTTCAGGTGTCTTCCCAATCAATCTCTTTGTGGGGCATTTATTCAGAATGTATACTGCTGTGGCTACAAGTTCTCCCCATAAGCTATGAGGTAGTTGCTTCTCCTTCAACATGCTTCTTACCATGTTGAGGATGGTCTTGTTTTTCCTCTCAGCAGTACCATTATGCTGAGGCGTGTAAGGTGCAGTGACTTCATGCACAATTCCTTCTTTCTCACAGAATTCGACAAATCCATGAGAATTGTACTCACCACCTCCATCGCTTCTAAGGGTTTTGATTGCACATTCACTCTGCTTTTCAATCATTACCTTAAACTTCTTGAATATTTCTAGTACTTCACTCTTCCTTTTGATCAAATACACCCAGGACATTCTAGTGTATTCGTCAATGAAGGTGACAAAGTACTTATTCCCTCCTAAGGAACATACTTCGAAAGGACCACAAACATCAACAAATATCACCTCTAGCTTCTTCTCTGCTCTGCTAGGTACTTCTGATTTAAACGAGTTTCTTGGTTGCTTCGACTTGCAACAACTCTCGCAAACTTCGACAGGTACTTTTACTGCAGGCAACCCATGAACCATCTTCTTTTCATGTAGTTGACTCAAGCTCTTGAAGTTGAGGTGGCCAAATCTCCTGTGCCATCTCCAGTGCTCCTCTTCGACAGTGGTCTGGAGACAAAGTTCTTCGACTACTTGCAGCTTGATCTTGAAGGTTCTGTTACTCTGCATCGACACCTTCAAAATCATCTTCTTGGTCGAATCGAACAAGCTGAGACTGTTATCACCCATTTCGACGGTGAAGTTTTTCTCAATCATCTGCCCAATACTTAGCAGATTGCTCCTCATATCTGGTACATAAAATACCCCTTGGATGTAGCACCACTTACCATCTTTCGAGAGGAACTTTATGGTACCTACTCCTTCAGCAGTAACTCTACTGTTATCTACAAACCTTATCTTTTTGCTTATCTGCTCCAGTTCGACAAACCACTCCTTGTGACAACACATGTGATTTGAACATCCTGTGTCGAGATACCATTCGACAGACTTCTCTTTAGTCGAATTTGTATCAGCCTTCAACAACAGTAATTCTAGGTCAGTAGCTATCATGAATGACAATTCTTCATCATCATTGCTGGCAATGTTGGAGGCATCACCAGTGTTTCCACTGCCCTGCCACACACACATTGCACAAGTATTTTGAGCATCCCAAGTGAATCCACTTATACAAGTGTTCCCACTATTTTGCTCGCTACTTTCAGCAATTCCTTCATCGAGTCGAATCTCATCTTCGACAGCCATCAACATTAACTCCTCTGAGTCAGAGTCTGAGTCACCATCATTAGCAAACTTGGCTTCTGCATCTTTATCCCTAGGAACTTTCTTGTTTTGACACTTGTTCCTATAATGCCCAAATTGCTGACAGTTATAACACTGAACTTTCGACAGGTCTCCCTTCTTCTTGTCGAAAGATCCTTGTTCTTTCTTCTTACTGCTTGATCCCTTTTCTCTACCCTTCTCCTTGTTGCCTGCCTTCCAATTTCTCTTAGAGGAGTATGAAAGCAAAGCTTGTTCAGTTTCTTTCTCTGAACTTCTCTGCCTTATTCTCAATTCATGCGCCTCTAAGGAACCCTGAAGTTCATCTAACTTCAACATATCTAGGTCCTTGGATTCTTCGATAGCAGTAACAACATAGTCGAATTCCAGGGTTAAGGATCTGAGCACCTTTTCGACTTTATTTACTTCAGTCACAGTTTCACCATTACCTTTCATTTGATTAGTTAATGCTACTAACCTCGTAATGAATTCTCCAATCGATTCTCCATCTGTCATCTTCAAGGCCTCGTACTGTTTCCTGAGCGAATGAAGGCGTATCTTCTTCAGTCTATCTGCTCCTCCATACGAGTTCTTGAGGATGTCCCAAGCTGCCTTTGCTGAATCACTGTCGATGATCAGGTTCAGGACATTGGAATCAACGCATTGGTGAATCAAAAACAGCCCTTTTCCATCTTTCTTCCTCAGCGAATGGTGGTTGTTCCTCACCGCTTCAGTGGCGTTTGCTGCCAAGGGTGGAACACCATCATTCACGACATCAAGTACATCTTGATATCGAAACAGCACCTTCATCTGCGCACACCAACGTTCATAATCCTTTCCGTCGAAGATTGGGAGGTTCCCCGGAATACCTCCACCAGAGTTGTCTCGCGCTGCCATGAATCTTGATAGATTTTGTAAGGATCTAACAAGCTTTGATACCAGTTTGTTGGGGATATACACGTGAAAGGGAGAAGAAAAGGAAGTGGCGGCGCAAGGTGTCAGAGGAATGATTAGGGCAATATCAATGAATAGTAAAAACTGCACTGAATTTCATAAAAAGTAGGGTACAAATTACATGCTACTGACGTCTGTATATATATACAATGAAACAGGCCTAGGCCCATAATTTCGACTAGCCCATTCGACTGGCCCATTTCGACTAGGTTTCTAACTACACCTACTATTATTACAAGCAATAGAATTACAAGGCATATCTCAATATTGAGGATCCCCATTTCTTTAGCCTGTGGCATGACACTTAGTGGAGTGTTTTTTTAAGACCTTGATGTGGAGAGATCATGTGGAGTGGTTTAGGAGTGACCAACATCTCGAGTTCTCTTTGATGTATGTGTTTGATGTTTAATTTGTTTTAAATAGGTGCATCTAAGACATGTGTATTTCACTTGTTGGGTATGTATTTGTCATTGACGTTTTGTACTTGTTTTTTGACAAATTCCACAATATTAATGAAATCTTAAATATCGAAAAAAAAAACAAAAGAAATTCAAAATTTGTCTATAACTCTATCGCTATTTCAACTTTTGTCTCTTACCTTTCTCGTTGAATTCAAGATTCCACATGAGCCTGATGCGTAGTTGATGCCCGATGCTATTTGATATCTCTCGATTTTTGAGACACCCAGGTATGGAGGTGGCATTGGTAAACCCAACTTAATAGCTACGAAAAATTAAAAAATTCAGAAAAGTTTATATAACAAGTCAAGATGCATATTGCTAGAGGATATAGATATATTCAAAACTTGTTTTTCTCCTATAAAAATGTTGTCTCATGTAAATAATGTTATTTCTAACTAGCTTACCAATTATTGAAGTCTAGCTATGCCATAGGGAAATACATTAGCCTTGGCAGCTGTGTTAAGGTTGTTGTTGTTTCCAGCATCTACACTTGAATCACCAAACACATACAAAGCTGGCACAAGGATGTTTGTATGATAAGCATTGGTCAACAAAACTTGGAGGGTTACAAGTAATATAACCAAAGAAACTTTGAAGCACAACATTTTTTTTACTTCTTCAACAAAATGAAGATGAAGAATAATCTCTTAAGATACACCAAAATCTTCAAATTGATGAGCGCTTTAAATATTGTTTTCTAAGCTTGTCTTTTGCAAGCAGTGATGGCACAATGTCATATGTTAATGTAACAAATGAGGAGGTGAATGAAGATATGGAAGAGATGAACTTTGATAATGGTGAATGGTGAAGATATGGAGGAGGTGAATGAAGATATGGAAGAGATGAACAAATTGTGGAGCCACTTGTTGTGTTAGACCGAATGGTGAAGAATGACAAAGACATGGTCTTGGTGCAATGGAGTGGTCTATTTCCTGAAGATGCAACATGGGAAGTGCTCGCTGATCTCGTTGCAACATACCCTCACCTCAACCTTGAGGACAAGGTTGGTCTTCTTGGGGATACGAATGTAACAAATGAGGAGGTGAATGAAGATATGGAAGAGATGAATTTTGATAATGAGCTGGACAATGAGACCACTCCACAAACAAGGCCCAAAAGGAACCGGGTTAGGCCCAAGTATTTGAGAGATTATGAGACAGCAAAACCTAATCCTAAACGTAAGTGAAGGGTGGCTGGATGCTTGCATAATGAGTGAATTATCTAGAAGTTTCTTCCTTTGGTAGCAGCTGTCATAGTGAGAGAATGTACTAGGATTAGCCAGCTGTCTTATTACCGTTTGGGAGTGTCCTTGTAAGGAATATGCTTCTGTAAATCTGGCTATTTAAGAGCCAATGATATTGAATAAATGCAGGAAATGAATATTCAAGAACAAAGTTAGTGTAGCTAGTAGCATTTATCATTTTGAGCCTTTCTCTTTTGTTTTTCTGGATCTGTTACGTAACATTGGTGCTTTCATCCGATTTGATACTCAAGCCAATAACCAACATCCCTAATTTGCATCTCCCAAATTCACGACACGGTTCTTCTCCCTCGCGAGCTCGCGTCATCTCTCGCACAAACCATCGCCACCACCATGACTTCCGAAAACACCTCCAAAAACCGCCCTACTCTCCGCCATCAACCAACTCATCGAATCCCAACAATCATTCCGCCAGGACTTCAACAACCTCTCCACCGAAGTCACCAACCTCCGTGCATGCCTCCCTCCGCCTGGCTTTCCACCATACCCTCCGAACCAACAACTCACTCACCCACTGTCCAACACCACCATCAAGCTTGAGATCCCAAAGTTCGACGGCACTGATGCATTAAGCTGGATCTTCAAAATCACTCAGTTTTTTGATTTTCACCAAACTGCTGAAGATCAACGTTTGCGCACAGCTTCCTTTTACATGGAGGGAGAAGCTCTCACTTGGTTCCAATGGATGCACTCCAATGGACAACTCCGATCGTGGCCGGCTTTCCTTCAAGCGTTGGAGCTCCGATTTGCGCCGTCTCACTACGACAATTCGCGAGGGGCCCTGTTTAAGCTCTGCCAAACAACCACCGTTGCTGACTACCAAGCTGCTTTTGAAACCCTAGCAAATCGCATTGTTGGCCTGTCACCGGATTTCTATCTCAGCTGCTTCATCTCTGGCCTCAAACCGGCGATTCGACGTGAGGTACAAGCATTTCAACCCTTTTCCCTATCTCAAGCCATTAGCTTAGCCCGTTTGCAAGAAGCAAAACTCAATGACCGACCCCAATCAAGCTCTTACCGTCGTCCTGAAACACACACCTCTGCCCCTACAAACACTCCAACTACCCAAGCCAGCTCCACTCACCGCCAAAATGTTCGACCATCTCTCACCACAAACCCTAACCCCCCACAAGCCAAAACACCCACCCCAATCAAACGATTGTCCCCAGCTGAGTTACAAGCTCGCCGTGACAAAGTTCTCTGTTATAATTGTGATGATCTCTATTTCACCGGCCACCATTGTCTGCGCAAATTTCACTTGTTGATAGCTGAACCCGAACCAGTTGACCCAAACACAGATAACGCCACCCAACTCCTGCTTGAAACCCAAAAACCAGCCACACAAGAACCCAACCCAGACATTGACCCTGCCCAAATCAGTTATCATGCCTTGGTAGGCCACACAGTCCCTCAAACCTTGCGTGTTATGGGAAGCATTAGCAAACAACAAGTTGCTGTACTAATTGATGGTGGCAGCACCAACAATTTTATTCAAGACAGGATTGTGAAACACTTAGGTCTTGAATTACAACCAACGGATGCTTTTAATGTGCTTGTTGGCAATGGAGAAGAGCTACCTTGCGCCTATTTGTGTCATCAAGTTCCTATTCTATTGGGTTCACATGAGTTTTTTGTGGATTTCTTTGTACTCCCCATTAGTGGTGCTGAATTGGTTTTAGGTGTGCAATGGTTGAAAACCTTAGGACCAATTCTTACTAATTATACCTCCCTTACCATGAAATTCATCATGAATGACAAGACCATTATCCTCCAAGGCATTCCCAAACCCCATCTAGCTGAAGCTTCTCTTCACCAACTTAAGAGAATGGTATCCACCCATGCTATTGATACTTACCTCCAACTCCACGTATTAAACCCACCCACCTCCCCAAACACTGCCACCACATTACCTCCACAAATTACCTCCTTAATTGACCAATTTTCCCCTTTGTTTGAACCACCTACTACCCTTCCTCCATCTAGAACCAGTGATCACCACATACCCCTTCAAGGTGGAGCCAACCCTGTGAATGTTAGACCATATCGTTACCCACATTTCTAGAAAAAAGAAATTTAGGCTCAAATCCGAGAAATGCTTACTCAAGGTATCATTCAACCTAGTTGCAGTTCCTTCTACTCGCCGGTTCTCTTGGTTCGCAAAAAGGATGGTTCTTGGCGTTTCTGCGTGGATTACCGTGCTCTCAATGCTATCACATTGAAGGATCGCTTTCCCATACCTTCCATTGAGGAGCTGCTGGACGAACTGTATGGTACTCATTTTTTCTCTAAACTTGATTTGCGCTCAGGATACCATCAAATCCGTATGTATCCAAGTGACATTTCCAAAACTGCTTTTCGCACTCATCAAGGGCACTATGAGTTCTTGGTTATGCCCTTTGGTCTTTGTAATGCTCCATCTACATTCCAAGCCACTATGAATATTCTCTTTCAACCAAATTTGCGTGAATTTGTGATTGTTTTTTTCCGATGATATTTTGGTGTTTAGTCGCTCACTGGAGGAACACTTAGAACATCTTAAACTGGTTTTTCAATTATTGCTTGACAATCAGTTTTTTCTGAAGAAGTCAAAATGTTCGTTTGCTCAACCATCTATCTCTTATTTGGGTCACATTGTCTCGACTGAGGGTGTGGGCCCTGACCCTGAGAAAATTGATGCAATGCTTAATTGGCCCACTCCAAAGACATTGAAACAGCTAAGGGGTTTTCTCGGTTTGACTGGTTTTTACCGCAAGTTTGTGAAACACTACGCATCCATTGCTGCCCCTCTCACTGAACGTTTGAAAAAGGATGCTTTTCAATGGAGTGATGCTGCTGAATCTGCCTTCCTTGCACTCAAAACAGCCATGACTAGAGCTCCGGTTTTGGCGTTACCTGATTTTGATAGTGAGTTTATCATTGAGACCGACGCGATCAGGAGTGGGAATGAGAGCTGTTTTATGTCAACAAGGGCACCCTATCTGTTTTTACAGCAAGAAATTTTGTCCTAAAATGCTTGCTTCATCTACTTATGTGTGAGAATTGTGTGCTATTACTTCAGCGGTCAAGAAGTGGCGAACCTATCTCTTGGGGCGCAAGTTTGTCATTCATACGGATCAACAGAGCCTTAGGGAATTAATGACTCAAATTGTTCAAACTCCAGAGCAACAATTCTACTTAGCCAAGTTACTTGGTTACTCATATGATATCGTGTACAAACCGGGAGCACAAAACAAAGTGGCTGACGCTCTCTCTCGTATCCATGAGCCTCCTCATCCTTGTTTGGGCCTCACCATTGCTCATTGTGAATTTCTGGACAAATTAAAGACTCATTGCATGGCTGATTCCGATTATCAGCAGCTTATTTCTGAAGTTAAGACAACTCCGGAACATCATCCTGAATATCAAGTGCACCATGACTTCCTTTAGTATAAAGGTAAGCTTTATATTCCTAAATCTTCCTCTCTGAAAACTACCTTGATGGAAGAATTTCACTCCTCTCCTATTGGAGGGCATAGTGGTATTACTAAAACCTTAGGAAGATTGAAGGAAAATGTTCATTGGGATGGAATGAGGAATGATGTTATTGAGTTTGTAAAGACTTGTCTTATTTGTCAACAAACAAAAGTTCCTCCTCACGCTCCTTATGGTTTGCTGCAACCTCTTCCCTTGCCTGAAAATATATGGGAAGATGTGTCCCTAGATTTCATCATAGGACTCCCTTCGTTCCAACATTGCACTGTGGTTCTAGTGGTGGTTGACAGGTTATCCAAGGCAGCTCATTTTGGCTTGTTACCAACACATTTCACTACTGTGAAAGTGGAAGAACTGTTCGCAAGAATGATTTGCAGTGTACATGGGATGCCAAAGAGCATGGTCAGTGATAGAGATCCTGTTTTTCTCAGCAAGTTTTGGCAGTAGCTGTTTAAATTGAATGGCACCAAGTTACGCATGTCGTCAGCATATCACCCTCAAAGTGATGGTCAAACGGAGATCGTTAACAAGGCCCTACAACAATATCTTCGTTGCTTTGTTCACCAACAACCACACACTTGGGGAAAGTTTTTCATTGGGCAGAATTTCATCACAACACTGATGTTCATGAAAGCACAGGCCTGAGTCCTTATCAGGTAGTCTTTGGGAAACCACCACCCACTCTGTCTCAGTATATTCCAGGGGCAAGCAGCATTGAAGCAGTTGACTCTGAGCTACTGACCCCTGACAAGATTTTGCTATTGTTGAAAAAGAAGTTGCTGAAAGCACAAGTCGCTATGAAACATTTTGCTGACAAACATCGGAAGGAGCATTCTTTCACTGTTGGTGACCTTGTATTGGTCAAGCTGAGACCATATAGACAAACATCTGTGGCTGGACATCGTTCACGCAAACTGTCTAAAATATTTTATGGCCCTTTTAAGTTTATCAAAGCTTTTAGTGAAGTTGCTTTTCAGCTTGAATTACCTCCTGACAGTAAGATTCATCCTATTTTTCATGTGTCTCAACTAAAGCCATACTTTGGTAATGCTGATCCTACACTTGATTTACCACCCACTGCCATTGAAAATCAACAAATTGTGGAGCCACTTGCTGTGTTAGACCGAATGGTGAAGAATGACAAAGACATGGTCTTGGTGCAATGGAGTGGTCTATTTCCTGAAGATGCAACATGGGAAGTGCTCGCTGATCTCGTTGCAACATACCCTCACCTCAACCTTGAGGACAAGGTTGCTCTTCTTGGGGATACGAATGTAACAAATGAGGAGGTGAATGAAGATATGGAAGAGATGAACTTTGATAATGAGCTGGACAATGAGACCACTCCACAAACAAGGTCCAAAAGGAACCGGGTTAGGCCCAAGTATTTGAGAGATTATGAGATTGCAAAACCTAATCCTAAACGTAAGTGAATGGTGGCTGGATGCTTGCATAATGAGTGAATTATCTAGAAGTTTCTTCCTTTGGTAGCAGCTGTCATAGTGAGAGAATGTACTAGGATTAGCCAGCTGTCTTATTACCGTTTGGGAGTGTCCTTGTAAGGAATATGCTTCTGTAAATCTGGCTATTTAAGAGCCAATGAGATTGAATAAATGCAGGAAATGAATATTTAAGAACAAAGTTAGTGTAGCTAGTAGCATTTATCATTTTGAGCCTTTCTCTTTTGTTTTTCTGGATCTGTTACGTAACAGTTAAACAATTAATGTATTTAATAAAAAACTTAATGTCATGATATTCCCTTAACCTTTTCCTTTAATAGTTATAATAAAGTTTTTTTTGGTAATTTTTTTTTTGGTATAAACCGGGTATCCTCTTCGCGCAACTGCAGAGACTAATCCCTCGAGCCAGCCGGTAGGACCACAATCGGTGGCAAAGCTCTCCCTCAAGAGATTTAACACTACTGCATGTCCAAGGCTGGATTCGAACCCAAGACCTTGGTTAAGCTAGAAGAGACCCCTACCATCTCATCCAAGTGCTCTTGGGTATTTTTTGGTAAAATTTTTTTTTGGGTGGAAGCATGCTTTGGACTGGGGCGTCATCCTCTCACTCTACATTTTTTTTACAAAAAAAAAGCCTTGTTATCACAATAAGAATAATGACAAATAAATAAGGCTTTGTTTGGTTATAATAAGACTCTGCCCGAACATATGATGACAAATAAAAGAAAATTGTTTTATCGAGAAATACAAAGACTCTTATATTGTCTCCTTCTCTCATTTTCTTGCTCTTCTTCTTGCTATAACTTTGATTATTTCATAACACGTTATCAGCACGAAGTTCTACCAATCTAAGCATTTAATCTTTGATTGCTCACAAATTTGTTTGATCGGTGGATAAGGATAACTGATAAGGTACGTGTCTCCTTCACTGTGAAGATTGATGATTCTTTTATTTTTTTTACATTCAAAATTTTAATGAATATGTATTCTTTGGAGAAATAATACAAATTTGTTTGATCTGTGGATAAGGATAACCGATATGTAAGCAGTCACTAATAAAAGGTAATATTGGTTATTGTATTGTGTAGTATGGGATGCCTTTTTCCTAGAGATGACAATGTCAATACCATTGCATGTGTGTAGGTATTTAAAATTAAATGTATATGATTGATCATCTCTATTTATCTATATATCTATCTATCTATATATATATATATTTATCTATCTATCTATCTATATATATATATATATATATATATATATATATATATATATATATATATATATATATATATATATCCACACAACACGGTTTATAAGTTACTTTTATCATAAAGTTCCCCTGATCTTATAATATAAGGCTTTTTATTATCTTTCATCAATCCATATACAGTGGCTTTTTATAACTCCTTTGGGTTGAACCTTCAAAGAGGAAATGGTGGCTTGTATCAAATACTGCATATTAGAGATGATATGGTAACTACCCCTGTATATTAGTCGACAGATTTTGCATAAATTTAATTATGATGCAGATTTTGGAAACATATCCTTAGATCTTCGCATAAAATTAATTTATAGTATGGCAAAATTCATTCACCACAAACTCTTTCATTAATCATGATATAAGGCTTTTCATTAAGATAGGGTCACATCTATTCTTATGATATAGGGTCACATCTATTCGTAGCAGTTAACTTGTAAGAATATTTTGTCTTTTTGTATGCCAAAGGTGTTAATTTGTAGGCATAGTTTATCTTCTAGTTTTATAATTATCACCATGATTATTAATTTTTATATGTTACCATAATGCTGGCCTCTCATGCTTGTGACTCAGTAGGTTTCTTGTATTCCAAACTAATCTATGATCTAGTTATAATAGCCTATAGTTAATTAGATATCTACTATAATGGGGCTGAAATTTTATGGATGATTACATGTTATTCTTGTAAAGTTCCTATATTATTTTGCTAGTTACTTCGCTGATTTTCATATCAGATTCTGTCAAATGGATCTCTGTAATTAGTTTTGCAATGTTGATTTGGTTGTTATTCAACATCGACCTTAGTTCCTTAAACAAAATAATAATAATAAAAATGGTAAAATATAGAAGGATAATGAATTAAGCTATATTATTGTTGTCTAAAATGTAATTAAGTTATATTATCATTCTGGAGACTCTTCCATTGCTATCATATGTGATATCTCCTATTATTGTGAAAGATATTGTTTAGGCTTTAAGAGGCTATTTAGGTTTATTTATGTGATCTCTCTTATTAATATTGTTGCCGTTGCGGTTAGTTGATGAGGTAACATAAATGTTTTTATTCCGTAACTGATTTGTTGATTGAATAGATCAATAATAAATCTTCTATCATGTGAACTGTTTGGATATAATGAACTCTCTCATCTGTTGGGTATAATTACTTGACTATGGTGTAGTTGCGCCTTCAACTAAAAGTCATTTGGAATATCACGAGACTCATCCCACTATATTGTTATTATATTGTTATCCTAGCCCGGGGAACAAATTTACACATTGAGAACACATTATATTCCCCTAAGTATCCTAGAAATTTATTAAGTTTCAAAGATATTCGTCTAAATGGATATTATATTGAAACGAGATATGAAGGAGATATTGAATATCTTTATATAACGAGATCGATATACTTTGAATAAAATAAGTGTGGTGAAAAAATTGCCCACTTTTTCCTCTGGTTTGTACTACACTTATATCGGTGCAATTGAAGCACATGTTGTTGTAAACCAGAAGTTTACAAATCACAATAAGTTTGCTGTTTGGCATAACCGGTGGGGCCATCCCGGGTCTATAATGATGCGAAAAATAATTGAAAATTCATGTGGTCATCAATTGAAGAACTAGGAGGTTCTTCTATTTAATAAGTTCTCATGTATCTCCTATTAACAAGGAAAGTTTATAATTAGACCATGACCACAAAATTGGAAGTGAATATCTCAAATTTTTAGAACGAATACATATGATGATATTTGTGGGTCAATACACCCACCATGTGGACCATTTAGATGTTTTATGATTTTAATTGATGCATCAACTAGATGACACATATATTTGTCGTCAAATCACAACTGGAAGTTTGTGAGATTGTGTGCTACTATAATTCCACTAAGAGCTTATTTTTCTAAATTATCTAGAAACCATCTGACGATTACTGTATGTCTATTAGAATTGATATTGGACATCACGTAGCATATGTCCATTCATAAAATGGTCTTGAAGAACCATTCTTTAGACATCTAAAGTTAATAATATGACCAATACTTATGAGATAATAACTTTCAATTTCTACTTGGGAACATGCAATTTTGCATGTTGTACCTTTGATTCGCATCAAGCCAACAAGTTATCACAACTCTTCCTCTTTATATTTGGTTTTTGGTCACGAACCTAATATTTTCCATCTTAGAACTTTTGGATGTGCAGTGTATGTTCCAATTTCTCCATTCACAATGCGCTATGATGGGTCCTCAAATAATTTTGGGAATACCTAAACTATCTTGAGCCAACATTTGGAGATTTATTTATAGTCCAGTTTGATGATTATCATTTGATGAATTAAATTTCTCAACATTAGGGGGGAGAGAATAAGCAGCTGAAAAAAAGAGGTTAGTAGGAATGAATTCTCATTGTCTCGTCTTGATACTCAAACTAAACAATGTGAACTAGAAGTTCAAAAGATAATTCATTTGCAAAGCTTAGAAAATCATCTACCAAATTCATTCACTTTGCCAAATGTGTGACCAAATCATACATATCAGCTGCTAATGCTCCATTAAAATGGATGTCCCTGTTGGACAATCTAATATTGCAAATGAGTCTCCGCGCCTGAAGTGTGGTAGACCAATCGGTTCCAAAGATAAAAAACCTCGAACAAGAAAATGAGCTAAAACGAAAGATGGTCCAAGCGAAGATATAGAAACACTAAAAGAGTCTTCAGACATAATTGAGATTTAAATTCCAGAAGAACTGATCAGGTACCTGAAAAAAAAATTGGAATTAAAGAGATCTCAATGAATTATGTCAAGAATGAAATACAATGGAACCGAAATGAAGTCAACTGATAGCGAGGATCATGAACCAAAGTTACTAAAGATTGTAGGCAAAGTGAGAATTCGCCAAATTTGAAAGATGAAATTGAAGCAGAATTAAACTCGTTTTGCAAAAAAAAAAATTGGACATGTAGTCCACACACCTGAAGGTGTGAAACCAGTTGGATACAAATGGGTTTTTGTGCAAAAACAGAATGAGAATGGAGAAATTGTGAGACTCATTAGTCATAATTATTTGAAGACCCCTGAAGGATTTAATATTCCAATACACACCTTTCGGATTCTCGAGATGATTACTCAAATTGAATCAATCCCTCCATGAGATAATATAATTTGAACACATATGGTATAATCATCTAAATTCATATTCTAGAGGAGGGATACAAAAATGACATCACTTGTCCATATAGTGTTATGAAAATATTTGGAAAAGAATTTGCTATAACTGATATCTATGTTGATGACATAAATATTATCGGAACTCCTGAAGAGCTTCCAAAAACTATAGACTGTTCAAAGAAAGAGCTCTAGATGAATGACCTCAAATTATATCTGATGGATTTTGAGGTTGAACCTGTAGTTGACCTCTACATGAAAATCCCAGAAGGATTCAAGATAAAAAGAAATATCTTCAAATAAATTATTTTGAAAAACAAAGTCTCAAATTGATCTGCAGAAATTATTTATATTGAGTACATTAGTTGTGTAGTAAGAATATATGAAATATCTTAGTCCCGAAGACTATGAAAGCATGCATGCATATTACCAAATGTTATATCCCTTGATATGGTAATATTATTATGTGATAATTAGTTGTAATATAGTTCATTACAAACCAAAGTGCATTGAAACAAAGTGGGATGCATAATTCATTTTTGACTATCATAATGAATAAATCATTTTATATATGTTACTCAAATTAACCATGCAGATACAAAGTATTTTTCTGATCTAGATCAAGTCAGATCACAAGTCAGCTATTGTCTACATGTGAGGACATTGAAATATCTTTTTGATCTACAAAACAATCTACAGTTGTTGCTTCTTTATTTCATACTCAAATGCCAACAATTCAAGGAAGATGTCCTGAAGATAATATTGACCTCAAAACTCCATTAAAAGAGGATATCTCACAAGTGACAAAGAGGAGTTGATCGCTCCATATGCACTCAGGGAGAAAATTCAGATGCTAGAATTCAAATTCTTAAGTGACGGTTCAAATAGGGGGAGAAAAGTTGCACTATTTTTCCCTTTTCCATGGTTTTATCCCACAGGGTTTTCCTGGAAAGGTTTTTAACGAGACAATTCCCTCTGAAAGGATATTGTAGTCTTTTTCCTTCACTAGATTTTTTTTCCACTAGGTTTTTTTCTAGTAAGGTTTTAATGAGGCATATCCTCGATGGACATCCAATGGGGGGTGTTATGAATATTACTATTGGATGTGCATTATTCTTCCCCTACCTTCTCATCATTATCTTGTAAGTGGTCTTTTTTGATGGACTACTCACTTACCAATCCCCATCTTATAAATAGGGTTCACCCTCATATGTAGAGACTAACTTGTGAAGAGAAATACAAAGACTCTTATATTGTCCCCTTCTCTCATTTTCTTGCTCTTCTTCTGGCTATAACTTCGATTATTTCATAACAAAAATATAGTTATTGTTTTAATCACTATAAGAATACAAATTCTCGGTTTTTCCATGCAATGGCTAGTGCGAGAAAGCGTAGAAACCATATTTCGAAATTGATCCGTGATGATGGTAGTGAGTCTACGGCGCAACAGGATTTATGTGATGTGGCTAGAGGATACTTTGAAGATCTCTTTCAATGCAACCTTGGAGACAATGATGAAGTGGTATCTCATGTAAAAGTTTGTGTGACTGGGAATGATAATCAACGTCTTTTGAAACCCCTTGAAATAGAGGAATTCAAGCAAGCTCTTTTTCAAATGCATTCCGATAAAGCTCCCGGACCGGATGGTCTTAATCCGGCGTTCTTCAAAAAAAATTGGAATCTTTGTGGGGTGGAATTGTTTCACACGGGTAAATCTTGGTTGGATAAGGGGAAATTTTCCCCTAGTCTAAATGATGCTAATATTGTTCTCATTCCGAAGGTGGATAACCCAACAACTATGAAAGATCTTCGGCCTATATCCTTATGTAATGTCATTTATAAGATTATTTCCAACGTGCTTGCGAATAGGCTCAAACTGATTCTTCCTTAATGTTTTTCATTTACTCAAATGAGTTTTTCAATAAAATGTTTTTCAAGTGATTTTATAAAATATGAATTTAAGAGAATTTGTGACTTATGAATTTCTGCGTGCTCAAAAAGCGTTTTATAAAGCAGCTGAAATGCTACCTTTTCCCGAAATCCATTTTCTCCTGTCACAATCAATTGCTGGCTCTGGCATTAAAATTCAGAATACATACTCACAATCGTTGTTCAACTAAAATAATTTTTCTCCCATATTCTGGCCGCCATCACCAACTTTCAAACTAAGCAGCATGAAATACATAAAGCCTAAAACAATTGGTTTCAAATATGATTTTCTGTTGGTTTTGATGATCCCTTATAAAACTGCAATGGTTCTTTTACCTTGTCAAATAGCCGTGACATTCGGTTCGCAAACTCTATCTTACGTTGACCCTCTTTGATCATGACAAAAAGGAGGAGAGAAATATAGGGTTGCATATGAGCATATAGAACTTGCATATTATGCATCTAGTCAATAAGTCAGGGGGAGCATCATGATAGGGGGAGCATCATATATATATTATCTGTTTGAACTAACCTCCCACCTTGAGATGAGTTAATGTTTTGTCATCATCAAAAAGGGGGAGAATGTGGATACCTTGTATTGCAGGTAAACTAATATTGCAAGAAGTTTTGATGATGAAAAAGACAAAAGCTAAAGTTGATAATAGGAAAAAGGCAAAGTCAAAGTTGATGAGAAAGACCAAAGCTAAAGTTGATGAAAGTGACAAAATATCCAAAGTCACAATCCAAGACAATCAAGCTCAAGAATTAAAGTTTCAAGATATAAGGGTAGTCCTTAGGGTTTGGGTGCGTCTTAGGATAAGTGTAAGCTCTTACGAAGGTCAGCTAATCTCTCAAAGTCCCATGATTTTCAAAATGCATGCATGCACACGTAAACACAAGAAGCATTTTTGAAAAGCATAAAATCGATTTTCTCTATTTTATTCTATATATAAAAATCGATTTTCAGGTCAATACAAAAGCTAAAGAATCGATTCATACTAGTTTCACTAAGTATGCAAATCGATTCCTAAGTATTTCTAAAAAGGAAGAATCGATTCATACTATTTTATACTAAGCATAAAAATCGTTTCTCAAGTGTCTTTAAAAGGAAAGAATCGATTCATATTATTTTTTACCAAAGTGCATAATCGATTCACAAGTATTTTTCAAAAAGGAAAGAATCGATTCACACTATTTTTCACTTAACTGAGAATCGATTCCTACATGTCTCAGGCAAGCTGAGAATCGATTCATACATGTTTTCACTAAGTATAGAATCGATTCCTAGCCCTCCATAGTTCTTAAGAATCGATTGTCTCTATTTTTCAAAACAAATCAAAATCGATTCCTCACTTAAATGAATCGATTTCTAGATCAAATGCTTTCAACAAAGAATTGATTCCTACACTATTTTTAACGTAAACTTGATTTTTTCATAGCCTATAAATAGGCAGTGCTTCACGTTCATTTTTACACAACAACCCATTTCACGAATCAGAGAACTTTTGAGAAAAACTCTTTACGCTTTTACTTTTCTCGTCACGCACCGTTGGTCCGTCTGAGCTGATCTGTTGCTAAGAGTTAGTTGGGGTTGCATTCTTCAAGTTGTAATATCTGCCTTCATTAGAGGTATTTCTGTCTTTACAATTGTTTATTATTTAATTGTTGTGATTTGTTCTAGGGAGTGGGGTATCTCTCTAGGGTAGCTGTTTGTACTAGGAAGTGGGGTATCTTTCTGGGGCAGCTGATTGAAACAGGGGTGGGGTATCTCTTGTTATTGATATATTAGATTTGAGGGCTCTCCATAGGTGGGGTATCCTAGGAGGAGAGTGCCTGAGTCTGTAAAGGTTTTCCAAGGTACCTGTAAGCCTTGTTGTTTTGGTTAGTGGAAAATCTCACAAGGGTGTGAGGACTGGACGTAGGTCACTAGGAGGTGACCGAACCAGGATAAATCTCTGCGTGCTTTACTGCTTTCGTGCTTTACTGTTATACCGCTTTACTGCTTTATACTCTAATTCCTTCGCTTCCACTTAACCTGCGCGAAATTGATCTAAGTCATTGAAAAAGGGGAAAAACGTTTTCGAAAGATCTGAAAAGTTTTAAATCTCAATTCACCCCCCCTCTTGAGACTGAAGCCACTTGGTAACAAGTGGTATCAGAGCTAGACTCTTGTATAAAGGGCCTAGCAGCTTCAAGAGAAATGGCTTCAGGTTGGTCTACGCAAGAGGGTGCTTCTCTTACCCGTCCTCCGGGATTCAACGGGAAAGATTATGCATATTGGAAAGAAAGAATGAGAATCTTTATTGAAGAGGTAGACTTAGATGTTTGGGATGCTGTGGAAAAAGGACCCTATGTCCCCACACACATAGTAGATGGTATTCTTACAATTAAAAGTAGAAATGAATGGTCTGATGATGAGAAAAGAAAAGTGCAACATAATTTATGTGCCAAAAAAATTATTACTTCTGCTTTAAGTCCTGATGAATTTTTTCGAGTTTCAAATCGTAAATCTGCCCAAGAAATGTGGGATAATCTCCAAGTTACTCATGAGGGTACAAATGAAGTGAAAAGGGCAAGAACAAATACTCTTATCAGAGAGTACGAACTATTTAGAATGAATACAGGTGAAACAATACCAGAAATGCAGAAAAGGTTAACTCACATAGTGAATCAGTTAAGCTTGTTGGGAAAGTCATTTCCTGCAGAGGATCTAATCAACAAAGTTCTGAGATGTCTGAATAGAGAATGGCAACCCAAGGTTACTGCTATAGCTGAATCAAGAAATTTAGCTACTATGACTCTGGCTACTCTGTTCAGTAAACTTCAAGAGCATGAACTAGAACTCACTCGTCTAGCTGAGCACGAAAATACAGATAAGAAAAAGAAAAGCTTGGCTCTAAAAGCATCTAGTTCAAGTCAACTGTGTGAGAGCGAAGATTCAGAAAATGAGGATGATGAAAATGAGGAAAGCATGGCTCTCATGGTTCGAGGGTTCAAACGGTTTATGAAACGGAAAAATCACTCTAAAAGGAACTTCAACACCAAAAGGAAAGAAAGCTCATCCGGTCCTCTTATTTGCTATGAATGTGGGAAACCCAGGCATATGAAGATGGAATGCCCTAATCTACAGAAAAAGGGATCCAAATTCGAAAAGAAGACATTCAAAGAAAACGAAAGAAGGAAAGCCTACGTAGCGTGGGACGACAATGACACAAGCAGTTCAGATGGTTTAGAAAGCGAAAAAGCTCATGTTGCTCTTATGGCCAACCACGAAAGTGAAGGGGACTCCGAAAACGAGGTAAGCTCTAACTCTGATTCTTTACAAGATGCATATGATGAACTATATGAAGCCTTTACTGAATTGCATGATAAATCTTCAAAATTAGCTAAAGCTCTAAGCAAATCTAAGAAAGTTATCACTCATCTTGAAAATGATATCACTGCTTTAACTAAAGAAAAATTAGAGCTTAGAAAAGAAAATGATGATCTTGTTTACTTCAAGGAAAATTATGTATGTGATAAGTGTATAGAACATGAAAAGAAAATCAATGAGCTTGAATGTACAATAGACAAAATGTCCAAATTACAACATGTACATCCTAGGATTCCGAGAAATAACTTTGTGAAAAGCAATATGCATCATAGACCTAAGTTTTCCACTAGACCTTATATTAGATGTTATTATTGTGGTAAACCTGGACATACAGCTTCTGTTTGCAGGACAAGAGGTAAACAAAATATGAAAAAGGTGTGGGTTCCCAAAGGAACCATACCAAACACTAACCCATAAGGACCCAAAGAGATTTGGGTACCTAGAATCCTGTTTTAGATCATTGCAGGTATGCTTCAAGGTATGGGGGCAGATTGACACCTTGATAGCAAAGACTCAAAGCCAATGACCGGAGACGCAATAAAGTTCTTAACACTCACCCCCGGAAAAAGCCGTCATGTGACTTGTGATAAATAGAGGAAGAATCACCGGTAAAGGTCAGATTGGTTAAAATTTTATTCACCTCTATTTTGAAAATGTGCTTAAGAATAGTTTATCAAGTCAAATATGTGACTACTAAAATAGAGCAATTCCTGAATCTCATTTCATGTATCTTTAAAGAACAAATATTTATAAGGCATGAAAGTATTCTGGTCATCCCTCTAGGACTAAGCATATAGAAATTATATATCACTTTCTTAGAGGTTATGGTTAAAAAGGCGATAGTGTGATTGAGTTAGTTGAGTCGTCACAAACAACTAGTTGACTTTTTCAGAAATCCATTGCAAAAGAAAACCTGGTTCTTCATTTACTCAAATGAGTTTTTCAATAAAATGTTTTTCAAGTGATTTTATAAAATATGAATTTAAGAGAATTTGTGACTTATGAATTTCTGCGTGCTCAAAAAGCATTTGATAAAGCAGCTGAAATGCTACCTTTTCCCGAAATCCATTTTCTCCTGTCACAATCAATTGCTGGCTCTGGCATTAAAATTCAGAATACATACTCACAATCGTTGTTCAACTAAAATAATTTTTCTCCCATATTCTGGCCGCCATCACCAACTTTCAAACTAAGCATCATGAAATACATAAAGCCTAAAACAATTGGTTTCAAATATGATTTTCTGTTGGTTTTGATGATCCCTTATAAAACTGCAATGGTTCTTTTACCTTGTCAAATAGCCGTGACATTCGGTTCGCAAACTCTATCTTACGTTGACCCTCTTTGATCATGACAAAAAGGGGGAGAGAAATATAGGGTTGCATATGAGCATATAGAACTTGCATATTATGCATCTAGTCAATAAGTCAGGGGGAGCATCATATATATATTATCTGTTTGAACTAACCTCCCACCTTGAGATGAGTTAATGTTTTGTCATCATCAAAAAGGGGGGGAATGTGGATACCTTGTATTGCAGGTAAACTAATATTGCAAGAAGTTTTGATGATGAAAAAGGCAAAAGCTAAAGTTGATAATAGGAAAAAGGCAAAGTCAAAGTTGATGAGAAAGACCAAAGCTAAAGTTGATGAAAGTGACAAAATATCCAAAGTCACAATCCAAGACAATCAAGCTCAAGAATTAAAGTTTCAAGATATAAGGGTAGTCCTTATAAATAAGGGTAGTCCTTAGGGTTTGGGTGCGTCTTAGGATAAGTGTAAGCTCTTACGAAGGTCAGCTCATCTCTCAAAGTCCCATGATTTTCAAAATGCATGCATGCACACGTAAACACAAGAAGCATTTTTGAAAAGCATAAAATCGATTTTCTCTATTTTATTCTATATATAAAAATCGATTTTCAGGTCAATACAAAAGCTAAAGAATCGATTCATACTAGTTTCACTAAGTATGCAAATCGATTCCTATGTATTTCTAAAAAGCAAGAATCGATTCATACTATTTTATACTAAGCATAAAAATCGTTTCTCAAGTGTCTTTAAAAGGAAAGAATCGATTCATATTATTTTTTACCAAAGTGCATAATCGATTCACAAGTATTTTTCAAAAAGGAAAGAATCGATTCACACTATTTTTCACTTAACTGAGAATCGATTCCTACATGTCTCAGGCAAGCTGAGAATCGATTCATACATGTTTTCACTAAGTATAGAATCGATTCCTAGCCCTCCATAGTTCTTAAGAATCGATTGTCTCTATTTTTCAAAACAAATCAAAATCGATTCCTCACTTAAATGAATCGATTTCTAGATCAAATGCTTTCAACAAAGAATTGATTCCTACACTATTTTTAACGTAAACTTGATTTTTTCATAGCCTATAAATAGGCAGTGCTTCACGTTCATTTTTACACAACAACCCATTTCACGAATCAGAGAACTTTTGAGAAAAACTCTTTACGCTTTTACTTTTTCTCGTCACGCACCGTTGGTCCGTCTGAGCTGATCTGTTGCTAAGAGTTAGTTGGGGTTGCATTCTTCAAGTTGTAATATCTGCCTTCATTAGAGGTATTTCTGTCTTTACAATTGTTTATTATTTAATTGTTGTGATTTGTACTAGCTGTTTGTATCTTTCTGGGGCAGCTAATTGTAACAGGGGTGGGGTATCTCTTGTTATTGTTATATTAGATTTGAGGGCTCTCCATAGGTGGGGTATCCTAGGAGGAGAGTGCCTGAGTCTGTAAAGGTTTTCCAAGGTACCTGTAAGCCTTGTTGTTTTGGTTAGTGGAAAATCTCACAAGGGTGTGAGGACTGGACGTAGGTCACTAGGAGGTGACCGAACTAGGATAAATCTCTGCGTGCTTTACTGCTTTCGTGCTTTACTGTTATACCGCTTTACTGCTTTATACTCTAATTCCTTCGCTTCCACTTAACCTGCGCGAAATTGATCTAAGTCATTGAAAAAGGGGAAAAACGTTTTCGAAAGATCTGAAAAGTTTTAAATCTCAATTCACCCCCCCTCTTGAGACTGAAGCCACTTGGTAACAAGTGGTATCAGAGCTAGACTCTTGTATAAAGGGCCTAGCAGCTTCAAGAGAAATGGCTTCAGGTTGGTCTACGCAAGAGGGTGCTTCTCTTACCCGTCCTCCGGGATTCAACGGGAAAGATTATGCATATTGGAAAGAAAGAATGAGAATCTTTATTGAAGAGGTAGACTTAGATGTTTGGGATGCTGTGGAAAAAGGACCCTATGTCCCCACACACATAGTAGATGGTATTCTTACAATTAAAAGTAGAAATGAATGGTCTGATGATGAGAAAAGAAAAGTGCAACATAATTTATGTGCCAAAAAAATTATTACTTCTGCTTTAAGTCCTGATGAATTTTTTCGAGTTTCAAATCGTAAATCTGCCCAAGAAATGTGGGATAATCTCCAAGTTACTCATGAGGGTACAAATGAAGTGAAAAGGGCAAGAACAAATACTCTTATCAGAGAGTACGAACTATTTAGAATGAATACAGGTGAAACAATACCAGAAATGCAGAAAATGTTCACTCACATAGTGAATCAGTTAAGCTTGTTGGGAAAGTCATTTCCTGCAGAGGATCTAATCAACAAAGTTCTGAGATGTCTGAATAGAGAATGGCAACCCAAGGTTACTGCTATAGCTGAATCAAGAAATTTAGCTACTATGACTCTGGCTACTCTGTTCAGTAAACTTCAAGAGCATGAACTAGAACTCACTCGTCTAGCTGAGCACGAAAATACAGATAAGAAAAAGAAAAGCTTGGCTCTAAAAGCATCTAGTTCAAGTCAACTGTGTGAGAGCGAAGATTCAGAAAATGAGGATGATGAAAATGAGGAAAGCATGGCTCTCATGGTTCGAGGGTTCAAACGGTTTATGAAACGGAAAAATCACTCTAAAAGGAACTTCAACACCAAAAGGAAAGAAAGCTCATCCGGTCCTCTTATTTGCTATGAATGTGGGAAACCCAGGCATATGAAGATGGAATTCCCTAATCTACAGAAAAAGGGATCCAAATTCGAAAAGAAGACATTCAAAGAAAACGAAAGAAGGAAAGCCTACGTAGCGTGGGACGACAATGACACAAGCAGTTCAGATGGTTTAGAAAGCGAAAAAAGCTCATGTTGCTCTTATGGCCAACCACGAAAGTGAAGGGGAATCCGAAAATGAGGTAAGCTCTAACTCTGATTCTTTACAAGATGCATATGATGAACTATATGAAGCCTTTACTGAATTGCATGATAAATCTTCAAAATTAGCTAAAGCTCTAAGCAAATCTAAGAAAGTTATCACTCATCTTGAAAATGATATCACTGCTTTAACTAAAGAAAAATTAGAGCTTAGAAAAGAAAATGATGATCTTGTTTACTTCAAGGAAAATTATGTATGTGATAAGTGTATAGAACATGAAAAGAAAATCAATGAGCTTGAATGTACAATAGACAAAATGTCCAAATTACAACATGTACATCCTAGGATTCCGAGAAATAACTTTGTGAAAAGCAATATGCATCATAGACCTAAGTTTTCCACTAGACCTTATATTAGATGTTATTATTGTGGTAAACCTGAACATACAGCTTCTGTTTGCAGGGCAAGAGGTAAACAAAATATGAAAAAGGTGTGGGTTCCTAAAGGAACCATACCAAACACTAACCCACAAGGACCCAAAGAGATTTGGGTACCTAGAATCCTGTTTTAGATCATTGCAGGTATGCTTCAAGGTATGGGGGCAGATTGACACCTTGATAGCAAAGACTCAAAGCGCATGACCGGAGACGCAATAAAGTTCTTAACACTCACCCCCGGAAAAAGCCGTCATGTGACTTGTGATAAATAGAGGAAGAATCACCGGTAAAGGTCAGATTGGTTAAAATTTTATTCACCTCTATTTTGAAAATGTGCTTAAGAATAGTTTATCAAGTCAAATATGTGACTACTAAAATAGAGCAATTCCTGAATCTCATTTCATGTATCTTTAAAGAACAAATATTTATAAGGCATGAAAGTATTCTGGTCATCCCTCTAGGACTAAGCATATAGAAATTATATATCACTTTCTTAGAGGTTATGGTTAAAAAGGCGATAGTGTGATTGAGTTAGTTGAGTCGTCACAAACAACTAGTTGACTTTTTCAGAAATCCATTGCAAAAGAAAACCTGGTTCTTCATTTACTCAAATGAGTTTTTCAATAAAATGTTTTTCAAGTGATTTTATAAAATATGAATTTAAGAGAATTTGTGACTTATGAATTTCTGCGTGCTCAAAAAGCGTTTTATAAAGCAGCTGAAATGCTACCTTTTCCCGAAATCCATTTTCTCCAGTCACAATCAATTGCTGGCTCTGGCATTAAAATTCAGAATACATACTCACAATCGTTGTTCAACTAAAATAATTTTTCTCCCATATTCTGGCCGCCATCACCAACTTTCAAACTAAGCAGTATGAAATACATAAAGCCTAAAACAATTGGTTTCAAATATGATTTTGTTGGTTTTGATGATCCCTTATAAAACTGCAATGGTTCTTTTACCTTGTCAAATAGCCGTGACATTCGGTTCGCAAACTCTATCTTACGTTGACCCTCTTTGATCATGACAAAAAGGGGGAGAGAAATATAGGGTTGCATATGAGCATATAGAACTTGCATATTATGCATCTAGTCAATAAGTCAGGGGGAGCATCATGATAGGGGGAGCATCATATATATTATCTGTTTGAACTAACCTCCCACCTTGAGATGAGTTAATGTTTTGTCATCATCAAAAAGGGGGAGAATGTGGATACCTTGTATTGCAGGTAAACTAATATTGCAAGAAGTTTTGATGATGAAAAAGACAAAAGCTAAAGTTGATAATAGGAAAAAGGCAAAGTCAAAGTTGATGAGAAAGACCAAAGCTAAAGTTGATGAAAGTGACAAAATATCCAAAGTCACAATCCAAGACAATCAAGCTCAAGAATTAAAGTTTCAAGATATAAGGGTAGTCCTTATAAATAAGGGTAGTCCTTAGGGTTTGGGTGCGTCTTAGGATAAGTGTAAGCTCTTACGAAGGTCAGCTCATCTCTCAAAGTCCCATGATTTTCAAAATGCATGCATGCACACGTAAACACAAGAAGCATTTTTGAAAAGCATAAAATCGATTTTCTCTATTTTATTCTATATATAAAAATCGATTTTCAGGTCAATACAAAAGCTAAAGAATCGATTCATACTAGTTTCACTAAGTATGCAAATCGATTCCTAAGTATTTCTAAAAAGCAAGAATCGATTCATACTATTTTATACTAAGCATAAAAATCGTTTCTCAAGTGTCTTTAAAAGGAAAGAATCGATTCATATTATTTTTTACCAAAGTGCATAATCGATTCACAAGTATTTTTCAAAAAGGAAAGAATCGATTCACACTATTTTTCACTTAACTGAGAATCGATTCCTACATGTCTCAGGAAAGCTGAGAATCGATTCATACATGTTTTCACTAAGTATAGAATCGATTCCTAGCCCTCCATAGTTCTTAAGAATCGATTGTCTCTATTTTTCAAAACAACTCAAAATCGATTCCTCACTTAAATGAATCGATTTCTAGATCAAATGCTTTCAACAAAGAATCGATTCCTACACTATTTTTAACGTAAACTTGATTTTTTCATAGCCTATAAATAGGCAGTGCTTCACGTTCATTTTTACGCAACAACCCATTTCACGAATCAGAGAACTTTTGAGAAAAACTCTTTACGCTTTTACTTTTGCTCGTCACGCACCGTTGGTCCGTCTGAGCTGATCTGTTGCTAAGAGTTAGTTGGGGTTGCATTCTTCAAGTTGTAATATCTGCCTTCATTAGAGGTATTTCTGTCTTTACAATTGTTTATTATTTAATTGTTGTGATTTGTTCTAGGGAGTGGGGTATCTCTCTAGGGTAGGTAATTTGTACTAGGAAGTGGGGTATCTTTCTGGGGCAGCTGATTGTAACAGGGGTGGGGTATCTCTTGTTATTGTTATATTAGATTTGAGGGCTCTCCATAGGTGGGGTATCCTAGGAGGAGAGTGCGTAAGTCTGTAAAGGTTTTCCAAGGCACCTGTAAGCCTTGTTGTTTTGGTTAGTGGAAAATCTCACAAGGGTGTGAGGACTGGACGTAGGTCACTAGGCGGTGACCGAACCAGGATAAATCTCTGCGTGCTTTACTGCTTTCCTGCTTTACTGTTATACCGCTTTACTGCTTTATATTCTAATTCCTTCGCTTCCACTTAACCTGCGCGAAATTGATCTAAGTCATTGAAAAAGGGGAAAAACGTTTTCGAAAGATCTGAAAAGTTTTAAATCTCAATTCACCCCCCCTCTTGAGACTGAAGCCACTTGGTAACACTCAAGGCTATTCTCCACACCTATGAGAGAGCCTCTGGGCAAGCTATAAATTTGCAGAAGTCCGAGAGATTTATTTCAGCAGGAACACAACAATAGAGCTGAAGGAAAATGTGACTTCTATTTTGGGGGTTACAGAGTGTTTGGGTACAGGCAAGTTTTTGGGTCTTCCGTCCATGATAGGGAGAAGCAAGAAGAAGGTGTTTGGTTTTATCAGGGATCGAATGTGAAGCAGGATTCAAAGCTGGTCGGGGAAACATCTATCAAAAGCAGGTAGAGAGGTTTTGTTGAAGTCTGTGGCTCAATCCATTCCCACATATTGTATGAGCACGTTCATGCTTCCAACTACTTTGGAGGTATTGGTTTCCGTCACTTCCACGTGCAGATACTATTGTAAGTAAAGTGTTTGAAGCTAAATATTTTCCGAATTGTGATTTTATGGGGGCTCGCTTGGGCCACAATCCCAGTTATGTGTGGCGTAGTATCTTCACTTATCGGGTGGTTGTTAATTTGGGAGCGCGTTGGAGCATTGGAAATGGTGAGAATATTTTGGTGTGGCATGACCCTTGGTTGCAGGGGCGGAGTGATAGCTTTATAAGATCACCTATGATTGATGGCACTGAAGCTTTACGTGTAAAGGATTTTTGATGATGATATAAGAGATTGGAAGCATCATTTTTTGCAATGGTTGTTCAATAATCAAGAAGCAGCTCTTATTAAAGCAATGCCAAGATTTAATTCAAATGAGCAGAACCGAATTTGTTGGTGGCGCAGTAGGAATGGTTGTTATTCGGTTCGGTCAGCTTATTATGCATTAATGGAGGATTTTATTGATAGCTCAAATCTACGGGTTGAAGGGGCATGGATGACAATTTGGAAGACTAGAATACCTCCGAAAGTTAAATTGTTTTTATGGAGACTTGCAAGAGGATGTCTTCCTACTCGTTGCAATCTCCGTAGAAGACATGTTGAGTGTGAGGAAATTTGCCCAATGTGCGAAGATGATGCGGAAACTGATTGGCACACCTTCTTTGCATGCAACCGAACTACTGCTGTATGGGAGGCGAGTGGAATTCTGGGCGAGATTACGGCTGCTATGGCGACTGCTACTGATTTTCGCAGCTAGTTTTTTTGGGTTAATGCAGTCCCTGACCAAAACTTTGAGAAACAAATTCGCTATGATGCTTTGGGCTCTTTGGCGTCGTCGAAATGAGAGAGTTTGGGACAGTGTGATGCAGCCAACTATTCAAATTGTTAATTTAGCGTTGGATGTATTCCACGATTGGAACTGGGCGCACCAGCATAGGCATGCACAAGTGACTGATGATAGGCAGCAACTTCCAGCAAACTCTTCTTGGCAGAAACCGTGTGTAGGTACTCTCAAATGCAATGCTGATGCAGCTTTGTTCAACGCTGATAATAAATATGGCATTGGTGCTTGTATTCGTACATCAACAGGTCATTTTTAAAAAGGTAAAACTTGGTGGTTCATAGGTGTTCCAACACCACAAGAGGCGGAGGGAATGAGACATTGGCAGACCTTACTTTGGTTGGAGGCATTGAGGTTTCTTCTGTTTCCATAGAACTGGATTGTCTTCCGGTTGTAAATGGCTTGAAGATAGACCCTTTACCGAATACCGAGTTTGGTACTTTAATATCCAATTGTAGAAATTTCCTTGTTAATTTTCCAAGCTTTGAGGTTAGCTTTATTAGGAGACAAGCAAATCTTACCGCTCATAGTCTAGCTCGGGTATCAAGATTATATGCTAGTTCCTACGTTTTTTATTTCATTCCAACCTGTATTAAGACTATTTTGATTAATGAAATGATATAAGTTTGTTTTTGTCAAGGGGGTGGTACCTGCACAGACTCCGAAGCTTAAGTCAGCATTGGGAATAGGTGACGTGAGGTAATAAACGTCTACCTGACAGCTTGATGGGACACTACTTTTGTTGGGAATAGTGCTCATATGTGCCGCGTTATGAGAGGTGTTTGTGTGAGGGCGCCTGAGCCGTTTGATGGAGGGAATGCATCTGCAACGTTAGTTCGGGTGGATTGTGGGCCTTGCCAGAATAGTTCTAAGAGTATTTGACAGATCCGGAACAGTTGCCCCCCAAGTCGAGGTTTGTTAGAAGGAAGATCCTCGACATGAAGATTGTGGATTAGTTTGGGCCGACTTGATTTTGTATGCGTGTCTTCCCTGCCCCAACCATCTGAGTGTGGTGTCGAGATGATTAGCTCGGACACAAATGATATCAAATGGCACCGTTGGTTTTCTCGCTAATGAGAAGAGGTGCAGTTGTCTCGGCCTTTGAGAATGACACGTGCTTGGTGTTTCTCAGTCGTTGGACTTGTAGGTGATGATTGATGACATATTTGGCTTCTCAAGGAGCCTCATGGAAGGTAGTGATCAGCGGTCGTACGCGGGTCAAAATAATTAAAAAGAGTAAATATAGTATCAAGGTAAGAGACCTTGGTCGTCTCTCGAAGACCTCTAAATATAGAAATTACCAAAATCGGGAACCAAAATAAACAATAAAAAGGGGGGTTTTGAAGAAAAGAGTTTGATGTTTAATGAAGAAAAACAATTAAAGATAGACAATCAATCCATTGGTTTCAGGCGCGTTTCTTGGATTTCTCATCGGTTCTAAAATAAAGATTTGCGCAAGGTTTGATAATTCTTGATTGATCATGAACTAAGTGAACAAGGGCCAGTCAGTTTATACGAATTCACAGCGTTTTAAAGCAAGCATCAAAACATTGTGTTCAATCAATCGTGATAGCGAACAAGTTTCAGTATCACAATTAACATCATAGTTGAATTCTATCAATCCTATAAACAAGCGTCATAGACTCTATCAATTCCTATCCAAACTAAATTAAACAAGCGATAAAATAGTTTGTATAATGAAAGTTGCAAACAAAATCATGATTAAGTGATTAAGCAAAACTGAATCATAAAACGAATCACATAAGCAAATCACAGAGTTTGAGTAATTAAGAAAAACACAAACCGAATTTACAGCAAGAATTACGGAGATGAAATTGATAGAGGAAGAATTAAAACCATAAAAACAAAGTAAACATTAAGCACTGAACCTCAAAATCCTTAGAGCAACACCCTTCACCAATAGATTGATCTAGGGCATTAAGCTTCCATGGAGGTTAACGTAAAATTGAAAATAGGAATGCGTAAGAGAGCTCAGACGGCTCTGAAAAGTGTATTTAGTCTTAAAGAAAACGAAATACCTAAATCCCTAAACGGGTTCTATGATAAAAGCCCGATAAAAATAGTAAATTGGCCCGTAAACCCGTTTTACACAGTACTGCTTCGATATTTCGCAGTTTTAACCTCCCAGACTTCAGAATTGGGTTTCGAGCTCAACAGAAGAATTATAGTTCTATTCCTTAGCTTTCCAACGCATGCTTGCACGCCTCAATCAGATAAGCACAGGAAACGTTATGGCCTACATAGTGGACAAGGGTCAATATGCAATAAAAACAAGAATTAATCAAGAAATTGCTATATTGCTCAATTAAGACCCAAAGTTTAGAAACGTGCTAAGACTTAAATATTAGGCACAAATCACAACTAAAATCACCAAGTGAAAAGCTATAAATAGTGCAATAAAATACACTGATCAATAGTCTTTTGGTTTACTGAAGCGTTGTGTCCTAATGTCTTTGAGGGTAGCCCTCGTTTCCAGTGCTCCATAATTATTGCTAACTAGGGCTGCATCGTTTGGCATGCTGTCGCTTCGTTTTCCTCGCCTCACTATAGATAGACGTAGAATTTGAAGCCGAGATCTTCCGAGGTGCTTTTGTTGACAAGTCATTCTCTTTTGAACAAGTATTCCCCTCGATCTCTTTATGTTTTATCTCCCTTTGTCGACTACTCGTTCAAGCTTCTCTTGGCTAGACGTCGGTTGGTTCCCTCATAACGAGATCCTCCTGCCTTCTGTGAGGTCTTTCTTAGGAGGAGGGGTTTAAGTTGCTTCAAATTTGTTTAATTACCATGGATTTATAACAATAACATTTATTCATATTTTTATTAATTAAATAAATTTAATCATGAATTAAATATGTCATTTTATATTTACGATTTAGTTTAACCACTAGTTTATCAAACATTTCATTCACTATCAGCCAACTTACTTTTTTTTTTGTTACAATCATGAAATTTACTTATTGTCCACTATCAACTAATTTAGTATCTGCTTATAAAAAAAACTAACTTATCTACTATAATCTCATTCATTATCAACTATATGATTATCATAACCTTGAAACACCTCTCGAAGTATAAGCCTTCCTATCTCTGGTACAAGAGAGTTGGGGTATTTTGTAGTTCCGAAAATATCAAGGGGTTTGCGTTATTTTTTTGGAAAAAAATACCCATTGGCCCCCAACCTAATCAATCTAAGACTCAATTGGTAACTAGCCCCACCACTGGGCCTACCTGCAAGATCGGGTCCTTTCTTTTGGGACCAATTATCAATGATAGCCATCTTTCACCCTAAAAATTTCTATCACATTGTAATAGGCATCAGATAACGATACGTGACACTCAGTCAGACGTTCCCTCAACCTAATGCATTCGGGCAAAACTTGCGTTAAAAGACTCGATGGTTCACGGGATTCTTTAATTCACACCAAGTATCGCATGTCACTACGCTCTTCATCGATGCAAGAGCTTAGATATTCCTTGCCGAAAGTCATTCTATATCATGTGTCAAGGCACCACCACTGAAGCACCCTCTCCAGGCCGACGGGTCTTTGTTATAGTGAATTGGTGTTTGCTTCGGTTGGTCTGGGTTTAGACCAATTAGTCCATATAAGATATGGACCATGTGTCATTTTGTATCATTCGCTCTGAAAAGTCCATATAAGATAAGGAGTTCCTTCTTGTTTAACTAAGTCGGACCACTTGTAGCTTGGGTTTTTTGGATATTTGAGCAAACAATCGCAACATCGATCTCATGTCGGCCCTTACCCACAAGCTTTTACTCATTCAAAGTCATATTGAACAAATCCAGTGGGAAGGTCCTAGGGGAGAGGTTCTAACTTTTTTGTCTCGTGTTGTTCTTCTCCTACTTGGGCATGCGAAATGAGCTAAAAATGGTTAGCCTCAGCAGAGATAATACAAGTTGTGGTAAGGTAAATCGGCCAACCGTTTTTTAGTTGAGGAATTAGCCTTAGCCGGGAGGAAGATTCGTTCCCTAACTGGTCATAGGCTTTCTGCAGAAAGAATAGGAGATCTGGTTGAAATAGGAACCTAAATGTAAATGAGGAAAAGAAGGGATTGAGCCTGAGAACTTACCTTCAGGCACTTGAAAGGGCGAGCTTGTTCTCTCTATGCTTGTTCTCCCTCTTGTGTTTGGAGGGGGGTTTATAATATCTGGATAGTGCTTCTAGTTCGCTTCCTCTGAGCAATGGGAACGTCGTCGCCTTCGTTGTCTTCATCAAGGTGAACAACCTCAACCTCTGGAACTGTGTAAGGTAGAGAAGAGTTAGCCGAGTAAGTTCAGGAATTATGGTTGCCTTAAGCCGGGGAGAAGTTCGCTGAACTTGTAAGGGAACCATGGTTAGTTTCTTCTTCTCTGCTTAGCAGGTGGAGGATTGGTAGCTGCTGTTGGTGGTGGCCTCAAGCTGGAAACTACACTCACTAACCTGGGCTGAGAAGGGATACCCTCCACGACACCCATGTATTTAATAATATATTAGTTGATGGGTTTGTTGAAGAGGTACTCATGGACGGCTATCCACCAGTTTAGTAGCCGCTTGTTTCTCCCACCATCTTCCTGTAGTTACCCCACACGAAGGTTTCGGAACTTGGCTTAATGCTCTTTGAGGATTTGGTGAAGGCCCATTGTAGAAAGTTTTTTACGCTTGGGAGATTGCATCAAAGAGTCGTAGAATGCACAGATGGCTTTCCCCAGCCCGAATTTCCAAGCCACGAAGTTGGGATGGTAGAACTCGGCTGTGAGATAGTTGTTCTTGGAGGATCACTTGACGCCTGCGATGAGGACCCGAGCCACAGGTACACGGCTCCAACTAGAGATCATGAATTCACGATACTCTATAGATAACTCATCTTGGAGGAGATCGGATATCCATTGGCCCAATAACTTTCTCCAAAATGGGACACCAGGTAAAATGATTGGGATCCACGTCGCAGAGCATTATGAGGACTTCCAATCGTCCCACGGGTGTGAGTGGAGTAGCCGCTAGTTGGAAGTCGAGGATGCCTGCGTTCGTAAGAGGTGAAGCGAAAGGATCGGTTGAGGAGAGCCTTGGGAAAGGCCCCTCGGATTTCGCATAACACCCGTGCTCGTGGACTTGGTTCAAGACGTTATGCATTCCCTTATAGATAATGGACAAGAAAAAAGACCCCCAAGAACAACCCTGGTTGGAAAGGAGCAGGTGGATGAAGGAGCGCAATTCCTTGATAACTGAGAAAGAGTTAGTACTGTAAAAGTACTCGTTGAAGAAGTACATCAGGAAAAAGTTGTGCTCGGCCTCTGTAACGTCCCCAGATTTTTTGGCATTCCAACTGAGAAGGTAGCAAGAAACCAACTGTAAGAATGGCGGTTGATGAGAATCGAAGCTCGGAAATGACGAAGATCTTTTTTTGCATAGTTTGACCGAGCGAATGAAAAGTAACAAAGGGCTCAAGGTGATTGACTGAAAGGCTATTTATAGCTAATGGGCGTAATTATTAGACGCGAGTAAAATGTCGCCTCATCCCATCGATTGGCACTAAACTGGTTGTTTTATGTCTAATCAATACAGTAACAACTAGTTTAGCAGTAATTATGATGCTAACTCTTCAGTTCATTTTTGCGTTGCCAAAGCTATCCGTTCCCTCCGCTAGATAACAACACAAAAAGGGGGAAATTGTTAACACCCAAAATCTGTTAAGTTGTTGGCCGAGGAAGAACCCAGTCAAGGTACTAGATCAACTGAGGAAGCATAAGCCGAGTCCCTTAGATGTTGAACAAGAGGAAAGACAGAGTACCTACTAAGGCTCATTTGACCTTATTACCCTTGATCTTTCTCATTACTTCTAGTAAGAGCAACCACACAACCCTGTAGTGGTAGCCGTGGTCGAACATGGCAAAGGGGTAAGGGGGTATGCGTTAAACAAGGAGTTCCTTATAGAAGTAAGTGATCAATAGTAGGGAAACTAAGTTATGATAAAGCTAGTTTGGAATATCATTGGAAAAGGCTTGCCAAGGAAGGAAAGAAATAGATAGGAATAACGAATTTGGCAGAAAAGCCTAAGCGAACGTACTTAAAAGATCAATCTAGGGAAAAAATGCCAAAACGGTAATAGTATTTGTTAACCAGCAGCAACTCGGCCAAGGGAATGCTCGGGAAAGAAGCAACTCAACTGAGGAGCCAATTGCCGAGGACATAATGGGTGTATAACTGAGAGAGATTTTGGTCGAGGCGAAGAGATTGCATGGGGAAGCAAGTGTTCAATGCACGTTGACACTTTGGAGCGCTGAAATGGTCAAGGGAAGCGTGGAAAGGCATCGCGGAAATAGGAGCGATGACGTTTTGATTCCACTTTCCGTTCGAGTGGACGTTGTGGAGCGAAGTTCCTAAAAAAGATGCATTGCGCAATATTGTACGTTGATTGATCAGTGCATTTTTATGCACTCTTTATAGTTTTTCACTTGGTGTTCTTAATTGTGCTTTGTACATAATATTTAAGTCGTAGCGCGTTTCTAGACTTTGGGTCTACCGTGCAGGCCATAACTATGGCCCCTGTCAACTGTGTAGGCCATAACTTTGGCTGTGGTTATCCGATTGAGGCATGCGGGAATGCGTTGGAAAGCTACGAAACAGAGTGATAACCATCCTTTATGATGGTTATTACTTGCCTTTTTAGCTTTAATTTTAGCAATTTAATAAACTTGTTGTGTCAATTAGGATGTAATTATGTGTGTAGGGTAGAAATAATGGTGCAGGAATGATTTGGTTTAATTTGGGCATTCTGATGCCCTTAGTGCATTTAATTGTATTTAGTGTCAGTGCTGCAGCAACAGGTGCGTGCGCAATAGAGGAATTGCGAAAGATGAGAGAGAAAGCTCAAGGAGAATGCGGAAAACACGGAAGTTAAGGCAAGGACAGGTGTCAGAGCTGTATGGCACGGAAAGATATTTCCTATTGAGGAATTCCCATGATTGCCCTCGATCCTAGGACGCATTTCCTTAAAGGGCCCTCATTCTAGGGTTGCGTGCAAAGAGGCGCTATATAAGGACGTTTCCCCTTCTTCATAGGGATGCTCTTCCGTCACGGGGAAGTAGAGAGATAGCTTCTCATAGCGTGCTTAGCTCACCATTGTTAACCACAAGCTTCATTGCTGAGACCATTGCGACAGCATTACTGGGAATTACATTTCTCTTGGAGGATTTTTACTAGAAGAGCTGGAGCAGATCTCCATTACTACTACTGGAGCTCCTTCACTATTTTATCTTGATAGTATCATTTCTTCCCTTGAAATTTGTAAAAATGACTTCTACTCTTTTGTTTAAGTTGTTTTCCATGTTTTGTAAGCTCAATATGAGCTAATTTCTCATAGTTGAGATGCTGGATCTGATGTAGTTAGATTTTCTATGCTATTTATGAAGTATGTTTAATGTTGTGCATTTTACTTTGTGTGTGATAATATTTCCATTTTAGAGTAGGATTGGCCGTCTATTCTAAATAGCATTTATGAATTCAGAGATGGTTTGTAATTTAATCTCACAAGGTAATATGGGTAGTGGGCATTAACGAGAGATCTTGATGCTCCTTGCTTAACCCTAGAGATAGGAAGGTATAGCCCATAAGGTGATTACTGCCGGTGCTCCAGCAGCCTAGGAGGTACTTCTTTAGGGTTTAGAGATAAACTCTTGCAAGGAAAACCTAGTGTGAAGTATTCGAGAGAATAATGTCTTATTGCTGCAGCGCCTAATGCTGCAGCATTGAATATACCCTTAATAGCATATTAATGAAGTTACTGAAGTGAATGCATCTCAGCTTGTTCTCATCACTGATTCTTAATTACCATTTCCATTTATTCTTATTGTTTATGTTACCCAAAATTTGTGTGTCATTTACTTTATTCACTAAATTGTTAGCAAAATTAAACTCTGGTATTTAACTAAATTCCTCGTGGGAACGATCTCATTTACCCTTTATTACTTGTTAAGACAGTGTATACTTGCACTAAGTTTTCACACAACAAGTTTTTGGCGCCGTTGCTGGGGAACTTTAGTTAAATTAATTGTTTAATTAGTTAGCAACTTAGTGCCTTTTGTTACTAATTCTGTTTGTGTTGTTTCTGTTGCTCCAGCGTTAGTTGCTGCTACATCAGTTGCTGCAGCATATGCACAGGCATAGACGCAATACTCCAGAATTCCAGTTGCACCCAGAGATAGAAAGACATTTTAGAAATCTGAGAAGAGTTCACAGCACTCCAGGACTTATTGAATTAGGGCGAGCTGCTGCTATGGCTAGTCCTACTCCTACTGTTGATGGTGATATCAGTCCACCACCTTCACCACCTCACACAATTCAAGGTGATGGTGATGGAGGGTACAGAAGACAGATCATTGATATGAATGTCATAGGAATGGCAAATGACAGGGACAGACCCATGAGAGATTATGCAGTTTTTGACCCTCAAACTATGCAAACAGGCATAGTGAGGCCAGAAATTGCTACAACCCATTTTGAGTTCAAACCTATGATGTTCCAAATGCTTCAAACAATTGGGAAGTTTGGTGGTGGTCCCCTTGAAGACCCACATCTGCATTTGAAACAATTTGTTGAGGTTTGCAGTAATTTCATTCTCCCTGGTGTTTCAGATGATGCTTTCAAACTGAAATTGTTTCCTTATTCCTTGAAGGATAGAGCAAAGGCCTGGCTTAACTCACTAGAGCCGAACTCTATCACTACTTGGAATGAGATGGCTGAAAAATTTATGACAAAATATTTTCCCCCAATAAAGAATGCCAGGATGAGAAATGAAATTACCTCTTTTAAGCAAACTGAATTTGAAACCTTGTTTGAAGCATGGGAAAGATACAAAGACCTGTTGAGAAAGTGTCCACACCATGGTATTCCTGTCATCATTCAAATGGAAACCTTCTACAATGGATTGGAACCCCAAACAAGGCTCATGCTTGATGCTTCATCTGGAGGAGTTCTACTCAAAGGATCTTACAATGATGCTTATAATCTTATTGAGGATATTGCTGCAAATAGCTATCAATGGCCTACTGCTAGGTTAAGTGCTCAAAAGAAAGTGGCTGGTGTGCATGAAGTAAGTGAGATCACTGCCTTGTTTGCTCAAGTGGCTTCACTATCTAATATGATCAAAAACATGGGTTCACCTAGTGCTGCAGCAACACCTGCTGCAGCAACTGAAGCAACTGTAGCAGCAATTGAACCAGCTCCATGCGGTTCCTCCCCAAGTTGTGTTTATTGTGGAGGAGGTCATTTTTATGAGGAGTGTCCTGCGAATCCTATCTCAGTCAACTATGTTGGGTACAACAAGGGTAATAATCCATATTCAAATACCTACAATCCTGGGTGGAGAGATCATCCAAATTTTAGGTAGAGCAACAATGCTGCAGCAACACCTGCTGCAACAGCTACTCCAGCACCTGCTGTACCACCAGGATTTCCTGCTCAATCAAGACAAGCTGCACCTGCAACTGATAACTCTATGGAGGCCATGCTTAAGGCTTTCATGAATGAAACAAAGACTCAATATCAGACACAGGGAGCTGCAATTAAAAATCTTGAAAATCAAATAGGCCAAATAGCTTCTGCTCTAACCCAAAGACCTAGTGGAGCATTGCCTTCTACTACTGAAGCTTCATCATCCAAGGCTAAGGAAACATGCAAGGCTATATCTCTAAGAAGTGGGAAGGATTTGAATGGGCCATCACTTAACACAAGTGGTGGTGACAAAAGAAAAGAAAAAGATTCTGAAAAAAATGAAAAAGTTGAAAAAAATGAAAAAAAAAGTAAGTCAGATGCGACAGCAACTGATGCTGCAGCATCTGATGCAATACCAGTGCCAGCACCTGTGCTTGATCAAGATGTGCCACCTTCACCATTTCCTCAGAGATTGAAGAAGGCACAGCAAGACAAGCAATTTGGCAAATTTCTTGAGGTGTTGAAACAACTGCACATTAATGTCCCTCTGGTTGAGGCTCTTCAACAAATGCCAAATTATGCAAAGTTCATGAAGGATGTCTTAACCAAAAGGAGGCTAGGTGAATTTGAAACAGTGGCTATGACAGAAGAATGCAGTATGATCATGCAAAGTAAGCTTCCAAGCAAGCTGAAGGATCCAGGCAGTTTCACTATCCCATGTTCTATTGGTGAAACTTATACTGGTAGAGCTCTTTGTGACTTAGGTGCAAGCATCAATTTGATGCCTAAGTCTGTCTTTACTCAATTGGGTAATGGAGTTGCCAGGCCTACAACTGTCACACTCCAACTAGCAGATAGATCTATTGCCTACCCTGAAGGAATCATTGAAGATGTGCTGATAAAGGTAGATAAATTTGTTTTTCCAGCTGACTTTGTGATTTTAGATTTTGATGCAGATAAGAAAGTGCCTATCATACTTGGAAGACCCTTCCTAGCTACTGGCAAGACTCTAATTGATGTGCAGAAGGGAGAGTTAACTATGAGGGTTAATGACCAAGAGATCAAGTTTAATGTCATGAATGCCCTGAAGTTACCTGAAAAGGGAACTGAGGAGTGCTCCTTTGTGGTATCTTTAGATTCTGTAGTTCAGAAGCAGTTCAACAAGCAGAGTGACCATCTGGTGCAAGCCTTTGCAAGTGTGGACAAGAGTGAATTGCTGGAAGAAGGGCTGCTAAATGAAGAGGTCACTGTCAAGGAGGTTTGGACTAAGCAATATGAGTCTCTTGAACTGGGAGATTCTAATCTCAAGAAGAATGTGCCTTCCATAGAAAAGCCTCCTACTCTTGAACTGAAGGAATTGCCTCAGCATCTCAAATATGCCTATTTAGGGGAAAATGATACATTGCCTGTGATCATTGCTTCTGATCTCTCTAAGAATCAAGAGCATGATCTCATTACTACCCTAAAGAGGCATAAGAAAGCAATTGGGTGGCAAATGTCTGATATAAAGGGAATTAGCCCTACCATCTGCATGCATAGAATCATTCTTGAAGAAGGTGCTAAAAATAGCATTGAAGGTCAGAGGAGGCTAAATCCCATTATGAAAGAAGTGGTGAAGAAAGAGATTATCAAGTGGCTGGATGCTGGCATTGTGTATCCTATCTCTGACAGCGCATGGGTGAGCCCTGTGCAGTGTGTTCCTAAGAAAGGAGGGGTCACAGTGGTAGCCAATGAGAGGAATGAGCTTATTCCTACAAGAACTGTAACTGGTTGGAGGATCTGTATGGATTAAAGGAAGCTCAACAAAGCCACAAGAAAGGATCATTTTCCCTTGCCCTTCATTGATCAAATGTTGGATAGACTGGCTGGGAAGGAGTTTTATTGCTTTTTGGATGGCTACTCTGGCTACAATCAAATAGCTATAGTACCTGAAGATCAACAGAAGACTACTTTCACCTTCCCCTATGGTACTTTTGCTTTTAGGAGAATGCCATTTGGGCTGTGCAATGCACCAGCAACTTTTCAAAGGTGTATGATGTCAATTTTCTGAGTTTATTGAGAAGTCAATGGAAGTGTTTATGGATGACTTCTCTGTTTTTGGGGAAACATTTCAATTATGCCTTGATAACTTAGAGAAGATTCTGGACAGATGTGAAGAGACCAATTTGGTGCTTAATTGGGAAAAATGCCATTTCATGGTCCAAGAGGGTATTGTATTGGTCACAAGATTTCTAAGAAAGGTATTGAGGTTGATAAAGCTAAGGTGGAAGTGATTGAAAAGATGCATCCTCCAACCCATGTGAAAGGTGTCAGAAGTTTCCTTGGGCATGCTGGGTTTTATAGAAGATTCATCAAGGACTTCTCCAAAATTTCTAAGCCTCTGTGTCAATTGCTGCAGCATGACACTCCATTTGTCTTTGATGAGGCCTGTGCTACAGCATTCCAGAAATTGCAGAGTGCCCTGGTAACTGCACCTGTTATTGTTACTCCAGATTGGAGCAAACCGTTTGAGCTCATGTGTGATGCTAGTGATTATGCCATAGGTGCTGTCCTTGGCCAAAGGTATGGAAAAGTCTTTCATTCAATTTACTATGCTAGCAAAACACTTGTAGATGCTCAATTAAACTACACTACTACTGAAAAAGAATTGTTAGCTGTGGTTTTCGCATTTGATAAATTTAGATCATACTTAGTTAGCACCAAAGTGACTGTTTACACTGATCACTCAGCCATTAAGTATTTGATTACTAAGAAAGATGCAAAACCTAGGCTAATAAGATGGGTTCTCCTCCTCCAAGAATTTGATCTTGAAATTAAAGATAAAAAGGGGGTAGAGAACCAAGTTGCTGATCATTTGTCTAGATTGGAAAATGAAAGTGCAGGTACATTTGGTGAAATCAAAGAGCACTTTCCTGATGAGCACTTATTGGCTGTAAGTGCTGCAGCACCAGATGTTGCAGCACCATGGTATGCTGACATAGTCAACTTCTTGGTGAGCAAGGTGGTACCATGTGACATGAATCACCAACAAAGGAAGAGGTTCTTTCACATTGTCAAGCAATATTACTGGGATGAACCCTTCCTCTACAAGAGATGCCCTGATCAGTTGTTTAGAAGATGTATAGCAGATGAAGAGCAGCAGCAAGTGCTACTGCAATGCCATGCTGCAGCATATGGAGGACACTTCAGAGGTATGAGAACAGCAGCAAAGGTGCTGCAATCTGGTTACTATTGGCCTACCATTTTCAAGGATGCCCATGAGTTAGTAAAAAAATGTGATAATTGCCAAAGGAGTGGGAACATCTCCAATAAACAAGAAATGCCTCTAACCAACATCCTAGAGATTGAACTCTTTGATGTTTGGGGCATGGACTTTATGGGACCTTTTCCCCCTTCATTTGGCAATGTTTACATCCTTGTGGCTGTGGACTATGTATCAAAGTGGGTTGAAGCAGTGGCTCTACCTAACAATGATGCTAAGTCTGTTAGCTAGTTTTTGCAAAAGAATATTTTCACAAGGTTTGGTACTCCAAGGGCCATAATCAGTGATGAAGGAACTCACTTCTGCAACAAATTGATTGAAACTCTTCTAGCCAAGTATGGGGTCAAGCACAGAATTGCTACAGCATATCATCCCCAGACCAGTGGCCAAGCTGAGTTATCCAATAGAGAAATCAAGAGAATACTTGAAAAGATGGTAGGACCTACAAGAAAGGAGTGGTCTAATCATTTAGATGATGCTTTGTGGGCATACAGAACTTCTTTTAAAACTCCTTTGGGAATGTATCCATACAGATTGGTTTATGGCAAAGCTTGCCACCTGCCTTTAAAGCTCCAATATAAATCTCACTGGGCCATAAAAAAACTAAATTTTGATCATGCTAAGGCAGGGGAAGCTAGGCTATTGCAACTGAATGAATTAGAGGAAATGAGGCATTTTGCTTATGAGAACTCTGAATTATACAAGGCTAAGACCAAGGCTTGGCATGACAAGAGGATTCAAAAAAGGGAGCTTAAGGAGGGTGATCAAGTTTTACTATTTAACTCAAGACTCAAGTTGTTTCCTGGGAAACTCAAGTCAAGATGGTCAGGACCTTTCAAAATTGAGAAGGTGTACCCCCATGGTGCTGTAGATTTGTATTGCGAAGAGAGGAAGCAGCACTTCAAAGTAAATGGTCAGAGGGTAAAGAAATATTATGGTGAACCAGTGGTGAGAAGCAAAATCACCACTGAACTGCAAAACCTTTAACCTGGAAGGAAAGTCAGGCTGAGGACTCTTAAACCAAGCGCTACTGGGAGGCAGCCCAGAGTTTTAATCTAATAAACCAGTGTGCTGTTGTCTTGTGTTTATTTTGCAGGTTAATGGTCTGGAAATTTGAAGTTTGAGGGTGTGGCAGCAATCAGTGCTGCAGCAATGCTTCAAGCAATGTTGCTGCAGCAGTGAGTAGCAGTTATGCGATAATAAAATAATTGAAGTTATGGTACCACGATCTGATGAGTCATCAGCGAGTGGTCAAATCAAGTCAGAAAACCGTCCCATCGCTCAATCCTAACCATCCACATACCCCATGACCCAACGGCTATTTGCGAAAGTAAGCGTGCAACTCCCTTTCCCAATAAAACCGTCCCATCCCATTACTTATAACCTCCCACGCCCATTCACTCTCCTCACCGAAACCACATCTTTTCTCTCAAAGCCCCCATCGTAACCGTCTACGAACCTCTTCACAAATTCTTCCCTACTCTCACCGAACCCACCATGACTAGAACTAAGGCTAGTGCTTCCAAATCCTCTGGTAAGCACCAATCAAACCCTGGCCGTGGTGAATCGAGCCAAATGCGAAGAAGAAGCCTCAAGAATCAAGAAGTGAGCGAATCTGAGAAGTTCCAGAACATGAATTTCTGGGCAGAACGAGGTCTCGAAATGAAAGGAGCTTCTGATGCGTTCACATCTATTGTGAACGCATTAGGCTGGGAAAAATTGGTGCAGCATCCTAAGTTCTTCTACGCTTCTGTAGTTCGTGATTTCTATGAAGGAATTCTACCCCCGAAGGATGGAAAGCAACGATTTGTGTCTAAGGTGCGCGGGGTGGCTGTGGATTTTGACTCCCTAACAATCAATGCAAGCTATGGGTTGGATTTTCATAGTCCTGCCTTCGGGAATGCTGTTGCTAATTGGAGAAAGAAAGAGATGGAAGGAGTGAAGAGAACCATTTCTATGCCCGGAACACCATGGGAGCCATGCAGTGCTAATGAATTCAAGATCAAGAGGCAATACTTGACTCATGATGCAAAGGTCTGGTTCAACTTCATCAAACAGACCCTATTGCCTACCTCTCATGCCACCAACTTAGAGAAAGAAAGGATGATGCTGTTGGATGCTATTCTGAACAAAAAGAATGCTGATATTGGAAGGTTGATTTGTAGGGAAATCATGATTTGCAAAGGGAAAACTGCAGGTTATTTGTTTTACCCTTGCCTGATAACTTCTCTGTGTATAAATGCTGTGTTGAAATTCTGGGAGAGCAGAAAAGTTTCCCCATGGCTGCATTTCCTACAGTGTTAAGAGAGAAGAATATTGCTGCAGCATCTGGTGATCCCACTATGCTGCTGCAAATCATGATCTAGCAACGGGCTGTTTGGGAATTTATGAAGAAGCAGCAGATTTGGATAGGTGCTGTACTAGCTGCTAATTTGAAGGATCTATCTGCTGTGGAAGCACCAACATTCCCAGAATGGGTGCTTGAGGAAGACATTATGGAACCAGAAGCTGTGGAAAAAGAAGTAAATGTGGAAACTAAAGCAGAAGTGGTAGTTGAAAAGAAGAGGAAGAGGCAGGAAATAAAGACATGAAGGAAGAAGCGGAATGAGCCGGTGGAAGAAGAGGACATGCTAGAATCAGATGATGAATCACTGAGTGAAGAGGAGAAAGACCAGTACAAGGAGATCATGGAGGAGTTGAATAAGGAAAGTGATGAGGAGGACCCTGATACGTCTGAAGAGGAGGAGGAGCATGATGAAATTGAAGGTGAAGAAGAAGAGAAGGGTCAAGAAAGTGCAGAAGTTGATGAAAGTGATGCTTCTTCTAAGCTTGAGGAAAACCCCAATGCTCCACTTGATCACCCCTACCTACATCCAACACCTCACAAAGCCAACCACCACCAAAATCACCTACCCCTGAACCCCAACCTCAGCCCAAATCACCTACCCCTCCACCACAAACACCTACCACCCAGACCACTCCTGATGTGCCATCTGTCACTGCTACTCCTGATGCCGCAGCAACTACTGATGCTGCAGCAAGTTCTGAAATGCTGGTGTCACCTAAGCAGAAAAGGTCGAAACGAATTACCAAGAAAAGGAAGACTGAGAGGGTACCTGAGGAAACTAAGATCAATGAGGAAGCAAGACCTGTGATGATTGAGAAAAAAGATAACTCCGCAATTGCTGCAATCATGCAAGGAATAGCTACTGCTGCAGCAAATGAAGCCATAGCAAAGGCATCTGCTGATAGGATGAAGGCTGAAGCTGCCACGAAAGCCAAAGAGGCTAGGGAATTCGTGCTTGCCCAGAAGAAGGCAAGTGTTTCTGACGCTGGTCCTGTTGTTGCAGATACAGGATCAGTGCTGCAGCATTCCACTGCTGCAGCAACAGAAACCACGACTGTCCCGAAGCTATCTGGGGCTAAATCTTCCAGGCCTGCATCCAAGAAGCAAGGAAAGAGTAATCCAGTGCGTGCCAGTCCCAGAACTAAACCAGGATCTCCTGCACCCTAATCTCATATGTTCCAATTTTAGTATAGTTTTAGTATGCTTTTAATTTCTGTTTCTGCTTTAGTATGTGCTGTTCAAATAAACATGTTTCTGTTTTTAATGTAGTTCATCGTATGTTTAGTCTGTTCCTGTTGTGTTATTTGCTGTCCTGTATCTCTCTCCCTTTAGTTTGCAGTGAGGACACTGCCCAGTCCTAAGTGGGGGGGGGGGGGAGCTACATACTTGGCCTGTACTCTGTTAATGCAAATAAAAGTTAATGAATTTTTAAAATTTTAGAGGTAGAGTTGAGCAAAAACTAAGTGATGATATGGTGAGAAATGAGTGATTACACCCCTGTTTAGTGAGTAAACTAGTTTACTTCTGCTCCTACACTTAAACCTGAGTTTAGGTAGGAACTTAGTGAATTAAAGATGATCTGAAACTAGGCTAGTGTTGGTAGACCTAGGGAATTGCTAAACTGTCACTAAAAACCTAGGGCAGCATAAGAAACTAAGTTTGGGGGTTCTCTGAGATTTATTAAGGCAAAGCTTGAAGGAATGCAGTGCTGCAGCAACCCTTGCTGCAGCAATGCTGAGATATGTGCACATAGTTTTAGGGCATGTAAATCTGAATCTGAATGAGGATGCAAAGCATCAAACTCTGTAAATATGTAATGTGCTGCAATTGCCTGTTGTTTTAAAAAAAAAGCATTGCAGTGCCAAACACCCAAAATCTGTTAAGTTGTTGGCCGAGGAAGAACCCAGTCGAGGTACTAGATCAACTGAGGAAGCATAAGCCGAGTACCTTAGATGTTGAACAAGAGGAAAGACAGAGTACCTACTAAGGCTCATTTGACCTTATTACCCTTGATCATTCTCATTACTTCTAGTAAGAGCAACCACACAACCCTGTAGTGGTAGCCATGGTCGAACATGGCAAAGGGGTAAGGGGGTATGCGTTAAACAAGGAGTTCCTTATAGAAGTAAGTGATCAATAGTAGGGAAACTAAGTTATGATAAAGCTAGTTTGGAATATCATTGGAAAAGGCTTGCCAAGGAAGGCAAGAAATAGATAGGAATAACGAATTTGGCAGAAAAGCCTAAGCGAACGTACTTAAAAGATCAATCTAGGGAAAAAATGCCAAAACTGTAATAGTATTTGTTGACCAGCAGCAACTCGGCCAAGGGAATGCTCGGGAAAGAAGCAACTCAGCTGAGGAGCCAATTGCCGAGGACATAATGGGTGTATAACTGAGAGAGATTTTGGTCGAGGCGAAGAGATTGCATGGGGAAGCAAGTGTTCAATGCACGTTGACACTTTGGAGCGCTGAAATGGTCAAGGGAAGCGTGGAAAGGCATCGCGGAAATAGGAGCGATGACGTTTTGATTCCACTTTCCGTTCGAGTGGACGTTGTGGAGCGAAGTTCCTAAAAAAGGTGCATTGCGCAATATTGTACGTTGATTGATCAGTGCATTTTTATGCACTCTTTATAGTTTTTCACTTGGTGTTCTTAATTGTGCTTTGTACATAATATTTAAGTCGTAGCGCGTTTCTAGACTTTGGGTCTACCGTGCAGGCCATAACTATGGCCCCTGTCAACTGTGTAGGCCATAACTTTGGCTGTGGTTATCCGATTGAGGCATGCGGGAATGCGTTGGAAAGCTACGAAACAGAGTGATAACCATCCTTTATGATGGTTATTACTTGCCTTTTTAGCTTTAATTTTAGCAATTTAATAAACTTGTTGTGTCAATTAGGATGTAATTAAGTGTGTAGGGTAGAAATAATGGTGCAGGAATGATTTGGTTTAATTTGGGCATTCTGATGCCCTTAGTGCATTTAATTGTATTTAGTGTCAGTGCTGCAGCAACAGGTGCGTGCGCAATAGAGGAATTGCGAAAGATGAGAGAGAAAGCTCAAGGAGAATGCGGAAAACACGGAAGTTAAGGCAAGGACAGGTGTCAGAGCTGTATGGCAGGGAAAGATATTTCCTATTGAGGAATTCCCATGATTGCCCTCGATCCTAGGACGCATTTCCTTAAAGGGCCCTCATTCTAGGGTTGCGTGCAAAGAGGCGCTATATAAGGACGTTTCCCCTTCTTCATAGGGATGCTCTGCCGTCACGGGGAAGTATAGAGATAGCTTCTCATAGCGTGCTTAGCTCACCATTGTTAACCACAAGCTTCATTGCTGAGACCATTGCGACAGCATTACTGGGAATTACATTTCTCTTGGAGGATTTTTACTAGAAGAGCTGGAGCAAATCTCCATTACTACTACTGGAGCTCCTTCACTGTTTCATCTTGATAGTATCATTTCTTCCCTTGAAATTTGTAAAAATGACTTCTACTCTTTTGTTTAAGTTGTTTTCCATGTTTTGTAAGCTCAATATGAGCTAATTTCTCATAGTTGAGATGCTGGATCTGATGTAGTTAGATTTTCTATGCTATTTATGAAGTATGTTTAATGTTGTGCATTTTACTTTGTGTGTGATAATATTTCCATTTTAGAGTAGGATTGGCCGTCTATTCTAAATAGCATTTATGAATTCAGAGATGGTTTGTAAATTAATCTCACAAGGTAATATGGGTAGTGGGCATTAACGAGAGATCTTGATGCTCCTTGCTTAACCCTAGAGATAGGAAGGTATAGCCCATAAGGTGATTACTGCCGGTGCTCCAGCAGCCTAGGAGGTACTTCTTTAGGGTTTAGAGATAAACTCTTGCAAGGAAAACCTAGTGTGAAGTATTCGAGAGAATAACGTCTTATTGCTGCAGCACCTAATGCTGCAGCATTGAATATACCCTTAATAGCATATTAATGAAGTTACTGAAGTGAATGCATCTCAGCTTGTTCTCATCACTGATTCTTAATTACCATTTCCATTTATTCTTATTGTTTATGTTACCCAAAATTTGTGTGTCATTTACTTTATTCACTAAATTGTTAGCAAAATTAAACTCTGGTATTTAACTAAATTCCTCGTGGGAACGATCTCATTTACCCTTTATTACTTGTTAAGACAGTGTATACTTGCACTAAGTTTTCACACAACACAGAGCTACAATTATTCTCTTAAGCTCGAAACCCAATTATGACATATTGAAGGACAAAACGGCGAAATACCGAAGTAGTACAGTATAAAACGGATTTTGGGCCGAATATTAGTTTGTTAACGAGTTTTTATCATAAAACCTTCTATGAGACTAAATATACTCTTCAGTGAACCTAGGATAAATCCGAAAAGCGCACCCTGAAACCAGTGAATTGATTGTCTCTCTAAATTGATTTTCTTCATAAACTAAAATTGTTTTCTACAAAAACTCCCCCTTTTATTGTTAATTTCGTAGTTGTTGTTGGTAATCTTAATCTTAGAGGTCCTTGTGAGACGACCAATGTTAACTCACCTTGATACTACATTTTAATACTTTCAAATTATTTTGACCAGCGTACGACCGCTGATCATTGATCTTAGCCGATCCAACGCTAGTTAGCTGTAGGCTCAAGATGGTGGCCTACGGAGACCTGTGTGCATATATATGTAGACTTGTACATTTGTAATCACCATCACATCAATAAAAATCTACATTTATTTCCAAGTTACTTTCTTTACTTTTTCCTGCATTTAGTTTAGCCATAGATAGTCCAATTTCACGTCCCTCTCACCTAATCTAACAACTCTTTGGAGGAGTTAGGGAACCCATAGCTAAGGAACAGAGTTCCTTGCTTAGTGGAATCGCTTGATTAACAAGGAATCAAAGGTTCAAGATACTAGTCGTTCCTCGGCTAAGACGGGAGTTTGACAACAATACCTATTTTGATAATTTCAGACTTAAAACTGGATCGAGCTTCAAACCAGTGAAACCTCCAGATCATGGTTCAATATCTTTAAATTGCTCGAACTGAGATAAAATCGCATCGAATTTCTCAAATAACTGAATCGTACATAGATGATGTCAGTTAACTTAACCAATTTATCCATTTGGTTGGGTCGATTTTCAAAACACCAACACTAACTCGTTAGGTTAAATTATTAAAACACTTGATTTGGACCATATTATACTCATTCTTCACTAGCATCCCAATATGAATGAAAGCAAAGCAATGTAAATAAGAAAACTTACATGACTATCGGAACCCTCTTGAGCTAGAGTATAAGTAAGGTTTCGAGTAATTTCATCTTTAGTTGTTCTACGAATAGGAACAGATCCTATTGGACATGAGTCTTTCTCAAACTCATATTCCAAATATGTAGTTGGTAAAACATGTTGATTTGTTGTAACCCTTTTGTGTAAAAAAGTAGGTTTTCTCTACATGCAACACAACATGCAAAACATGCATACTTATCAATAACTATACCAATCACCATATAGAAGTTAATTTACCTCGTCAAAATCGTTATATATATAATGGAGTACCTGAAGCTTATGATTCTTCAACAAAAGATGGTGATTATGTGGATATATTAACAAGCTTATGTTGATTGTCTGGATATATCAACAAAGGATTGTGTGGATATATAATGGAGTACCTGAAGCTTATGATTCTTCAACAAATCATTATATATATATATATATATATATATATATATATATATATATAATGGAGTACTTCCGATCTTAATGAGTAGTCCGAAGTAGTTGGTAGATGTCGTCCTTGTTCAGCGGTGTTCGATCTTGAGATGGCGATGTTCGATCTTGAGATGACGGTGTTGTACCTGCAAGAATACTCCGACGCTCAAGTCAGTATTTGAGTGAATCAATGTTTAGTTTTTGAAGTTACCTTCTTTTTATGAGTTTTGAATGTGGTATTTATAGAGATTGAGGGATGTTCGTTCTGACGATCCTGAGTCGTTAGATCTTGCAGAGGCATCTGAACTGTAGATCGATTGGGCCAGAATTTCTGGATATGGGCTGGTTGGTTTATTGGGCCTCGCAGGGGGTGTGAATATCATTAAGATCTTTTATTTATTACCATAACAGTGGCCCACCAAGTCTGGTCGCCTGAGGGGCGATCTTGGCTTGATAAGCTGATGCTACCTTGCGTTGTCGATCATAAGATGTACCGAGCTTTCTTTTTGAGGGACTCAAAAAAGGGGTCGGCTTAAGTTGGTCGTGGGTTTTTTCGAGCTTGATTCATTTAATCGATCTTGAGATGCACCGAGCTTTCTTTTGAGCAGAGGGGCCAGCGCTTTAGATTCAGTGTCAGACATTAAATGTTTCTGACACGGTATCACGATGGCGGCTAATGATGGTGACATTTTGTTTTTTAGCGCCTGACCTTTGGATTTTGATTGGACGCGTTGATTCGACTTCCAGGCCCAATTCATGATTTTTTGGCCCACTATAAATATGGGTCCCCTCCTTTTGTTTTGTTGCTGCGTAACCCCTTCTGCTCTGATTACCGGTCTTGAATTGTCGAGCTTTCCTTCGAACAAAGCGGACTAGGTGATAGAAACTCAACAGCAGGTCGATAAAAAGATTGCTTTCAGATCCGATCATCCTATCTGCTTTATTTTGAGGTTAGTCTTTAATTTATTTGTTTTTGCATTTTGAACCCCTCCTTTTATTTATTCGCTCAGAGTGGGGGTCGTCACGTCAGGTTCCAACTTGTTCGCGAACCCCTTTTTGCAATTCTTTATCCAGAGATCTCGTCCCCCATTTCTGCAGTTTTAGATCTGGCGAGGACCAAACAAACCCGTAGGGATATAAACGAATATCGAAACGAGTTTGTGAAGATCATGGCCTCCGGTGGTGACGTTCCTGAAAATCAAGAGAATCGAACAATGGTCAGTATTCTAGATGAGCAAGATCATCCGCCCTCCGCTCCTACCAGCGAGCAGACGGATGAAAATGTCGATGTTGAAAGTTTTTCTCCTGTTGACGATGCTAATGTGCCCGATCCAGATGTTGTGGAAGTTATGGAGGAAGACCATAGGATCGATGTGGTGGCTCTCTCTTCGGGGTCTGAGGAGGAGGTTCAACCGGGGGAAAGGCAGGGGAGCTCGAATAATATTGAATCGGAGAGCTCCGGTTGTGACCTTGGGACGAGCGCAGCGCTCGAAGATGATTCCGATCAGGATGATGATGATGGCATGGGCCAGCCAAGTACGAGTCGAGCTTCTGATATTTCAGTTGATGGTTATTCCAGTACTGGTCCTGACGCTCACGATGTGCCGGTGCGGGAGGTTCGACCTTATGATTGGGTTTCCACCAAGGTTCTGGAGATCGAATCGTTGTACCGTTGGCATGAGATCTTAAATTTACTATGTACCACGTGACGATGAATGATATGAACATCCGGCCTCCCTTTACTTCTCTTGAACAAACCGTTCTGGCGGAGTTGGATGTAGCACCCTCCCAGCTACATCCAAATGCCCGGGCTTTCCTTCGAGCCTTTGAGTTGATGTGTATCCATTTGGAGAGACCGGTGTCGTCCCAACTTTTCTTCCATTTGTTCAAGCTTAATCGGAATAGTGGGGAGGATAAGTCCGGCCGTGAGCATGTCAGTTTTCGCTCAAGGCGAGGCGCGAAGATTTTTAAAGCTTATGCGGACTCACTGAGGGGAAGTTGGAAGCAACTCTTCTATTGGGTCGAACCGGTTAATGATAAGGCCATCGACTGTGTAGGGAAGTTCAGAGCTGATGGTCGGACTTTGGTGTCCACCAAGTTCCCTATCGGTTAGAGTCATGGTCATTTCAACCGGTCTACACATTCCTACTCTGTCGGCGATGATCGATTGAGTGCTGAAGATCGTCTCACAAAGGCGATATTGATTTTCATTTCCCAGAGGGTTCCGTTTTCATAGCATAAATACCGGGGTATCCCTACGGATCGCTTAGTCCAGGCCGAGAAGCGGGTGCGGGTACAAAGGGTTTTAGGTAGATCGTCTTTCTGTAGTGGATTTTTGTGTATTTGGTTTTTTGCAAGTTATATAACTCGTATTTTTTCTTGCTTTTCTAGACACGATGGCACCAAAGAAGCTCGCGTTTTTGAAGAAGTTGGCGATGCAGTCGACTGATGTTGAGCAGGGATGGGCCCGACCTAGACCCGTTATCGAGGTGGCCATTGTTGCCGAACCGATTACGATTGTCGCCTAGAAAGACCTGGTCGGTGCTGAGACTGAAAGGGGAAAGAGCATCGAGGTTTTGGTTGATTCACCAATTCCGGTCGTAAAGGGTGTCGATGTTGGGACCTCTGTCAAACGGGGAAGAGCTGGCGCCGATGATGAGCCGGGATCGGTCAAGAAAACAAAGACTGCGAAGAGATCCAAGCATAAATGTAAGGTCATCCCTCTGGACGAGAAGTTTTTAGAACAAAATTTTGAACACTGGCGGGAGGATCCCATCGCAGTGTCGGCCCAGATCTTCCTGAATCTTGCCGAGGTTCACAAGATTGAGAAAACGAAGTGCGAGAAGCGAGCTTGGGTGGAATTCGTAAGGTCTTGAACATGGCCCTCGGGAGTTCTTTGAGGTTCGAGTTCGGGTATAACCAGTCCTACCTCGGGCCCGACCACAAGACTGGCCGGTCTTGAACGTAGTTTGGGCGCCATTTGTGGATCAAGGTGATGGGAGAGGAAATTGAGTACAGATCCTCCCACTATGGTCGCCAATGTTCTGTACTGTACTTCCGACCTTAGTGAGTAGTCCGAAGTAGTTGGTAGATGTCGTCCTTGATCAGCGGTGTTCGATCTTTAGATGGCGATGTTCGATCTTGAGATGACGGTGTTGTACCGGCAAGAATACTCCGACGCTCAAGTCAGTATTTGAGTGAATCAATGTTTAGTTTTTGAAGTTACCTTCTTTTTATGAGTTTTGAATGTGGTATTTATAGAGATTGAGGGATGTTCGTTTTGACGATCCCGAGTCGTTAGATCTTGCAGAGCATTTGAACCGTTGATCGATTGGGCCAGAATTTCTGGATATGGGCTGGTTGGTTTATTGGGCCTCGTAGGGGGTGTAAATATCATTAAGATCTTTTACTTATTACCATAACAGTAACAAAGAACCAAAGGAATAAAAAAGAATGGCCACTTTCAACAATTTCAAGCTCGGTTTGAGGAAGAAATTTTTTTAAATCGGTTACCTCATTATATTAGAGTTTATTTATATGGCACGACCAGAGAGAGAACAAACTTTTGGTTTTTGACTTTGATATTGAGACGGACATTTATTATTGCAGTAGTTACCACATTGATTGAGATTTAGTACATTTGGTATTCTAAGCTCATTCACTCTTTTTTTTTTCCTACAATCTTTTTCACTCTTATTTGTTCGAACCATTGCTGGCTACCCAATGAGTGACACACGCTTTCAACAAAAAACTAATTGCACTGGCCAACACCGAGTCTATCGACTGTAAAAATCAAATCCGGGACCACCGAGCCATGGGGTACTGTTGTTTTATTAATAACAAGGACCATTCTCTTACCTCACAAATATTTGTCTATTGGAAAATGCATGAAGGAAAAAGATCAAATATCAAAACCATTAGAAGATATATCTCCAATAGAAACAACATGTGCTATGTTTATTATGGATGCAACCCAAATTTCTATTAAATACTTCTTAATTTAGCAAAGACTCGAATAAATTCAAAGCAACATCTCCATTACAGTTCCACCATACAATCTAGAAGATCACATTTAATAATTGAATCCAAGAAGAGTTACTTGCTTCTATTTAAAGAATATAAAAAGATGATCATGAAACTTGAATGCTATAACAATTTCAATACTGAATCAACAATCAATAAAAGCTTAAGAAAAAAATGACAAATTTACATTAAAAAAATTTGGAACTCCAACTACCGCAATGCCTTTCTTCAAGCCTGGGTGTTAGTGATGAGGCAACCAAAAGATTTACATAAGTGATGTAACAACAAAAGAAACTGTTGTGAAAATGAAAAGATGAGTCGTGACCATACTCTTCTCAAATTGTTTAGGTATTTATAGTATATTTTAAAGAAGATTTAAAGTCAAGGAAAATGAAAAGATTCTAATCAATGTCTATTATATTCTAACTAAATTAATTGATAATGAATACTAATCAAAATAATAATTTGGAGACATCAAAAGGAAACTAAAATAACCTTATTTTTTGAATTGTGAGTTTATCATAAATAAATAAATAAGAGAGAATTGTTGTAAAGGCTCCAAAAAAGCTTCATATATATATATATATATATATATATATATATATATATATATATATATATATATATATAATAGATATAGATAGATATAAATATAAAGATTGATTATATTTTTTATATTGAATTATACTTAAACATACTTTTAGTATGTATTATCTATTTCTATATCTCCATAAGAAAATATCATTCATATAAATATTAAATAGTTAATTTATATTTCACTAAGAGAATCATTTAATAAGTTAGTGGCAATTAATCTCTTTCAATTAAAGTCTTCTTTATGTCTAACTTATAAATAAATATTTTAATAGGTAAAAATTCATGAGAAAATTTGTGGAGCTTCCTTTGGGGTTTCCTTTACATAGATATATACTCTTAACCGTAAAACGAGGTGTATTTTGAAATGAGGGGAGGACTCTTTACGATCTTATCTCATTTTCCTCTTTCAACTTTCTCTCAAGTACCAAAGTCACCATACAAAAAGCCACTTAATCCAACTCCTATATGGGTCTAGCATTTTCCTTTTTATAGTTAAGGGTATTATAGAGAAAAGATAAATACTTCCATCAAAAACAGTCAAATTTATTAATATTCTAAATATGTATAAATAACCTTAAAACAATATAATATATTTTGAAATAAGAGAGTATTCTTTACCATGTAATATTATTTTCCTCTTTTAACTTTTTCTCATATACAAAGTCACCATATATGAATGCGGCTTAATCCAATTTCTTTATGGTCCAACATTTTTTTTTTGAGTATGACTTATAGTACTAAACATTTGTTTAGTAATTCTTACTAAATGGCTATAGAGGTAACTTCCATAATAATTAAAAAAAAGCCAAAACAATAATATCATTATTCAATACTAACCATTAAATTAAATTTCATTAAAAGTTTGAGAATCCAATGGCTATTATTTGTTTAGTAAGAGTTACTAAGGAAAAGGTTTAGCAACATAAGCCAAAGCCTTTTTTATTGATAGTTTTCAAGTATTATTACTCTCTTCATCCTATTGTTTGCGGTTTAAGATTTTGACACATGTCTTAAGATAAATAACTAGTAATCTAGATTTTATAAAAATTGTTGTGTAGTCTACGATTTAATCATTTATCTCTCTCATAGATAAATGTGAATCAATTTTTGTGAGGATAATTTTTTTGGTGAGGACATAAATGTGAATCACTTATCAAATGAAAAAAATTCTCATCATAAATAAGCGGATTAGTTAAAAAAATATTAAATATTAAAAATATAAAACAACAATCAGACAATTATTTGTTTTTTTTCTAATCCTCAACCCCGCTTCAAGCCCTAGGGTACTTTTCTGTTTAGAACAAACATGGCAAAAGCCCAAAAAAAGGATACGAGAATCAAACGCAGAGTACTAACTCCTAAAAATTTAGCATCTAACAAAGGCTGGGAGAGAAGGTACTCTTAGTGATTTTAAGAGTGAGAAGGTCTGCTAGGTTAAATTTTTAACTTTAGGGGTTCGGTTGCTTTTTATCCGGAAAGTTGGTCTCGCTGTCAAGTTTTAAAAGGATTACTTTGTTCTATTGTGCTTTTACTTGTTGGTTAAAAGCAAAAACAGTATAATGTTTCATCCTTATCCCTGTTCTATCTTCATCAATACTTAGTTTTACAATAACTTCATCACCATAAATGATTTTCTTGTTAGGTTGGATGCAGTTATTGAACTTGTTTTGACAAATAGCTTGTTTAAACAGATTGTCTATTGAGTCAAAAAAGCTAAAGAGCAAATAGATATTAGAAGTTTTAGTGTAAACAGGCCTGTTTCTAGTGTTTCTTCAAATTTTCATTTGTGTCTTCTTTGAGATTGTAGGGTGGTTTTCCCCCTAGAAGCTTGAAGATCTTTTCTGTTTCTTGTTTGTCTTTGTTTCCTCTGTTGTTTCTTTGATATGTTGTTTCTGTTTTCTTGAGTTATCATCACATGGTTATACCAGATGATGAGCGTGTTCCTTTTATCACTCCTCTTGTTCCTGCAACAAAAAGCAATGAAGAATATGCTTTAAGAGCCTTGGTTGGTAAAGTTATATCAAAAAAGATCTTAAATAAGAAAGCAGCTAGAACTATCATGTTTCAAACTTGGGATGAATACAAAGGTTTATATATAATAGATATGGGTGACAACAAGTTTCTCTTCACTTTTCCTTCAGTCAGTGATACTCAAACTGTGCTGCAAAGAGCACCTTGGTTTGTTACAAATCAAGTCTTGAGTTTAAAGAGGTGGGAAGCTGGTTTGGCTTTTGATGATATTAACTTTGATTTTGTTCCTTTTTGGGTTCAGATTCATGGTTTAGCTTGGAGTGAGTTAAATCCAGTCAATGCTTCTTTGTTACTAGGTCAAATGGGCCAAGTTTTGGAAGTGGAAGACCCTCTTTTGCTAGGTACTGGTGCAAACTACTATCTAAGAGCAAGAGTGATGATTAATGTGATGAAGCCTCTTTGGTCAGGTTGTTGGTTGCGACGTGAAGGAAAAAATGTCTGGATCCATTTTAAATATGAGAGATTACAGGGTTTGTGCTTTAAATGTGGTGTTTTTGGCCATGTATTGAGACAATGTAACTCTCTTACAGTTGTCATGGCTGCTTTTAATAAAGATCTCCCTAAATATGGGCCTTTTCTTGCTGCTCAAAGGCCTAGACAGTATCAGAATGCTCATTTTAATCCTACTAGTCATGCTAGGGCTAGTACTAGTGGTTCGGCTCATCATAAAGAACCTGAAGAGGCTAGTATTGATGTTAATGTGGTTGATGAACCAGGAAGGAACCTTGTTGCTGATATGCAACTTTCACCAAATGATCCTGTTGTGCAGAATAGTGATCCTATTCTAGAGGGAGGGGTGAATGATATTGTTGGGGATGATTCTTATGCTTCAATAGCATCTATTGCTACAATGTCTGATCAAGGAACTGTTGAAAGGGTTGAGCTTCACTCTGGTGATAGACATATTCGCAAATTTACAAATCAAAATTTCTCTATACCCTCATCTTCTAATCCTCCTTATTTTGTGGATTATCCTTCTGAGGAGAATGAGGAAGTGTATCAGGATAAGGGTTGTATTCCTTGTGAGGTTGAGGAAGCTTTGAGTTTTAAGTTGGCAGATGGGCTTAATTTGAAGAGAGGAAGAAGTCAGGAAAATCTTTGTATCACTAATGGTGAAGAAGTTAATGCTATTCTTGAGAGGAGGATGAAGAGGGCTAGGATTATTGCTGTTATTGATGGTGAGATTGTGACTGATTCAACTGATATGACTGAGGAGGCGGGTCTAACCATGCCCCCAAATTTCAAATGACTTGTATAAGTTGGAATTGTCGTGGTTTGGCGGCGTCCACGACAAATAGAGAGCTTAGGGCTCTCTTAGTAACTTATAAGCCGGTTTTAGTCTTTCTAATGGAGACTAGAGCAAAAAAGGATAGTGTGGAGAAGCTAAGAATGAGGTTAAGGTTCCATAAGTGTTTTTGTGTTGAAGCTATTGGTCAGTCAGGCGGCCTAGCTTTGTTGTGGAATGATTTTTATCATATCCAAATTCTTGATAGCTGTAAGAATTATATTCATACAATCATTCATCAACACAGAACTCAAAAGTTGTTTGAAATGTCTTTTATTTATGGTAATCCCACTTTTGCTCAAAGAAAGCATCTTTGGATTAAAGTTGGAGCTTTACCTACTTGTAAGGAGGTTCCTTGGCTGTGTATTGGTGATTTTAATGATATGAGTGCTCAATCTGAGAAGCAGGGGGCTAGTCCTATTGAAAATAGAAGATTAATGTTATTCAAAAAGTTTACTGCTGATAGTGCTCTAATGGATATGGAATTGAAAGGTTGCAAGTTTACGTGGGTTAGTAATCCTAGAGATGGTGTTTTTACTAAAGAAAAATTGGATCGTGTCCTTGTGAATTGGAATTGTAGGCAGCTTTTTCCTAATGCTACTGCTGTTGCTTTGCCTATGATCAATTCTGACCATTCTCCTATTGTGTTTTGTCCTGCTCCTATTGATACTAGTGGTAGGAGAATCAAGAAGAGTTCAAAGGACATGGTTTGGTGGCATAAGAAGACTTTTAAGAATGCCAAGAAAGAGATTGATAGGTTGAGTGCTGAAATTCAAATTCTTCTAAATGGGAATTATCTTGTGGTTCCTTGGGATAGAGTAAATGATCTAAGAAAGCGTATTGATGATTTATGGAAGCAAGAGGAGCTGTTTTGGGGTCAAAGATCTAGGATTAAGTGGTTAAAATTTGGAGATAGAAATTCTAGATTCTTTCATGCAACTACTATTCAGAGAAGAGATTTTAATAGGTTATTAAGAGTTAAAGATGATAATGATGTTTGGCAAGAAGGGCATAATGATGTGATGAATCCATTGTATAATCATTTTGAAGCTATTTTCAGATCTGAGGGTTCTAAAGGTACTTTCCAGTGTTTGACTAATATTCCTAAGAAAGTTTCTGCTGAGAATAATATTAAGCTTATGGCTTCTGTTGGTGATGAGGAGATTAGGCTTGCTGTGTTTTCTCTAGGTTCTTTAAAGTCTCCAAGGCCTGATGTAACACCCCAAAAATGATTAGATATTTATTTAGTCATTTGTTTAATTAATTAATTAATGGATTTAATTAATTGGGGAATAAGTGTAGAAAATAATATTGGAATGAAAATATATTATTTTATGGACCTATCCTAATGTTGGAATTAATGGGAATAATAATATTAGAGAGGGGTGTGGAGAATAGTAATAGGGCTTAAGTTGGAGGAGAGCCCATGACCCATGTCCATGGGTTAGGCGCCTAGACTAGATGGGAGTTAGGGTTTGGCTTGTCATTAGCACAAACCCTAAGGCAAAAATAGAAAGGAGTTGCGAATAGAGAGAAGAGAAAAGAGGGAAGAATTCAGCGCCTCCCAAGAGGAAAAAGAGAAGAAGGTTCGCGAGTTCAAGAGGAGGGAGGAGCCTTGTTGCTGAATTTTGTTGGTGACTTGCTCAAGGGGGTGTTGGTGTTCATCAAAATTTAAGGTAAGGGTGGGTTTTAACACTAATAATGGGTTATGATGAGGGTATATGGGTAGTTAGGGTTTGGTTGGATTATTTGCGATGTTGGATTGAAATTGATGATGGTGCGATGTTGCTAGTGTTGTTATTTCGCATGATGTGTTGTTATTGAGTCTTCAATGGTGTTTGCCTTTATGTGATGATTGATTTTGATGATATATGATGTTGATGATGATTCTTGATAATGGCGGGTGGGTTGTGGTTGTCGATCATATCGTGATGTGGATTCGTTAAAAACCTGGTTTCTAGTGGTTATTGTGCAAAGAGGGAATTGATGTGCTCAAATTTCGTTTTGAAGCCGTTTTGATAGGTGTCCAGTATTTCTGTGATTGTGACTTCATTATTGGCCCGAATTGCGTGGGGTTTGTTTCATTGGAAAGTAGACACGATTTCCTTCACTTTAGGCACTGGTTTCGCTAAATTTGAGTCAGTATAACTGGAGAAAACATTTTTACGAAATGGGTAAAGGAATATGAAAAACTGCATGAAACCGTATGGGTATAGGTTCAATGTTTTGTTCATAACTCTTTCCACCAAACTCGGTTTCGGATGATTTTTATCTCATTGTAAATCAGACTCACGGGGCTTCATTTTAGACACGGATTTCGTTTCATTTGGTTGAGAATTCAAAGAGAAAACTGGGTTACAATTTAGCTAACAGAAGCTGTCGAACTTCTGTACCCTGAGAGGTATTTTGCAAAACTGTACTATTTGGGTACCTAAACAAATAAATAAAAATTATTTCTAGAAACTAGACATCTCAAGCTTTCCAGAGGATATTCGTTTGCAAAATTCCGACATCGTTTGATATGCTAAATTAATTGTCGGAGTTCGTGCACAGTTGCTGAGAAATACTGCTCCTTAGCTGTTTAGTAAAATGGTCGAACGAATAGGACGTTGTGCTGGTTATTGTCGCTGCCCTTGTGTTCTGTGTGTGGGCGCGCCTAGTGCATAAGTTCAGGCATTGTCTAGTGGTGTTGTGCACCAATTTGTGGTGTTGCGTGTGTCTGTCGTGCTGGTGTTGTCTGGTGGTGCTGTGCGCCAATTTCTGTGCTGTGTGTGTGTTTTGGTTGTGCGCGCTGTTTGGCGTGATGTGTACAGGTGATATGTGGCAGCTGTGATGCTGTAAACAGGGAGAGTTTCGAGGTAGCTGTGATGCTACGACACGTGGTATTTCTGTGTGATAATAACTTTGGTGGTATGGTATTTATTAATTAAATGCCCTGAGTATGTGTATCTATGCATGAATCATGAGTCGCATTGTCATATGCATCTTCGAGGTAGCTGTGATGCTACAACACGTGATTATTTTGGTGGTATGCCCGTCGTGGCCTTTTACGAGATCGGTACCGCATGCATATGCCCAGAGGGGTTGCATTCGTTCATGAGTCCATTTATAACGAGTGTTGGTATCTATTTACTAATGGAGTTTGTGCCTTGTGCCGTGATATGATGCATTGAATTCTATGTGCTTGCTGTGAGTTACCTGCTACTTATTTACTGCTGTCATTGCTTATTATTTCTGTTAATGCTCACCTCTTCTGCTTGGAATGTTGCTCTTACGTGGCAACGCTGCAGGTAACTGCGAGTGAAGGTCTCCGGCTTTCCTATCTTCTGTCGGGTCGTGTCGTCGCTCTGAAATGTAACACCGGGGGGCGTATGTCATACCCCAATTTTGTCCGACTTAAGTCAAAACCCTAATTTTCCCCAAAAAATAAATAAATAAGAGAAAAGAGCATCATGCATTGCATTTAGGGTCCTAGAAGTCATTCCAAGGTCTTTAAAAACATTTTTAAGGTTGGAATGCACTTTTTAGGTAAATTAGGGTTTTAGGGTCAAAAAGGGCATTTAGGTCATTTTTCGCAAAAAGATGATTTTCTCGCAAAAAATGCACATCCTCAAAAAGTACATTTTTATTCTATCAAGGATAATTTTTGTACAATTTTTTAGAAAGAAAACCCTAGTCAAAATAATTAAAAATGTATTTTTCCATTTTTAGTGCATAGAAAAATAAAAAGGGACCATTAAATATTCCTCAATTTTTAAGTGACAATTTTTGTTGTCATAGGTGACTAGAGGGAATATTTTATGGTGCCCAAAAACATGTAACACATCTTCAATAGTTGCATTCCCATTATTTCCCATGCCCAAAAATTTTAATTTCAAAAACTCAAAAAAGGGAAGTGTCTTCAATAAGACAAAATACCAAAAACAAGTTTTTTTTTCTTCCCTCCTCTCCCCACCTACGAATTCTCTCTCTCTCTCTCTCCAATTTTTTCCACACTTTTCCATTATACCCTCTTTGGTAAATTACTCCACTCACTCACACTAACCTATTCATAAGAAAACCCAAAGTTCCCTCTTTGGTAACAATTCTCCCCTAAAATGCCCTTAACCCTACTTCACATAAAATATCTCTTCTAAAATAAGAAATTCATTTTTCTTTTCCTTTTTCTTTCCTCTAAATTTCGCCCCCACTCTCCATACTCTCACATTTTTGTGTTTCTTTAACACCCTCAATCCATGTGATGATGCATCTCCACCCTCCATTCAAATTCAAAGTCTAATCCTAATGCACCTCTCAAAGCCAATGACTAAAATACCCTCTAACTTGGTGACCGAGTTCAAATTAATTTTATTTATTAATATTCAGCTGAATATTAATTGATTTAATTGGTTTGATTACCATTTTAACCCTAGCTCTTCACCAATCCTATAAATACCCTTTCATTCTCCACACATCACAACTTTTTACTCATTCATTTTCTCACTTGAAATCAACATAATTCTCCTCCTCTCCTCCCCCTCTCATATGCGTAGCCTTCCCTCACTCTCCTCTCCTCCATTTCTTTTGTTCCTTTCACCCAAACACCACAAAATCACCTCAAATCCACTCCTCCTTCATAGATCCTCCTCTTTTCACCATTTATTTCTTGAAGATTCTAGTTGATTTGGTTATCTTTTCTTCATTTCCTACTTCTACTAGTTTGGATCCTAGGTGAATCTCTAAAACCCTTACATCATTTACAATACTTTGCATCAAAATTCATATTCTCTTCATCATTTTCGCATACTCATCATTTTCATCTTAAAATGTAGTTTGTTGTTATTTTGTGTTGATCTTTGCATTTTAATGGAATAAACATGTGATTTTGTCTCCTATGTGGTTCGAATTTTCTTTGGGGTTTTAATTTATCTTGTTGTTCCTTTTTACTTGATGTGGATCAACCTTGTTATTAGTATTTAAATCCTTGTGTTAAATGTGACTTTTAGTCCATATTACTTGCAAATACTTGTGTTGTTGATGATCTTGCAACTTGATTCTCACTTGTGCTTAGAGCATCATAATTTAAGTGAGGGGATTGCAAAATATGATTCAACCTCACCTTAGTTTACTACTCTTGTTTGTTGATGATTTTGCAACTTGATTCTCACTTGTGCTTGGAGCACCATAATTTAAGTGAGAGGATTGCAAAATATGATTCAACCTCATTTTAGTTTACTATTCTTGTTTATTTACTTTCTTGCCCTTTAAATTCTTGCTATTTATTTTCTTGCCCTTTTATTTTCCAAGTCATTTACTTTCTTGCACCTTTATTTTCCAAGTCATTTACTTTCTTGCTCCTTTAATTTCTTGCACCTTTATTTTTCAAGTCATTTACTTTCTTGCTCCTTTAATTTCTTGCACCTTTATTTTTCAAGTCATTTGCTTTTCTTGCTATTTAATTTCTTGCACCTTTATTTTCCAAGTTATTTACTTTCTTGCACCTTTATTTTCCAAGTCATTTACTTTCTTGCTCCTTTAATTTCTTGCACCTTTATTTTTCAAGTCATTTACTTTTCTTGCTATTTAATTTCTTGCACCTTTATTTTCCAAGTTATTTACTTTCTTGCACCTTTATTTTCCAAGTCATTTACTTTCTTGCTCCTTTAATTTCTTGCACCTTTATTTTTCAAGTCATTTACTTTTCTTGCTATTTAATTTCTTGCACCTTTATTTTCCAAGTTATTCACTTTCTTGCACTTTTATTTTCCAAGTCATTTACTTTCTTGCTCATTTACTTTCCTTGCTCTTTAACTTTCCAAGTCATTTAAATTACTTGCAATTTACTTTTCAAGCAATTTATTTTCTCGTCATTTACAATTCCGCTATTTATGATTTTGCACTTTACCGCTTTCTTTTATTTCTCGCTATTTAACTTTATGTTGTCTTCTTTTATTTTCTTTTCTCCTCTTTTGTCCACAATGATCATGAGTGAGTAGACTTTACTAAAACATTCCTTCTTTCTAAAAACACTTTCTTTTCAGTTAATCAACTTTGAAAAATTAAATTGGTATTCACTTAGGCTCTCTCTGTGGACCGATACTCTTTTATTACGCAATACGACCCGTGCACTTGTGGGGGCTATCAAGTTTTTGGTTTGGTTGTTTTCATGAATAAAATGAAGTTTAGAGTCTATGTTCATTTCGCATTTTTCAAATAAATTAGGGTTTAGAGATTTGTTTTGGCTTTGATTGTGTAATCTGGTATTTACTTGAAATTAGGCTTTAATCTTGATCATAAAAAAATAACTTGTAAGTGCTTTCATTTGGTCATTTGTAGTCTTGCAAATGTGATATCCATTCTAGGTCTATAATTTCTTTTTAGTGTTGATGATTTTGTAAGATGACTAGACACTTATGCACTTGTGCATTGTTCCAAGTGTCAAGGATTACCAAAAGGGATTCAACCTCGTGCTTTATCATGTGTTGATACCTAGATTGATTTGAATTTTTGCATCACCACTTTATGTACTCTTTCTTGCAAGTTATGTGGTTAGTGTTGATCTTGCATATGCATGCCATTAAATGTTGGAGACTAATTGTCATCCTTGTGCGCAAATGTTATAATTGGCAATGTGTATGCCTATGCTTGCATTGATGATTGATTTGCTTGCAATTTGTTAAAATTCGCACTTTGGTTCTTGACTTGGAAATTGATTGAATTCTCTACTTCTTTTTCTTTTGGATGCCACGCCATCCCAACAAACTCTTTGTGATCAATATCACCCTCAAACTCTCTTCCCATTTCTTTAAATCAATTCTTTTCCAAAGCTTTTTCCAAAGCTCAATTTTTCTCAAGTTGTTTTCATAAGACAATCAAATTCTCTCTAAGATCAATAACACGCCTAAAGTTTCTCAAAGAGTTAGAACTACGTCGCTTTGATTCCCATTTGGGATACGTAGGAGCGAGTCACGTTCTCGTCAAGCGCAAGAAATAAAAATTCTTTTCGCAACCATAACCAAATCATTTCCATAAAAAAAACAAAAAGGATCATTTTCAAACCCATTGTTGCTTGTAGCTCATCAGAGCCTTTGTTCGTTTAGCTATTAGTGGCAATGTCCTTTTCTCATAAGAACAATAAACGATGATCCATCATAACCTTTGTTAGTTTGATCATCGTGCAAATCAATCTCTTTCGTAAATCACTTTCAAAAAGATGATAAAAACGAGTTGTTATCAATAGTCCATCAGAACCTTTGTTCGTTTGACTAGCGGTACAATTCTCTTTTTTGAGTATTTAGTAGTGATTCATCATAGCCTCTGCTAGTTTAATCATTCACTAAATACTCGTCCTATTTCGAAAATTCACTAAAAAGATAAAAAATAAAAACCTTCTCAAAGAAAACCCAAGAACTACGTAGCTTTGAATTCTCCATCGCACCGGGAGATACGTAGGAGCGGGCCATGTCCCGTCAAGCACTTTTTCTAAAAACCCTTTTTTTTCCCTTTCTCGCCAAAAATAAAATTTTTATTAAGTTTTCCCATTCATTCTTCAAATAAATAGGCAAATCTAGATATTTTTCAAATCAAACGTTAAAACCACACATTTAATTAGAGGTTCCCTTTCGGTAGAAAGGACGTGCGCGGTGCTAACACCTTCCTCGCACGTAATCGACCCCCGAACCTATATCTCTAGTTTTCAAAAGACCATCTGCCTTGTTCAAAAAGACTTTTTTTCAATGTTTTGGTCTTAAAATTAAAATATTGGTGGCGGCTTCAAAATTTTTCCACGTTGTACATTGAGAAATCCAAACCGGGATTTTTCGGGGTGCAACAGCGTAAACGCTATTCATTTAGATTTCAATATGTATTTGAGACTTCGAGTTGTGGTTTAAGACCCTTTAATGTGCAGACGTGTTTTGATGATTATTTTTCCGCTGCTATGAGATTTCGAAATTATCTGACGTTATTATTTGAGATCGTTTTTTGAGAGTAAAGTGTAACGCCTTTTTCAATATGGCGAAGTTAAATTGCGAAGAACTCTGATTTTATTTGAAATAAATGAGGTTTAGAAAAGGGTGTTACACCTGATGGTATGAATGGTTTGTTCTACCAAAACAACTGGGATTTGGTTAAACTACATGTGTGTGAAGCTGTTAAAGATTTCTTTGTTAATGGTTGTATGCCTAGTGAGTTAAATGAAACAGTGGTTGCTCTAATCCCAAAAATCCCTAACCCAGAGTCTATTTCAAACTTGAGGCCTATAACTTGTTGTAATTTTATTTATAAAGTTATATCAAGGATTATAGTGCTGAGGTTAAAGCCTATCATGGGTGGTCTAATCTCTCATCAACAAAGTGCTTTTGTTGGTGGGAGATTGATTCAAGATAACATTATTGTTGCTCATGAGACTTTTCATAGGGTTAAGAAGATCAATGGTGGTTTAAAGAAGGCTGCAGTAATCAAGTTAGACATGAATAAGGCATATGACAGAGTGGAATGGGCTTTTTTGAGACAAACTATGTTGGCTTTTGTTTTTCATGAGGAGTGGCTGAAGAATATCATGAGTTTAGTTACTTCGGTGACCTACAAATTTCAAGTTAATGGTTTTCTTAGCAACAGTCTCTCTCCTGAAAGAAGTCTTAGACAAGGTGATCCTCTTTCACCTTATCTTTTTATTCTCATTTTTGATGTTTTATCTAGAATGATAGACTCAGCTAGAGGAGCTAATCTGTTAAGTGGTATTGAAATTGCTAAAGGAATGCCTTTAACTCACCTATTTTTTGCTGATGATGCTATACTGTTTGCTAAAGCGACTAAAGAGGATTTGTTTGTCTTATTGGGGATCCTTAACAAGTTTTCTAAAGCTTCGGGTCAAAGAATTAATATTCTTAAATCTGGGTTAGTCTTTAGTAAGGATATTCCTTTTAATTCTAGAAATGAGCTTGCTGGTATCTTAAATATTCAAGTGTGGGATAATGCAGGGTCCTATTTGGGTATTCCTGCTGATTGGGGCAGATCAAAAATTAAGGCTTTGAAGTGGATTAAGGAGAGAGTTTTGAACAAGATGGATGGGTGGAAGGAAAAGCTTTTGAACCAGGCTGGTAAAGAGGTGCTTATAAAAGCAGTGATTCAAGCAATCCCATCTTATGTTATGTCAATTGTTTCTATGCCCAAATCTTTTTGTAAAGAGTTATGCTCCTTGGTGTCAAGGTTTTGGTGGAAATCTGAAGGAAAGGAAAGAGGTATTCACTGGAAAAATTGGAAGTCTTTAACCTCTGCTAAATCTCAGGGAGGTATGGGTTTTAAAGACTTTGAGGATTTGAATTGTTCTCTTCTTGCTAAACAAGCTTGGAGAATTGTTCAAAATCCTGAAAGTTTTTGGGCTTCTAATCTTCTTAATTTATATTGTAGTTCAGAACCTTTTTGGTCAGTAAAGAAAAAGCCTACAGATTCATGGATATGGGGTAGTATTCTTAAAGGGGGAGATTTTCTTAAAGATAATGGAAGATGGTTGGTGGGAGATGGGAAGAATATTGATTTGAAGGATGATAGATGGTTAGTTTCTGGTGATTTGGCTAGAGTTAAAGACACAACTTCTGTACTAAAGGTAGCAGATTGTATTGATGCTTCTAACTCTAGATGGGATCTACACAAGATGGGGCTTATTCTTCACCATGATTCAGCTATGGAGGCTATTAAAACTCCAATGAGCTTGTTAAAAGGTAATGATTCCTTTTGGTGGCCGCATTCTTCTAATGGTTGCTACTCAGTTAAATCTGGATATTTTGTGAAGCATCATAATTCAATCCTTAGTAATGTGCATGCTTCTACTTCAATGGATACTCCTAAAGAGATATGGAATGGGATTTGGCGAGCTAAAGTTCCTCAGAAAGTTAAACAATTTATCTGGAAAGTATGCCACAATGCTTTGCCTATCAAGAAGAATCTTTGTCTTAGAAAACAAAATGTTAATCCTTCTTGTCCTATTTGCTTTGCTACTGAAGAAACTGTGGAGCATACTTTTCTTCTGTGTCCTTGGGTTACTCCAATATGGTTTGCTATTAATATTCTTATGGTTCCAACTTCTATGGAGATATCCTCTTGTACTAAGTGGTTGATTAATCTAATTTGTCCAGAGGAGTCTTCTAGGAGTATTGATGAGGTTCAAACTATTTGGCTTTTTATGACTTTATGGTGTATTTGGAAGGGTAGGAATCTATGAAGCCCCGATACTTCAAAAAGGGAGACGTACCCGTGTCGGATACGTATCCGATACCGACACGCACCCGATACTTTCCGATACGTACCCAAAGAGTATCCAATAATTTTTTAATTGTTTTTAAAAAATGTTTGACTCGATACTTTTCAGATACATCTTTGATACTTCTTACCAACTAAGGATACTTCTCAGATACTTTTTCGATACCTCTTACCAACTAAGCACATGATTGTCACTCATATATGATACACTTTAATACCTCAATAACTAAAAGACAAAATTATATGTTTTTTCGTAATACAATAATAGAAGAAATAATACATTGTGATATGAGTGGAATAAATATACGTAACTATCTCTACTTGATAAGATCACAAGTATTTATTTCTACAATGTGATGAATATATATTGACTAATGATATGCTTATGCTTTATTGAGCAACTACGTACTAATATGAATATCTTAGTCTATAAAAAGTCATCTATTTCTGCTACTGACTGTTCCGGAGTGGGCTCGAAGCCCAATCTCGCCCAACAGGCCCAGTGCGGCCCAATACCTGGCTTGCTCCGCAAGATGCGGCCAGCTCCGAGATAGGCGCGATGGCCAAACGACTACGCAGTCAACAGTATATATACCACACTAGCATGTGGCTTCAGGTACATTTTTTCTCACCTTGTGACCCTGCCCGTTGAAACACCTCTGACTTGAGCATTGGAGTGCCTTTGCAGGTACCACCCGTGTGCGGCCCAGAACTCGGTCCTTCATCCCAGCGACCGAGAAACATCACCAAACAGCAGCAACCCATCGTATTGATCAGGTACGATCAATTGGCGACCTCAGTGGGAGGCCCGAGTGCTATTCCACATCAAACCATGCCGCCACGTCAGAAACGCACTTCTTCCAGGCTCAACCCCTCTGGATAGGACCGACCTCAACAGACCCCAGAGGGCGTGCCTGTGACAGTTGTTGCGCCCGAAAAGGTCCCCGAGGGAGAACCTTCCTCGTTCACAACTTTTTAAAACAATGAAGCCGCCACCAATATTTATTAAGGAAAATATTAGGAAAACCTTTTTTGGAAAGCGATTGGTCTTGCGAAACTAGAGAATAGGGTTCGGGGGTCGGTTACGCGCAGGGAAGGTGTTAGCACCCCACACGTCCTCTCTACTGAGAGGGAACCTTTAATTAAATGTGTGGTTTTAGTGTGTTGACTTGAAAATACTTAATTTTGCCTCTCTACTTCTTATTGAAAAAATCTTAATGAAAATCTTTATTTATTATGAGAAAAAAAAGGGGGGGAAAATGGGTTTTTAGAAAAAAACGCTTGACGGGACATGGCCCGCTCCTACGTATCTCCCGGTGCGATGGAGAACTCAAAGCTACGTAGTTCTTCTTTGTCCTTTTGAAAAGTTTTTTGTTTTTTATCTTTTTTAGTGAGTTTTTTGAAATAGGACGAGCAGTAGCGAATGATTAAACTAGCAGAGGCTATGATGAATCACCACTAAATACTCAAAAAAGAGAGTTGTACCACTAGTCAAACGAACAAAGGTTCTGATGGACTATTGATAACAACTCGTTTTTATTATCTTTTGTGAAAGCGATTTTCGAAAGAGATTGATTTGCACGATGATCAAACTAACAAAGGTTATGAGTGATCATCGCTTGTTGTTCTTTTAGGAAAAAGACATTGCTACCAATGGCTAGACGAACAAAGGTTCTGATTAGCCACTAGCGGCAATGGGTTTGAAAATGATTCTTGAAGGGAGAATGTTTTTTTGTTCTGAAAACGATCTTGGCTTGCGAAAGTGATTCGTTTTTGTTATGAAAATAACCCTTTTTCTTTTGTTATGCAAATGCTAAATTTTTTTATGGTTGCGCTTGACGAGAACGTGGCTCGCTCCTACGTATCCCAAATGGGAATCAAAGCGACGTAGTTCTAAAAGCTTGAAAGTGAAAGTCTTTTTGCTTTGGTTTTGAAAAGTGGGGGGCGCTCATGATGATCAAGCTGACAAAGGTTATGGGTGATCATCACTAACACTTGCTATGACTTTTGATGCTTAGGAAAATATCTTTTGAAATTGAAAGCATTCATGATAATCAAACTAACCAAGGTTATGGGTGATTATCACTAACACTTGCTATGACTTTTGATGCTTAGGAAAATATCTTTTGAAATTGAAAGCATTCATGATAATCAAACTAACAAAGGTTATGGGTGATTATCACTAGTAGCTTATGCATATGAAAACATCCTTTTTTTGAAATTTAGGCTCTTAGGACAACCAAACTAACAAAGGTTATGGGTGATTGTCACTAGTCACCATTTTCATGCTAGGCCATTTAGAAAAGAAAGCAATGAATGCAAATCGAATCCTTAGGCAAACAACAATCTCATTTGAATTCTTGAGCAAATATTAGCCTAGACTACACATGTTAGACCACAACACATAAATAGGCAAAGAAGGAACTTGAATTGGGCATTAAGCAAAAATACAAGAGTGGGCAAGATTGAACCTAAATGCACATCTAGTGGAAGATGCTAGGCGAGAACCATACTCAAATATTTCTACAAAGCACCATAAGCACCCAAGCCTCCCTAAGTGCTTATCAAAGTGCTTATGACACCTCTCACCAACAACAATCAACAATATGAGAATATGAAGATGATAGGATAAATGCTTTTTATATTTTTGAGGAAATACTCAAAGATGATGCAAGGTTTTAAGGATTACCTTAGCTATGAGCTAGAAAGTGAGATGAGAAGATGAAGCTAGACACAAATCAACAAAACTCCAATATTCTTCAAAGAAGTACCCACTTGATGATGATGCTTGAACTTTGAATGAGAAATGGAGGGGGTATGTGAAAGAGGGATGCAAATGAGGTGAGTTGTTTGTTAGGGTTTTTTGGTGTAGGAGAAATGGGAAGGTTCCTTTGAGATGAAAGAGAAAACAAGAGGAAGTGAGGGAGATGAGGGGGCTACGGCCTTCTTCTTTTTTTTTGGGATGAGAGGAGTGAGTTGTTCTTATTGAATTTCCTTGGGAGGCCAAAGATCTAATGGGTTTAAAGTTGTGAGAGGGAAGTAAAGAAATTAGTGTGTATTTAGTGGTGTGGATAGAAGGGAGGTAAAAAATATGTTGTGTATTGAATGTTATTGGACTCAAAGGTGTGTTTGTAAAAGAAATGATGAAAGGCTTGATGTGGGCTGATGGTGATGGTGGCGTGGAGCATGAGGATGGAGTGAGGGAAGTAAAGAAATTAGTGTGTATTTAGTGGTGTAGAGAGAAGGAAGGTAAAAAATATGTTGTGTATTGAATGTTATTGGACTCAAAGGTGTGCTTGTAAAAGAAATGATGAAAGGCTTTTGTGATATGCACTTGATGGGGGCTGAAGTGAGGGGAGGCGTGGAGCATGAGGATGGAGTGAGGGAGGTTGTTTGCTTGTAAAATTGGTGCTTACTTTAGCCCAAAATGGATAAAAGCAAAAAGCACCTAAAAAGGAATTAGCCCTAATTCTAAAAATACAATAAGCATCCAATATTATTTTGTTATTCATTTTTTATTTTGATTTCAGATTTCTATTTTTAATTATACATATTTTTTGGGCCTTTTTGAAAAAAACCATTATAATTGACCAAAATACCCTTTTTGACTCTAAAACCCTAATTTACCCGAAAAATACGTTCCAACCCTAAAAATGATTTTAAGAACCTTGGAATGCCTTCTAGGATCCGAAATGCAGTGCATAAGGCTCTTCGCTCTTCAATTTATTTATTTTTTGTGGAAAATTAGGGTTTTGACCTAAGCCGGACATAATTGGGGTATGACAGCTGCCCCTCTTTATTTGGATTTTACCAAGAAATATGAATTGCGCGAGGCATATTTCGAAGGTAAAATAGAAATAAAGAATTCAGAAATTATACCAATTTTGTCCATTTGGAGAAACCCGAATTTTGTTTTTTGGAAAGATAGACACTTTCGTGTCGGTGCGAAAACAGTAAATGAACACTGACGTGCTGACAGAAAAGGTAAAATGGGCACTTGCGTGCGGACAGAAAAGTAAAATGGGCACTTGCGTGCAGACAGAAAAGGAAAATGGGCACTTGCGTGCAAACAGAGAAGTAAAATGGGCGCTTGCGTGCAGACAAAAAAGTAAAATGGGCACTTGGCGTGCAGAAAGCGGTAAATTGCCCAGGCTGCCTAAAACCTGTAATCCTTAAACGAACTCTTAACGAATCCGAGTTTGCGCGTGACTTTGAGGAGCACGCTCTTCCTGTTGGCCTTTTCGAGCGACCGGGGGGATCGTTATCAGCTCCGGAACTGATATACAGATCAATGCACGGCGTCCACTGTATCTTAGGCTTGATACAACTATTCCGTTGAACCTCACATGGGGCTGCGGTCCATCGCGTTGCTCGTACACGATGTGAGACCTGGGCAGAAGGGAGCGATGATCTCTCTGGGCTCCAATACGCAATGCGCGCCTGAGCGCTCTCTTTTCTTTTCTTTCTTTCTTTTCTTTTCTGTTTCTCTCTTTTCTTTCTCTCTCTCTTTCTGTTTCTCTCTTTTCTCTTTCCTTTTCTTTTTGTTTCTCTCTTCCTTCTTTTCTTCTGAACTCTCCCAACTTGGGGGAGCATTTTCTGGAATATGGGGGTGAGGGCTAACACCGAAGTGCTCATCCTCTCTTTGTACCTGCAGCTGAAAATGAACAAATGCATGCAACGCAAATGCCATGATTGCTGTTTTCTTTTTCTTGTGCTGAATGTAATGCAAACGTTTGAATTTCTTTTTCTGTCTTGCTCTTTTTATGAAGTGCAGGTATGCGAATGCAAAATTTTGGTGTTTGATGATATGCAATGCTCTTGCGTTTTGATGAAATGGCTGATGATATGTAATGGAAAACTTTTCTTTCCTTGCCTTTTTCTATGAAATGTGAATGTTGCTATAAAATGATGAATAACATGAAATGATGAATGACATGGGATGTTTTAGCTTTCTTTTCTTCTATGAGATGCAAGTATTGATGTGATGCAACTGTATTGCTTTGATGTTTGATGGGATGATGAATTTTGGTTCATTTTGTTTTATGGAATGCAAACATTACTATGATGTAGACGACACTGAATGTTTTTATTTTTATTTTTTTATTTTTTATTTTTTATATTTTTTAGAGACCTTAGGATTCTCGAGTGATCAATTCAAGTGTCCTATCGTGATGACTATTTCGAATGTACATTCGACTTAGTCTCCTATTTATTGAAGATGATTTTGTATTTTGAGACTTGATTTGATGTCCGATGCAATGATGATGAATGCTTGGTTTGCTAGAAAGAAAGCAGTAAATGAACACTTGGCGTGCTGATGAGAAGGCAGTAAATGAACACTTGGCGTGTTGAGGAGAAAACAGTAAATGAGGATGAACGCTTAGCGTGCTTTTAATGAACCACTTGGGACCCGAGGACATTTGAACTCCGAACTGAAGGAGCGACTGAACTCTAAACTGAAAGAGCATTTGAACTCCGAACTGAAGGAGCGGATGGGAAAGAGATTTTGAGACTGACAAGTCCAGAATGACTGACTTGAGAATTAGATTGAAGACTGACACTTGAAGTGCTGACTCTTGGAACTAGGCATGAGGATTAACATCTTGTGTTCGTCCGCATTGTGCTTAGCAATGCAATGAATGAGACATGTAATGCAAACATATGCCATGATTGATGTCTGGAATGCTTTTGTTCTTTTGTATTGGCTTTTTCTATGAAATGCAAACATTAATACGATGCGATGCCCTGATGTTTGATACAATGATTTTTGTCCTTTTCCTTTTTTATGAAGTGCGAACATTAATATGATGCCAATGCAATGAAAAGATTTTTGCTTTTTCTTCTTTACTACTTTCCTCTATGAAATGCAAGTATTAATATGGTGCAACTGGCGTGGAACGTTTTTTCCTTTTGCTATGTGATGAATGCACAAAATGTGAAGATGCAAATGTAATGCTTTGGTGCATATGCTGTGATGATGAGATGCGAGACTTTGGATGCAAGGAATTGAGATGATTATTGACCATTCTGTTGAAAAATTGAATTTGATTCAAACTCCGGTGTTCTCAAGGTTTTTATTTACAAACAACCTCACTTGTTTTCTCTTTCTTTCCATGATGACTGAATTTTAGATATCACGTAAATAACTTGTGTTTTCTCCTTTTGAAGCATTGTCTAGTAAGCATGCATAGGAGTGCAAATGTGAATGAATGAATCAGTTAACTTGGAATTGGTTTAGGGCATGGCAAGTGAAGGAATGACGGACATGGTTATTGCCGAAGCTTTGGGGGTGTCAAGAGATACAAGATTGCCCCAATCCAGGTCTTTAACGAGTGAATAACTTGCCCCTGTCTAGTGGTGACAACAACTAGGGGCGTAGAAGATGATGAATTGGGAATGCTTCGGCTTTTGAAAGGGAAGGTGGAGCAAAAGAGATTTTGTCTCAACCCATAAAGTTTGATGTTGCCCCAGCCATAACAAGGACAAAGCTGCCTCAGTTAGAATGACAAGGCCTTGTTTAGGATAGTGAGTTGAGAGATTGCCTGTAACATCCGCAAAATAATTAATAGAATTATTTGGGTGCTAACCCAATTAAATTAATTTAGTACCCGACTGGTAAATTTATTGAGTGCTAAAATTAATTATTGGTCATCATCGGATCGTTAACCGAATAATACGGGTCAAGGAAGTTTTGGAATCGAAATAAGAGATTTAGATCAATATGGTAATCGGACCACGTTACCGCGTATATATTAATAAATATATAAATGTGTGTGTGTGAATAAAATGAAAGAAAGAAAGAAAGAAGAGAAGGATACGAGAAACAGAAGAGAGAAAAGGAGAGAAAAGAGAAAGAAGAAAGAAAGAGGGAGGAAGAAGAAGAGGAAAAAAGGAGTACCTCCGCTCAACGAAACGACTTCCTTCCAACAAGAAAAATGCTCAGCGTTACTTCCTCTTCGATTTGGTACCAAGATTTTTATCATCAACTCTCTCTCTCTCATTTTACCATTTTCGATTTGAGAGAAAAAAATAGAGGTTTTGTGGTTCAAGCTCAAGGGAAAGCTAAGGACGATGTTTAGGAGCGAGCACGAGGTGGATTACTCGAGTATTGAAGATCGATTGGGTGAGTTAGGTTGAAAAATCAAGATTTAAGGTTTATGTGAATAGTGACTTGAGGTGAAGAAGATGATGAATAGTGCCCATGGAGAATTTCGGGAAATCGGTATTTCGGTCAAAAAGCGGTTTCGTGATCGAGTGGAAAGCTTTGGGAGCGGATTGGGTGTCGCCGGAGCGGGGAATGTTCGTGTGGTTACTCGGTGGATTCGGCCGTACGTGGTTCACGCTTCAAGGGTGAGTTCTACTCACGTTTAGGATTTTTGTTTTTCGAATTAATTAATAAACCGTTTTATCGCTTTCGCTGGACTGGAATATTATGTGATTTGATTCGAGAGATTTTGATTTAAAACCGTTATTCAGACAAATATGTCGTTTTTGATAAAATTCGTTTTGATTGAGTTTTTGATTTGATTGATTGATTGTGTGGTATTGGTTGGATTGGTTTTGCTGGTTGTCAAATCTGTTTTCAGTCGGAACGAGAATCGGAATTGAGCGGAATAGCGAATTTCGTAAGAAAACGGAAAATCTGCGTTTTCTGCAGAGGGTCGCGTCGCGACCCGTCCCCTTCGCGTCGCGACCTGGCCCAGTTTTGTTACGCAAAATGTTTCTGTCGTTTTTCGCGTCGCGACGGTAGCAATTCGCGTCGCGACGTTTTGCAGATTTTCAACAGTTTTTCACTGATTTTGTTTTCGCGATATCTTTTGATCCGGGAACCCGATTGAGGTGTTCTAAGATGCGTTGGAAAGCTTATTCAGAGGCCTAACTGAATATTCTATTTTTAAGGTAAAACTAAACTGTTTTTGATATGGAAAATTGTGTCGAAAAGCGGTCAACTAGAGTGCGAGTGTGAACTTGGTTTTATAAAAAATGTGGATTAAAGTGTTTCATTGGTTGTTTGATTTGATGGACCGTGGGTTCATAGTATTGTAGATATACGTATAAAGTATATCGAGTTGGGTGACGACCCATTATTTAACATACTAGGGGGAGGCAGTCATGATCCTTTTACCTAGGCTCCATGCCAATAGGAGAAGGTACTATTGGTAGGGGGTTCACCGCCTTGCAGCGTTCGCGTCAGCGGTGTTATGTTGTTTGTAGTACGTTTACCGGGTTCTTCGTTCGCGTCAGCGGTATCGTACTAGACTAACAGGTTACCGGGTTCTTCGTTCGCGTCAGCGGTAATCTGTTAAACTGTTTTATGCGGTCCATCGGGGTAGCGTTCGCGCAGCCGATGCCGTATTGAATTAATACCGGATTTCATAACTGAACCGAGAGTGTTAGTAGGGGTTTCGGTAGAACTCACTGAGATTGTATCTCACTGTTTAATTGTTGTTGATTTACAGAGACACAGGGACAGCGGAAATCCAAGAGGCACGAGTAGGTTGAGCTCGGACTGGTTGCTGATAGCCTAGCTTTATGTTTAAGCTTATTTCCCTTTTGTTGTCTGTATACTAAACATTATGTATTTAAGGTATATCTTTCTTCCGCTTTCTTGTATGATACTGAATACTATAATTGCTGATGGTATATGGTCTGAGAACCATATTGTCTTGTTGTAAATAAGACTGTTTGGGTTATATTCAGCGAAAAATTTATAGTGATATTCAGTGTCTAAGCAGGAAATATATCTCTGATGTGTTACTATGGTGCACTTGGGTATTTTTAGTAGATAGAAATACCGGGTGTTACAGTTGGTATCAGAGCAGTTCGACCTAGTCGGACTTAGTTTAGGGTTGAGTCGATTCCTTGTTAGTTCTTTTTGTAATTACACTTGTGATGCTAAGAGACATTGAGCCTAATCAACTTAATACTTAGTGCATCATAAGCGGAATTATGACTGGATGATCAAGATGCAATTCTCGACCACAATCGGAATCTTCAACCGGTGCATCCTCAGGAAAGGTGACATGACGGTGGAAGAATACACCGCTAAGTTGAGAAATTGTCTCAGTTTTACCAAGTGGTAAGGTAAGCTTCGGATGACGAACGGAGAATACAGAAGTATAAGAAGGGCATAAGTGCTTTTATGATTTATGGTCTCAGTTCTTATACTATTACCAATTTTGTTGCCTTAGTGCAGTTAGCCTATGTCGCCGAGGATGATCTCATAGGAAATATGGGAAAGGAAAGAAGGTAGTTGAATTATCAACTCCGAATGCAAAGTCCTAAGATAATTTCATCAATGGAAAAACAGGTGCAATTTTCTGATTCTTCAAAGGTCAGAAGATGTTCTAACTATGGAGGTCATCACCAGGGTGATCGTCAGCATAGATCAATCGGTGTTGTTATTGTAATGAAGAAGGTCACTATACAAATAGGTGTCCGGTAAGGAAGAGTTCCAAGGAGTTACAAGCAGCTCTAAGGCAAGGACGAGTCAACATTTTGGATGTTTAGGCAGTTACGACTGCAGACAATCTACTGAGGTGTATGAGATCAGTTTTCAATAACTCGATCAGTATATTATAAGATTCGGGTGCAACCTATTACTGTATATCCCGATCACATGTGAATCGGTTGGAATTAACCTTATCTTCGCTATCCGAGCTGATAACTATCTTAACTGCGGCTAAGGGTCGTGTCCAGACGCAATCTTTGTGTCAGAATTGTCTACGTGTTATAGGAGACAGAACTTTCGTAGAAGGATTATTTGTTTGCCTGTGAGAAGTTTGGACACCATTTTGGGTATGAATTGGATGACTGCAAATCATGTTGCAATCGACTGTATTAATCAGCTATCAGCTTCGCTTCAGAATCAGTTGAATTGTCTAGGACAAATTCTGAAGCGATTACCTAGTTCACCTTAGACGGTCAATCGTCATTCCAAGGTGCGGAAGCACATGTTAGTAGGTTATCTGCATCCACTGGAACTAGTATTAGATTTATCATCTGTACAAGTTGTGAATGACTTTCTGGATGTTTTCACGATGAAGTTTCTTTTGAACCTCCAGAACGAGAAGTAGAGTTTACTGTAGAATTGATTCCTGGCACGGGATCAATATCTATTGTTTCTTATTGAAGGTTTCTTGAGAATTAAAGGAAATGGAGTCTCAACTTGAAGAGTCGATGTTAAAGAAATTCATTCGACCGAGCGCTTCTCTATGGGGTGTTCCGGTGTTGCTTGTCAAGAAGAAATATGGAAGTAGGAGATTGTTTATTGATTATCAACAACTTAACAAAGTGACGGTCAAGAATAAATATCCCTTTGCCAAGGATAGACGATTTGCTTGAGCAATTTGAGGCGCTGCTGTGTTTTCTAAAAATTGATCTGAGGTCAGGATGTCATCAAATAAAAGTTAGAGCCTTAGATATTCCGAAGACAGCTTTCCGTACTAGGTATGGACATTACGTGTTTGTAGTGATGCCCTTCGGTTTGACTAATGCTCCAGCGATATTCATGGATTACCTGAACTAAGTTTTTCCTCAATTACCTAGATCAATTTGTAGTCGTTTTCATTGATGGTATCTCGATGTGCCTGAAGGCCGTTGCGGAGCATGTCCAACATCTCCGCATTGTTCTGAAAGTACTCCGAGGAAATGAGTTGTACTCGAAACCTTCGAAGTGTGATTTTTGGGTGTCAGAAGCAAAGTCTTTGGGACATGTGATTTTCCAAGTCGGGAGTTTCTGTAGATCCCAGTAAGAAGGAAGCGGTGTGGAATGGAAGTGACCGACATCAGTCGCAGAGATCAGAAGTTTTCTAAGTCTTGCCGGTTACTACAGGAAGTTTATCGAAGGATTCTCACGGTTAGTTATTCCACTTACTCGGTTAACTCGTGAGGGTCATCCGTTTACGTGGAATGCCGATTGTGAAGAATGTTTTCAAGAATTGAAGGTTTGGTTGACTTCTGCCCCATTCCTGATTCTTCCGGATCCGTCTTTGAAATTCCAAATTTATGGCGATGTTTCTAGGAAGAGCTTAGGGGGTGTTCTTGTGCAGAATCAACAAGAGGTAATTATGCGTCCAGGCAATTGAAGACTCGTGAAGAGAATTATCCAACTCATGAATTGTAGTTAATAGCTATTGTGTATGCACTGAAGATTTGAAGACGTTACCTGTATGGGTCTCGTTTCGAAGTCTCTAGTGGTCACAAGAGTTTAAGGTATCTGTTGATCAGAAAGAACTGAATAGCAGGCAGAGAAGTGTGTTGAGTTTCTGGAGGATTATGAATTTGTGCTGATGTAGCATTCAAGAGGGGTCAGTGTTGTAACTGATGCACTGAGTAGGAAGTCCATCCACATGGCTGAGTTTATTGATGCATGAGATGGAATTATTAGAGTCTGATAGAGACTTAAATCTGAATTCAAGATCAAGGAGGAATCGGTTAGTGCTGAGCCATATGAAGATCTCTAGTTCCCTAAGGGATTCTATACGCTTAGCATAGGAAGTTGATGTGAAGCTACAATCACAAAAGGTATTTCCAGATTTTTCCATGGATAGTGATGGAGTCAGTTGTTTCAACGGTGGAATCTGTGCGCCCGATGATGAGATCAATAAAAGGCAAGTGTTAGAGGAAGCACACCGAAGTCTATATTCTGTTCCAAGATGTACAGAAATGTAAAGCAGATGTATGAGTGGCGAGGTATCAGTTTGTTAACCTCTCCTTGGTGAAGGTTGACAATGAGATTGTCTTACGAAATTCCGTTTGACAAGTCGAACGTGAATACGAATATGTAAGTGAGGTAACTGCTGACTGTTCTCACGTTGCGAATAACCATCAAATGATTAATTGATGGATCTACTTGTAGGTGACTGAAATTTCCGAAGTGAAGCTTGGCGTGCGGTGTAATAGTTTTGAAAAATCGTTTTTGTGAAAACCGCATGCTAAAGTAAATTTTGGGAACGAATTAAGAGGCAAATAGATTATGATTGAGGAGGAAAATCCTAGGAGGATTACTTAGGTTGAGGGGAAGCTCTCAACGCTATTGACTAATTTGGAAAGGAATCGGATGCATCGTGGTAAAAACCTCGTGATGAAATTGCAATAGAGGAAAAAGAGCTCTGAATTCTGTTTGATAGTTGTTTTGAGAACAACAGAGGTGATTTTCATTATGTTCAAATTTATTCGATGTCCCCGCGGTTTATTTCTACGTTTAAGATAAACGTTTCTGGTAAATCCTCATTTCATCTTCTTTTGAAAAGTGTTGTCTCGAAATCTTGGGGGCGAGCCAAGAAGTTTCACAGATGACCTTCCATCACATTTTTCAATGTGTACAGGAACTGTTATGGATTTTAGAAGATTTGTTGAGGAAGTGTTTACACCCTTCGAGAAAATCATGTTTGTGCTTATCACTACCGTGGAGTACCAATTTGTGGATCTCATATTCGACCTGTATCTCTATCAAGTGTCTTGTATTAAACCCTTTGATTTAGATTAATCAAAGTTGGGGAGTAAGCGAGGATAATTGGAATGAAGTTTCGGAAGTGTTTTCAAATGCGGTGCCGGGCCTATGTAGGCGAGTGATGAGTTTCTCGTGTAGATGCGTGACCAGAGAGTTCGTATCAAGGTGGTAGTGGATCATACTTGGAGATTGATGTGCCCACTTGGGAAGGGTTCCTACGCTCATTTCGTTAGTTCGAGATTGTTTTTCAGCAACTTAAGACCTTTCTGAGAATGTCTGTTCTCGGTTAGTCAATCGTAAGACTTGACGAAATTTTGAGGACAAAATTCTTTTAAGTTGGGGAGAATGTAACATCCGCAAAATAATTAATAGAATTATTTGGGTGCTAACCCAATTAAATTAATTTAGTACCCGACTGGTAAATTTATTGAGTGCTAAAATTAATTATTGGTCATCATCGGATCGTTAACCGAATAATACGGGTCAAGGAAGTTTTGGAATCGAAATAAGAGATTTAGATCAATATGGTAATCGGACCACGTTACCGCGTATATATTAATAAATATATAAATGTGTGTGTGTGAATAAAATGAAAGAAAGAAAGAAAGAAGAGAAGGATACGAGAAACAGAAGAGAGAAAAGGAGAGAAAAGAGAAAGAAGAAAGAAAGAGGGAGGAAGAAGAAGAGGAAAAAAGGAGTACCTCCGCTCAACGAAACGACTTCCTTCCAACACGAAAAATGCTCAGCGTTACTTCCTCTTCGATTTGGTACCAAGATTTTTATCATCAACTCTCTCTCTCTCATTTTACCATTTTCGATTTGAGAGAAAAAAATAGAGGTTTTGTGGTTCAAGCTCAAGGGAAAGCTAAGGACGATGTTTAGGAGCGAGCACGAGGTGGATTACTCGAGTATTGAAGATCGATTGGGTGAGTTAGGTTGAAAAATCAAGATTTAAGGTTTATGTGAATAGTGACTTGAGGTGAAGAAGATGATGAATAGTGCCCATGGAGAATTTCGGGAAATCGGTATTTCGGTCAAAAAGCGGTTTCGTGATCGAGTGGAAAGCTTTGGGAGCGGATTGGGTGTCGCCGGAGCGGGGAATGTTCGTGTGGTTACTCGGTGGATTCGGCCGTACGTGGTTCACGCTTCAAGGGTGAGTTCTACTCACGTTTAGGATTTTTGTTTTTCGAATTAATTAATAAACCGTTTTATCGCTTTCGCTGGACTGGAATATTATGTGATTTGATTCGAGAGATTTTGATTTAAAACCGTTATTCAGACAAATATGTCGTTTTTGATAAAATTCGTTTTGATTGAGTTTTTGATTTGATTGATTGATTGTGTGGTATTGGTTGGATTGGTTTTGCTGGTTGTCAAATCTGTTTTCAGTCGGAACGAGAATCGGAATTGAGCGGAATAGCGAATTTCGTAAGAAAACGGAAAATCTGCGTTTTCTGCAGAGGGTCGCGTCGCGACCCGTCCCCTTCGCGTCGCGACCTGGCCCAGTTTTGTTACGCAAAATGTTTCTGTCGTTTTTCACGTCGCGACGGTAGCAATTCGCGTCGCGACGTTTTGCAGATTTTCAACAGTTTTTCACTGATTTTGTTTTCGCGATATCTTTTGATCCGGGAACCCGATTGAGGTGTTCTAAGATGCGTTGGAAAGCTTATTCAGAGGCCTAACTGAATATTCTATTTTTAAGGTAAAACTAAACTGTTTTTGATATGGAAAATTGTGTCGAAAAGCGGTCAACTAGAGTGCGAGTGTGAACTTGGTTTTATAAAAAATGTGAATTAAAGTGTTTCATTGGTTGTTTGATTTGATGGACCGTGGGTTCATAGTATTGTAGATATACGTATAAAGTATATCGAGTTGGGTGACGACCCATTATTTAACATACTAGGGGGAGGCAGTCATGATCCTTTTACCTAGGCTCCATGCCAATAGGAGAAGGTACTATTGGTAGGGGGTTCACCGCTTTGCAGCGTTCGCGTCAGCGGTGTTATGTTGTTTGTAGTACGTTTACCGGGTTCTTCGTTCGCGTCAGCGGTATCGTACTAGACTAACAGGTTACCGGGTTCTTCGTTCGCGTCAGCGGTAATCTGTTAAAATGTTTTATGCGGTCCATCGGGGTAGCGTTCGCGCAGCCGATGCCGTATTGAATTAATACCGGATTTCATAACTGAACCGAGAGTGTTAGTAGGGGTTTCGGTAGAACTCACTGAGATTTTATCTCACTGTTTAGTTGTTGTTGATTTACAGAGACACAGGGACAGCGGAAATCCAAGAGGCACGAGTAGGTTGAGCTCGGACTGGTTGCTGATAGCCTAGCTTTATGTTTAAGCTTATTTCCCTTTTGTTGTCTGTATACTAAACATTATGTATTTAAGGTATATCTTTCTTCCGCTTTCTTGTATGATACTGAATACTATAATTGCTGATGGTATATGGTCTGAGAACCATATTGTCTTGTTGTAAATAAGACTGTTTGGGTTATATTCAGCGAAAAATTTATAGTGATATTCAGTGTCTAAGCAGGAAATATATCTCTGATGTGTTACTATGGTGCACTTGGGTATTTTTAGTAGATAGAAATACCGGGTGTTACATTGCCCCGGTGAGGTTTTATAGGAATGAATGAGGTGAAGGAATGGGAACGCGCTTGCCCCACTTTCGAATGACATTTCAGATGGTTTCTTTGAGTGAAGTTGTGAAGGGCGACAGAGTTATGGTGATGGTTATGAACTGAGGGTAATATATGAATGGGGTGGGCAATGAACAAGCCTCCCCAAAGTTGAGTGGAGTGAGAGGTGAAGGGGATGCCCCCTAGTACACACTTTTGGTTCTCTTTAAGAACAACTCAAATGCAATGAAAGTTTTGACTTTTCAGTATGAGGAGAGGCTCCACTTGGTGACCACTAGACTTTGTTTTAATGCAACACGAATGCATCTTGGAGTGCAAGTCCTTCTCCTTTTTTACCAACTTTCTTTTTTTGATTGTTTGTTTTTTTCTTTTTGAGCAGCTTTCTTTTTCCTGCTTGTTTGTTATTTTCTTTTGAGCAAACACGTCGTAAATAGACGAACTTATTTGTCCTAAGATTAAAACTTGAGAGAACGAAAGCAATTAGTCACTGATCAGAATGGACTTTTTAGGGTTGTGATGTGGAGAAAGGGATGATTGAGCTTAATGAAGTGTTTGGGGTTGATGGGGAGGATGGGTTTTATTCGGTGTTGGCCGATGGTCAATGATTTGTGAAAGAAATGGTTATTAAGTTTGATGAGGTGTTTGAAGGTTTTATGAAAGAAGAGATGGCTAAACCCAATGAATTGAGGGCTTTTTTGAAAGGAGGAATGATTGAACCCATTGAATTGAGGGTTCTTTTGGAAGGAGAAATGATTGAACCCATTGAATTGAGGGCTTTTTGGAAGGGGAGCTCTTATGCTCCATGGCAAAATGTATTGACTCTTAATTTATACTCCATTTGTCTTCCTTTCTTTGTTTCGGGATTCTCCCTTTAAAACTTTGTTATTCCCCTCCTTTGGTGAATTTCCTTTCCTTTTGACTTGGGTGAAAATGATATACCATCTTTGATGTAGAATTAACCCTCATCTAGAGTGATGGGGATATCTTGGGCTTTTCTTGGCTTAAGATGGGTAACAAAGGGTATTTTTGTGATTTTGAATCTTTGGCTTAAGATAGGAAATGGACTTTCTGGGATTTTAGGTTTTTTGAGGGTGTGGAGAGATGGCCAAACTTCATTTCAGATCCCGATTGTTTATCTCTGTAAGACTTAACTTTAGGACAATAATTTATCTATCTTCATGTGCATGCTCTCTTTTTTTTTACCCTAATTTTTGCCTGGACCGCTCTTTGCGAGTTTTCAATCCACCGGCCGCTCTTTTTTTGCCTAGGCCGCCCTTTGCGGGTTTTCAACCTAGCGAGCTTATTTTATCTTTTTTATTTATTATATATTTTTTAGAAAGACTTGCACTAGAGGAAAATGATACCGACAAGGAAAATTAGTGATCACAGAATTGCCCTAGCATGGAGGACTTAAAGTGTTGGTGAGAATGAACCAAAAAGTCAAGTATGCACTGATGGGGGAGAATATGCGCTTTAGGGGTGGACGGGGCGGGATTAGACTTGGATGGGGAATGATGATGAAGGAAATTGACTGACTCAAACAAGAGGAACTGCACGTGGCATGCATGCTTACCAGAAGAACGCTTCACAGAGAGTTAATATTGGTTAAAACATGATATGAAAACTTTTTTTTTTGATGAACTGTTTCAGTCTTTTATCATAGGAAATACAAATGAGCTATTGATGTGAAAAACTGAGTGCCTTAGAACACCTTGAGTTTGCAAATGAGTGAGGGTAAACTTTTCCAAAAAGGAAAGATTACTTTGCAAGAACGTCTCGTCTCTCATCACAGCATTATGATGTATGCAATGCATGGATGAAAACATTATGATCTATACATGATGAAAATGAAATGTATGAAAGCATATTCACTTGAAAAGTGTGATTATTCTAAAAGTTTTTTTCCTTTTGATGCTTTCTTTTTATGCAAGACGAAATATGAAATGCCAGTGCATCTTTGGATGATGAATGATGCAAGAATGATGCTTCTTCTCAAAATGATTTTTATAGAGGCAAGACAAGATATGAAATGCCGATGCCCCCTTTTTCTTTTGAATGACGAAAGATGCAGGAATGATGCTTTTCTCTAAATGATGATGATTTTTTTTTAGAGGCAAGACAAAGTATGAAATGCCAATGCCCCTTTTTTCTTTTGAATGATGAAAGATGCAGGAATGACGCTTTTTTCTAAATGATGGGTTTTTTTTTTTTTAGAGGCAAGGCAAAGTACGAAATACCAATGCCCCTTTTTTCTTTTGAATGATGAAAGATGCGGGAATGATGTTTTTTCTAAATGATGATTTTTTTTTTAGAGGCAAAGCAAAGTATGAAATGCCAATGCCCCTTCCTTTTTTGAAAGATGCATGTATGATGTATTTGAACCAAAGTGATGAGGTTAATCAAATGGTGCATCATTTTTTGTGCAATGAAATGCATGATACTCACCAAAAAAACATGCGTGGGAAGACATGGTTTTTTATGGAAATGCATGCAAAATGAGAGGTTAATGTATTATTTTTCATGATGTGTGAAAAAGGACAACAATAATGCATGAGACGCGCTCCTAATAAGACACGATTTTTGGATCTTTCGGGAAAATTAGGGGAAAAAGCCTTAGTGGATGGAAACGCACACGTGCGGAAAATGTACTCCTGACAAACCTAAATGAGATTGAGAAAAATGCATGTATGAATTTTATCAAGTTTTTGTTTTATGCCATGCAAATGATGTCTTTATATGAAAATGACGGCGATAATGCGACTTGACATGCATATGAAAAATAAGATGAAAACATTTTTTCGAGTTTGGTGACTGAAATTTTGGGAACATCACCTCATGTAGCCCGGTAAGAGAAAAGACTATGATGATTTTTTGAAAGTTTTGCTTTTTACCCTTTTTTTTTTGAAAATTTTGTTTTATGTATGATGATGATGCTCTACGTGTATGCGGGATAAATGAAAGGGTTTTTATTGGCAATAATTCAAGCTCTTTTTTTTTTTGGAAAATGCGGGTTGTACGTTATTTCGTATGAACCGGTAAGAGAAAGGCTACAACGGTAACCCTTTCTTCTTTTCTTTTTTCAAAATTTTCTTCTTTTTTTTTGTAAAAATGATGGCGTGAGGCAACCAATTGTCGTTACTCTGAGTAACTTGCATGGAACATTGAGTGGATCCTGACTCAATACTTCACGCAATATACTGAAATGCTTCGACATTTGGTTAACTCAAACTTATTCTCTTATTTGAAAACAAACCTCACTTGATAGGGTCAAAGTGCCCCGATATCGTAGAGTAACATCTCAAATTTGTAGTGCACAAACAAATTTGAGATATTACCCTTCGTCATTCAAAGGCGCACTTTTACTCATTGAGCTTTTACATGAAGAGCTTTTCTATTTTTTCTTTGTTTAGAGAAGATGCATGCATTAGAAACTTTTCATTTTTTTTTCATTTCTAGTTTTGGAACATGATTTTGAAAACTATTTGGAGATGCAAATGATCTATTATAAAAAAAGGTTTTAGAAAGGATGTGCTTGACGGGGTATGACCCGTTCCTACGTATCCCCATTGTAATGAGGAATCAAAGCTTACGTAGTTCTACTGGGTCTTTTTTTTTGAAATAATGCTTATTCATGAATGCCATGTTTTGGATGAACTTGGCGAGGAGCTTTTTCCTCTTTTTTTTGATTATAAACGAAATGCTTAAGCTATGAAGATGACAATTGTTTTTTCATTTTTTATGCAATGAAATGAAGTGCAAGATGAATAATATTTTTTTCAAAATTGTAACTTTATTTAATGCAAATGGCGCAATGATGTAATGATGCAATGATGCAATGATGCAGGATGCAAGATACTTTTTTTTTTTTGAGGTTTCTGCATAAGGAGGGTATTCACAGGCGAATTTAGAAAACTTTCACACTATATGCCACCTCATATAGGTGTTTAAGGGAAAATCATATCTTTTTTTTTATTTTTGAAAATCTTTGAGGGAAAAATTAACTGGACGAAATGCAACAATGCAACACACAATTTGGGACGCCCTTGTGACCTAAAAGGGGGTAGAACCTATGATCTAAGACACTTTGGGGATAATCTTCTCATGTAGCTCTATTCACACCCTCACAAAGGCCATCAGAGCCACAGTCCCTCTCATGAAAATCCCCGTAAATGCAGCAAACTGCTAGATACGAAGTATCATAAAAGAGCACAACTCTGATTGAAACTTTCGCGAGTAGCCAAACGGACAAAGGTCCTGATGGGCTCCCACTACTCGAATCCACTCATCCTATGGTATCCTAATAGACCTGGGTTATGGTCTCTTTCTCTAGTCATATAGCCTCAAGGTACAAGTGTGTGTGTGCGAAGGGCATTTCCTTTAAAAAACTACCCCACCTGCAAATGAAAATCCAGAACAGTCCAGACAATAGAAAGCAATAACATGTCGTCTACCCTAGGGTTCAATACCAATCAAATACAACTAATCTAGGGTGCCGACAACAATGCACTACTTACCTCAAGAAAGCGAGCAAAGAAGAAGAAGACATGACAAGAGAGGGGAAATATGCATGAGGGAACTAAGCATTTAAGCAAAGAAGTAACTATCTATTATTTTAAACAAAAGCAAACATAGAAGAAGAATGCATATGGGTGCAACATGCTTATGAAAAAGAAGAAGAATAGAGGCAAAGCAAGATGTTCAAATCAATCACACAAACCACACACTTAATTAACTAGGCTTGACCCACTTTTGAAAAAAATGTTTTTTTTTTAGTCCCCAGTGAAGTCGCCAGCTGTTGCGCCCGAAAAAGTCCCCGAGGGAGAACCTTCCTTGTTCACAACTTTTTAAAGCAATGAAGCCGCCACCAATATTTATTAAGGAAAATATTAGGAAAACCTTTTTTGGAAAGCGATTGGTCTTGCGAAACTAGAGAATAGGGTTCGGGGGTCGGTTACGCGCAGGGAAGGTGTTAGCACCCCACACGTCCTCTCTACTGAGAGGGAACCTTTAATTAAATGTGTGCTTTTAGTGTGTTGACTTGAAAATACTTAATTTTGCCTCTGTACTTCTTATTGAAAAAATCTTAATGAAAATCTTTATTTATTATGAGAAAAAAAAAGGGGGGAAAATGGGTTTTTAGAAAAAAAAAAACGCTTGACGGGACATGGCCCGCTCCTACGTATCTCCCGGTGCGATGGAGAACTCAAAGCTACGTAGTTCTTCTTTGTCCTTTTGAAAAGTTTTTTGTTTTTTATCTTTTTTAGTGAGTTTTTTGAAATAGGACGAGCATTAGCGAATGATTAAACTAGCAGAGGCTATGATGAATCACCACTAAATACTCAAAAAAGAGAGTTGTACCACTAGTCAAACGAACAAAGGTTCTGATGGACTATTGATAACAACTCGTTTTTATTATCTTTTGTGAAAGCGATTTTCGAAAGAGATTGATTTGCACGATGATCAAACTAATAAAGGTTATGAGTGATCATCGCTTGTTGTTCTTTTAGGAAAAAGAAATTGCTACCAATGGCTAGACGAACAAAGGTTCTGATTAGCCACTAGCGGCAATGGGTTTGAAAATGATTCTTGAAGGGAGAATGTTTTTTTGTTCTGAAAACGATCTTGGCTTGCGAAAGTGATTCTTTTTTGTTATGAAAATAACCCTTTTTCTTTTGTTATGCAAATGCTAAAATTTTTTATGGTTGCGCTTGACGAGAACGTGGCTCGCTCCTACGTATCCCAAATGGGAATCAAAGCGACGTAGTTCTAAAACCTTGAAAGTGAAAGTCTTTTTGCTTTGGTTTTGAAAAGTGAGGGGCGCTCATGATGATAAAGCTAACAAAGGTTATGGGTGATCATCACTAACACTTGCTATGACTTTTGATGCTTAGGAAAATATCTTTTGAAATTGAAAGCATTCATGATAATCAAACTAACCAAGGTTATGGGTGATTATCACTAACACTTGCTATGACTTTTGATGCTTAGGAAAATATCTTTTAAAATTGAAAGCATTCATGATAATCAAACTAACAAAGGTTATGGGTGATTTTATTTGAAATAAATGAGGTTTAGAAAAGGGTGTTACACCTGATGGTATGAATGGTTTGTTCTACCAAAACAACTGGGATTTGGTTAAACTACATGTGTGTGAAGCTGTTAAAGATTTCTTTGTTAATGGTTGTATGCCTAGTGAGTTAAATGAAACAGTGGTTGCTCTAATCCCAAAAATCCCTAACCCAGAGTCTATTTCAAACTTGAGGCCTATAACTTGTTGTAATTTTATTTATAAAGTTATATCAAGGATTATAGTGCTGAGGTTAAAGCCGATCATGGGTGGTCTAATCTCTCATCAACAAAGTGCTTTTGTTGGTGGGAGATTGATTCAAGATAACATTATTGTTGCTCATGAGACTTTTCATAGGGTTAAGAAGATCAATGGTGGTTTAAAGAAGGCTGCAGTAATCAAGTTAGACATGAATAAGGCATATGACAGAGTGGAATGGGCTTTTTTGAGACAAACTATGTTGGCTTTTGTTTTTCATGAGGAGTGGCTGAAGAATATCATGAGTTTAGTTACTTCGGTGACCTACAAATTTCAAGTTAATGGTTTTCTTAGCAACAGTCTCTCTCCTGAAAGAGGTCTTAGACAAGGTGATCCTCTTTCACCTTATCTTTTTATTCTCATTTTTGATGTTTTATCTAGAATGATAGACTCAGCTAGAGGAGCTAATCTGTTAAGTGGTATTGAAATTGCTAAAGGAATGCCTTTAACTCACCTATTTTTTGCTGATGATGCTATACTGTTTGCTAAAGCGACTAAAGAGGATTTGTTTGTCTTATTGGGGATCCTTAACAAGTTTTCTAAAGCTTCGGGTCAAAGAATTAATATTCTTAAATCTGGGTTAGTCTTTAGTAAGGATATTCCTTTTAATTCTAGAAATGAGCTTGCTGGTATCTTAAATATTCAAGTGTGGGATAATGCAGGGTCCTATTTGGGTATTCCTGCTGATTGGGGCAGATCAAAAATTAAGGCTTTGAAGTGGATTAAGGAGAGAGTTTTGAACAAGATGGATGGGTGGAAGGAAAAGCTTTTGAACCAGGCTGGTAAAGAGGTGCTTATAAAAGCAGTGATTCAAGCAATCCCATCTTATGTTATGTCAATTGTTTCTATGCCCAAATCTTTTTGTAAAGAGTTATGCTCCTTGGTGTCAAGGTTTTGGTGGAAATCTGAAGGAAAGGAAAGAGGTATTCACTGGAAAAATTGGAAGTCTTTAACCTCTGCTAAATCTCAGGGAGGTATGGGTTTTAAAGACTTTGAGGATTTGAATTGTTCTCTTCTTGCTAAACAAGCTTGGAGAATTGTTCAAAATCCTGAAAGTTTTTGGGCTTCTAATCTTCTTAATTTATATTGTAGTTCAGAACCTTTTTGGTCAGTAAAGAAAAAGCCTACAGATTCATGGATATGGGGTAGTATTCTTAAAGGGGGAGATTTTCTTAAAGATAATGGAAGATGGTTGGTGGGAGATGGGAAGAATATTGATTTGAAGGATGATAGATGGTTAGTTTCTGGTGATTTGGCTAGAGTTAAAGACACAACTTCTGTACTAAAGGTAGCAGATTGTATTGATGCTTCTAACTCTAGATGGGATCTACACAAGATGGGGCTTATTCTTCACCATGATTCAGCTATGGAGGCTATTAAAACTCCAATGAGCTTGTTAAAAGGTAATGATTCCTTTTGGTGGCCGCATTCTTCTAATGGTTGCTACTCAGTTAAATCTGGATATTTTGTGAAGCATCATAATTCAATCCCTAGTAATGTGCATGCTTCTACTTCAATGGATACTCCTAAAGAGATATGGAATGGGATTTGGCGAGCTAAAGTTCCTCAGAAAGTTAAACAATTTATCTGGAAAGTATGCCACAATGCTTTGCCTATCAAGAAGAATCTGTCTTAGAAAACAAAATGTTAATCCTTCTTGTCCTATTTGCTTTGCTACTGAAGAAACTGTGGAGCATACTTTTCTTCTGTGTCCTTGGGTTACTCCAATATGGTTTGCTATTAATATTCTTATGGTTCCAACTTCTATGGAGATATCCTCTTGTACTAAGTGGTTGATTAATCTAATTTGTCCAGAGGAGTCTTCTAGGAGTATTGATGAGGTTCAAACTATTTGGCTTTTTATGACTTTATGGTGTATTTGGAAGGGTAGGAATCTATGAAGCCCCGATACTTCAAAAAGGGAGACGTACCCGTGTCGGATACGTATCCGATACCGACACGCACCCGATACTTTCCGATACGTACCCAAAGAGTATCCAATAATTTTTTAATTGTTTTTAAAAAATGTTTGACTCGATACTTTTCAGATACATCTTTGATACTTCTTACCAACTAAGGATACTTCTCAGATACTTTTTCGATACCTCTTACCAACTAAGCACATGATTGTCACTCATATATGATACACTTTAATACCTCAATAACTAAAAGACAAAATTATATGTTTTTTCGTAATACAATAATAGAAGAAATAATACATTGTGATATGAGTGGAATAAATATACGTAACTATCTCTACTTGATAAGATCACAAGTATTTATTTCTACAATTGTATGAATATATATTGACTAATGATATGCTTATGCTTTATTGAGCAACTACGTACTAATATGAATATCTTAGTCTATAAAAAGTCATCTATTTCTGCTACTGACTGTTCCGGAGTGGGCTCGAAGCCCAATCTCGCCCAACAGGCCCAGTGCGGCCCAATACCTGGCTTGCTCCGCAAGATGCGGCCAGCTCCGAGATAGGCGCGATGGCCAAACGACTACGCAGTCAACAGTATATATACCACACTAGCATGTGGCTTCAGGTACATTTTTTCTCACCTTGTGACCCTGCCCGTTGAAACACCTCTGACTTGAGCGTTGGAGTGCCTTTGCAGGTACCACCCGTGTGCGGCCCAGAACTCGGTCCTTCATCCCAGCGACCGAGAAACATCACCAAACAGCAGCAACCCATCGTATTGATCAGGTACGATCAATTGGCGACCTCAGTGGGAGGCCCGAGTGCTATTCCACATCAAACCATGCCGCCACGTCAGAAACGCACTTCTTCCAGGCTCAACCCCTCTGGATAGGACCGACCTCAACAGACCCCAGAGGGCGTGCCTGTGACAGTTGTTGCGCCCGAAAAAGTTCCCGAGGGAGAACCTTCCTCGTTCACAACTTTTTAAAACAATGAAGCCGCCACCAATATTTAGTAAGGAAAATATTAGGAAAACCTTTTTTGGAAAGCGATTGGTCTTGCGAAACTAGAGAATAGGGTTCGGGGGTCGGTTACGCGCAGGGAAGGTGTTAGCACCCCACACGTCCTCTCTACTGAGAGGGAACCTTTAATTAAATGTGTGGTTTTAGTGTGTTGACTTGAAAATACTTAATTTTTCCTCTCTACTTCTTATTGAAAAAATCTTAATGAAAATCTTTATTTATTATGAGAAAAAAAAAGGGGGGGGAAATGGGTTTTTAGAAAAAAACGCTTGACGGGACATGGCCCGCTCCTACGTATCTCCTGGTGCGATGGAGAACTCAAAGCTACGTAGTTCTTCTTTGTCCTTTTGAAAAGTTTTTTGTTTTTTATCTTTTTTAGTGAGTTTTTTGAAATAGGACGAGCAGTAGCGAATGATTAAACTAGCAGAGGCTATGATGAATCACCACTAAATACTCAAAAAAGAGAGTTGTACCACTAGTCAAACGAACAAAGGTTCTGATGGACTATTGATAACAACTCGTTTTTATTATCTTTTGTGAAAGCGATTTTCGAAAGAGATTGATTTGCACGATGATCAAACTAACAAAGGTTATGAGTGATCATCGCTTGTTGTTCTTTTAGGAAAAAGACATTGCTACCAATGGCTAGACGAACAAAGGTTCTGATTAGCCACTAGCGGCAATGGGTTTGAAAATGATTCTTGAAGGGAGAATGTTTTTTTGTTCTGAAAACGATCTTGGCTTGCGAAAGTGATTCTTTTTTGTTATGAAAATAACCCTTTTTCTTTTGTTATGCAAATGCTAAAATTTTTTATGGTTGCGCTTGACGAGAACGTGGCTCGCTCCTACGTATCCCAAATGGGAATCAAAGCGACGTAGTTCTAAAACCTTGAAAGTGAAAGTCTTTTTGCTTTGGTTTTGAAAAGTGAGGGGCGCTCATGATGATCAAGCTGACAAAGGTTATGGGTGATCATCACTAACACTTGCTATGACTTTTGATGCTTAGGAAAATATCTTTTGAAATTGAAAGCATTCATGATAATCAAACTAACCAAGGTTATGGGTGATTATCACTAACACTTGCTATGACTTTTGATGCTTAGGAAAATATCTTTTGAAATTGAAAGCATTCATGATAATCAAACTAACAAAGGTTATGGGTGATTATCACTAGTAGCTTATGCATATGAAAACATCCTTTTTTGAAATTTAGGCTCTTAGGACAACCAAACTAACAAAGGTTATGGGTGATTGTCACTAGTCACCATTTTCATGCTAGGCCATTTAGAAAAGAAAGCAATGAATGCAAATCGAATCCTTAGGCAAACAACAATCTCATTTGAATTCTTGAGCAAATATTAGCCTAGACTACACATGTTAGACCACAACACATAAATAGGCAAAGAAGGAACTTGAATTGGGCATTAAGCAAAAATACAAGAGTGGGCAAGATTGAACCTAAATGCACATCTAGTGGAAGATGCTAGGCGAGAACCATACTCAAATATTTTTACAAAACGCAAGGGAATCTAAATGCACATCTAGTGGAAGATGCAATGTGAGGAATGGGTCTATCTAAGTGTTGATGATATTCTTATATGAGAGTGGACAATGAAATCGTTATCTTAAGGAAAAGAGTTGCCTCAATCATGATCATAGGCAAGCATAAGCAAGCAAATTATTTAGCAACCAAAGTATCAAAGAATGTTGAATCACTTTGGTCAATCCTCACACTTAAGATTAAGTGCATAAGTGCACAAGTGTGAATCACCTTGCCAATCATCAACAAAACAAGTTTATTAAATTAAAGCAAACCCAAACCCTAATTTTTTATGTTAAAACCTAGGAGCATACATGCCCTAAATCAACTATTATTCATCCCCAAATCATGAAATAAACAAAAGCATTCAAGAACCCTAAACCTAGGCCCATGGCCGAATGTTATCATGCTTGAAATGGGTTTCTTATTTTGTGAAAGTTATGCAAACAAGAGTGAATATGCAAGGAAATGTGAAAAAAAAACCAACAACAACTAGCAAATCACATTTTTATGAGAGTATGTGACATACAACATGCCATAAAACAACATTTTATTTCATGAAAGACAAGGATTAAGATCCAAATCAACACAAATCAACATTTATTAAAGGGTGAGAAGCACCATAAGCACCCAAGCCTCCCTAAGTGCTTATCAAAGTGCTTATGACACCTCTCACCAACAACAATATGAGAATATGAAGATGATAGGATAAATGCTTTTTATATTTTTGAGGAAATACTCAAAGATGATGCAAGGTTTTAAGGATTACCTTAGCTATGAGCTAGAAAGTGAGATGAGAAGATGAAGCTAGACACAAATCAACAAAACTCCAATATTCTTCAAAGAAGTACCCACTTGATGATGATGCTTGAACTTTGAATGAGAAATGGAGGGGGTATGTGAAAGAGGGATGCAAATGAGGTGAGTTGTTTGTTAGGGTTTTTTGGTGTAGGAGAAATGGGAAGGTTCCTTTGAGATGAAAGAGAAAACAAGAGGAAGTGAGGGAGAGGAGGGGGCTACGGCCTTCTTCTTTTTTTTTGGGATGAAAGGAGTGAGTTGTTCTTATTGAATTTCCTTGGGAGGCCAAAGATCTAATGGGTTTAAAGTTGTGAGAGGGAAGTAAAAAAATTAGTGTGTATTTAGTGGTGTGGATAGAAGGGAGGTAAAAAATATGTTGTGTATTGAATGTTATTGGACTCAAAGGTGTGTTTGTAAAAGAAATGATGAAAGGCTTGATGTGGGCTGATGGTGATGGTGGCGTGGAGCATGAGGATGGAGTGAGGGAAGTAAAGAAATTAGTGTGTATTTAGTGGTGTAGAGAGAAGGAAGGTAAAAAATATGTTGTGTATTGAATGTTATTGGACTCAAAGGTGTGCTTGTAAAAGAAATGATGAAAGGCTTTTGTGATATGCACTTGATGGGGGCTGAAGTGAGGGGAGGCGTGGAGCATGAGGATGGAGTGAGGGAGGTTGTTTGCTTGTAAAATTGGTGCTTACTTTAGCCAAAAATGGATAAAAGCAAAAAGCACCTAAAAAGGAATTAGCCCTAATTCTAAAAATACAATAAGCATCCAATATTATTTTGTTATTCATTTTTTATTTTGATTTCAGATTTCTATTTTTAATTATACATATTTTTTGGGCCTTTTTGAAAAAAACCATTATAATTGACCAAAATACCCTTTTTGACTCTAAAACCCTAATTTACCCGAAAAATGCGTTCCAACCCTAAAAATGATTTTAAGAACCTTGGAATGCCTTCTAGGATCCGAAATGCAGTGCATAAGGCTCTTCGCTCTTCAATTTATTTATTTTTTGTGGAAAATTAGGGTTTTGACCTAAGCCGGACATAATTGGGGTATGACAGCTGCCCCTCTTTATTTGGATTTTACCAAGAAATATGAATTGCGCGAGGCATATTTCGAAGGTAAAATAGAAATAAAGAATTCAGAAATTATACCAATTTTGTCCATTTGGAGAAACCCGAATTTTGTTTTTTGGAAAGATAGACACTTTCGTGTCGGTGCGAAAACAGTAAATGAACACTGACGTGCTGACAGAAAAGGTAAAATGGGCACTTGCGTGCGGACAGAAAAGTAAAATGGGCACTTGCGTGCAGACAGAAAAGGAAAATGGGCACTTGCGTGCAAACAGAGAAGTAAAATGGGCGCTTGCGTGCAGACAAAAAAGTAAAATGGGCACTTGGCGTGCAGAAAGCGGTAAATTGCCCAGGCTGCCTAAAACCTGTAATCCTTAAACGAACTCTTAACGAATCCGAGTTTGCGCGTGACTTTGAGGAGCACGCTCTTCCTGTTGGCCTTTTCGAGCGACCGGGGGGATCGTTATCAGCTCCGGAACTGATATACAGATCAATGCACGGCGTCCACTGTATCTTAGGCTTGATACAACTATTCCGTTGAACCTCACATGGGGCTGCGGTCCATCGCGTTGCTCGTACACGATGTGAGACCTGGGCAGAAGGGAGCGATGATCTCTCTGGGCTCCAATCCGCAATGCGCGCCTGAGCGCTCTCTTTTCTTTTCTTTCTTTCTTTTCTTTTCTGTTTCTCTCTTTTCTTTCTCTATCTCTTTCTGTTTCTCTCTTTTCTCTTTCCTTTTCTTTTTGTTTCTCTCTTCCTTCTTTTCTTCTGAACTCTCCCAACTTGGGGGAGCATTTTCTGGAATATGGGGGTGAGGGCTAACACCGAAGTGCTCATCCTCTCTTTGTACCTGCAGCTGAAAATGAACAAATGCATGCAACGCAAATGCCATGATTGCTGTTTTCTTTTTCTTATGCTGAATGTAATGCAAACGTTTGAATTTCTTTTTCTGTCTTGCTCTTTTTATGAAGTGCAGGTATGCGAATGCAAAATTTTGGTGTTTGATGATATGCAATGCTCTTGCGTTTTGATGAAATGGCTGATGATATGTAATGGAAAACTTTTCTTTCCTTGCCTTTTTTCTATGAAATGTGAATGTTGCTATAAAATGATGAATAACATGAAATGATGAATGACATGGGATGTTTTAGCTTTCTTTTCTTCTATGAGATGCAAGTATTGATGTGATGCAACTGTATTGCTTTGATGTTTGATGGGATGATGAATTTTGGTTCATTTTGTTTTATGGAATGCAAACATTACTATGATGTAGACGACACTGAATGTTTTTATTTTTATTTTTTTATTTTTTATTTTTTATATTTTTTAGAGACCTTAGGATTCTCGAGTGATCAATTCAAGTGTCCTATCGTGATGACTATTTCGAATGTACATTCGACTTAGTCTCCTATTTATTGAAGATGATTTTGTATTTTGAGACTTGATTTGATGTCCGATGCAATGATGATGAATGCTTGGTTTGCTAGAAAGAAAGCAGTAAATGAACACTTGGCGTGCTGATGAGAAGGCAATAAATGAACACTTGGCGTGTTGAGGAGAAAACAGTAAATGAGGATGAATGCTTAGCGTGCTTTTAATGAACCACTTGGGACCCGAGGACATTTGAACTCCGAACTGAAGGAGCGACTGAACTCTAAACTGAAAGAGCATTTGAACTCCGAACTGAAGGAGCGGATGGGAAAGAGATTTTGAGACTGACAAGTCCAGAATGACTGACTTGAGAATTAGATTGAAGACTGACACTTGAAGTGCTGACTCTTGGAACTAGGCATGAGGATTAACATCTTGTGTTCGTCCGCATTGTGCTTAGCAATGCAATGAATGAGACATGTAATGCAAACATATGCCATGATTGATGTCTGGAATGCTTTTGTTCTTTTGTATTGGCTTTTTCTATGAAATGCAAACATTAATACGATGCGATGCCCTGATGTTTGATACAATGATTTTTGTCCTTTTCCTTTTTTATGAAGTGCGAACATTAATATGATGCCAATGCAATGAAAAGATTTCTGCTTTTTCTTCTTTACTACTTTCCTCTATGAAATGCAAGTATTAATATGGTGCAACTGGCGTGGAACGTTTTTTCCTTTTGCTATGTGATGAATGCACAAAATGTGAAGATGCAAATGTAATGCTTTGGTGCATATGCTGTGATGATGAGATGCGAGACTTTGGATGCAAGGAATTGAGATGATTATTGACCATTCTGTTGAAAAATTGAATTTGATTCAAACTCCGGTGTTCTCAAGGTTTTTATTTACAAACAACCTCACTTGTTTTCTCTTTCTTTCCATGATGACTGAATTTTAGATATCACGTAAATAACTTGTGTTTTCTCCTTTTGAAGCATTGTCTAGTAAGCATGCATAGGAGTGCAAATGTGAATGAATGAATCAGTTAACTTGGAATTGGTTTAGGGCATGGCAAGTGAAGGAATGACGGACATGGTTATTGCCGAAGCTTATGGGGGGTAAAGAGATACAAGATTGCCCCAATCCAGGTCTTTAACGAGTGAATAACTTGCCCCTGTCTAGTGGTGACAACAACTAGGGGCGTAGAAGATGATGAATTGGGAATGCTTCGGCTTTTGAAAGGGAAGGTGGAGCAAAAGAGATTTTGTCTCAACCCATAAAGTTTGATGTTGCCCCAGCCATAACAAGGACAAAGCTGCCTCAGTTAGAATGACAAGGCCTTGTTTAGGATAGTGAGTTGAGAGATTGCCCCGGTGAGGTTTTATAGGAATGAATGAGGTGAAGGAATGGGAACGCGCTTGCTCCACTTTCGAATGACATTTCAGATGGTTTCTTTGAGTGAAGTTGTGAAGGGCGACAGAGTTATGGTGATGGTTATGAACTGAGGGTAATATATGAATGGGGTGGGCAATGAACAAGCCTCCCCAAAGTTGAGTGGAGTGAGAGGTGAAGGGGATGCCCCCTAGTACACACTTTTGGTTCTCTTTAAGAACAACTCAAATGCAATGAAAGTTTTGACTTTTCAGTATGAGGAGAGGCTCCACTTGGTGACCACTAGACTTTGTTTTAATGCAACACGAATGCATCTTGGAGTGCAAGTCCTTCTCCTTTTTTACCAACTTTCTTTTTTTGATTGTTTGTTTTTTTCTTTTTGAGCAGCTTTCTTTTTCCTGCTTGTTTGTTATTTTCTTTTGAGCAAACACGTCGTAAATAGACGAACTTATTTGTCCTAAGATTAAAACTTGAGAGAACGAAAGCAATTAGTCACTGATCAGAATGGACTTTTTAGAGTTGTGATGTGGAGAAAGGGATGATTGAGCTTAATGAAGTGTTTGGGGCCGATGGTCAATGATTTGTGAAAGAAATGGTTATTAAGTTTGATGAGGTGTTTGAAGGTTTTATGAAAGAAGAGATGGCTAAACCCAATGAATTGAGGGCTTTTTTGAAAGGAGGAATGATTGAACCCATTGAATTGAGGGTTCTTTTGGAAGGAGAAATGATTGAACCCATTGAATTGAGGGCTTTTTGGAAGGGGAGCTCTTATGCTCCATGGCAAAATGTATTGACTCTTAATTTATACTCCATTTGTCTTCCTTTCTTTGTTTCGGGATTCTCCCTTTAAAACTTTGTTATTCCCCTCCTTTGGTGAATTTCCTTTCCTTTTGACTTGGGTGAAAATGATATACCATCTTTGATGTAGAATTAACCCTCATCTAGAGTGATGGGGATATCTTGGGCTTTTCTTGGCTTAAGATGGGTAACAAAGGGTATTTTTGTGATTTTGAATCTTTGGCTTAAGATAGGAAATGGACTTTCTGGGATTTTAGGTTTTTTGAGGGTGTGGAGAGATGGCCAAACTTCATTTCAGATCCCGATTGTTTATCTCTGTAAGACTTAACTTTAGGACAATAATTTATCTATCTTCATGTGCATGCTCTCTTTTTTTTTTACCCTAATTTTTGCCTGGACCGCTCTTTGCGAGTTTTCAATCCACCGGCCGCTCTTTTTTTGCCTAGGCCGCCCTTTGCGGGTTTTCAACCTAGCGAGCTTATTTTATCTTTTTTATTTATTATATATTTTTTAGAAAGACTTGCACTAGAGGAAAATGATACCGACAAGGAAAATTAGTGATCACAGAATTGCCCTAGCATGGAGGACTTAAAGTGTTGGTGAGAATGAACCAAAAAGTCAAGTATGCACTGATGGGGGAGAATATGCGCTTTAGGGGTGGACGGGGCGGGATTAGACTTGGATGGGGAATGATGATGAAGGAAATTGACTGACTCAAACAAGAGGAACTGCACGTGGCATGCATGCTTACCAGAAGAACGCTTCACAGAGAGTTAATATTGGTTAAAACATGATATGAAAACTTTTTTTTTGATGAACTGTTTCAGTCTTTTATCATAGGATGGATGAGATGTAATGTCTTTTTTGAAGGAAATACAAATGAGCTATTGATGTGAAAAACTGAGTGCCTTAGAACACCTTGAGTTTGCAAATGAGTGAGGGTAAACTTTTCCAAAAAGGAAAGATTACTTTGCAAGAACGTCTCGTCTCTCATCACAGCATTATGATGTATGCAATGCATGGATGAAAACATTATGATGTATACATGATGAAAATAAAATGTATGAAAGCATATTCACTTGAAAAGTGTGATTATTCTAAAAGTTTTTTTCCTTTTGATGCTTTCTTTTTATGCAAGACGAAATATGAAATGCCAGTGCATCTTTGGATGATGAATGATGCAAGAATGATGCTTCTTCTCAAAATGATTTTTATAGAGGCAAGACAAGATATGAAATGCCGATGCCTCCTTTTTCTTTTGAATGACGAAAGATGCAGGAATGATGCTTTTCTCTAAATGATGATGATTTTTTTTTAGAGGCAAGACAAAGTATGAAATGCCAATGCCCCTTTTTTCTTTTGAATGATGAAAGATGCAGGAATGACGCTTTTTTCTAAATGATGGGTTTTTTTTTTAGAGGCCAGGCAAAGTACGAAATACCAATGCCCCTTTTTTCTTTTGAATGATGAAAGATGCGGGAATGATGTTTTTTCTAAATGATGATTTTTTTTTTTAGAGGCAAAGCAAAGTATGAAATGCCAATGCCCCTTCCTTTTTTGAAAGATGCATGTATGATGTATTTGAACCAAAGTGATGAGGTTAATCAAATGGTGCATCATTTTTTGTGCAATGAAATGCATGATACTCACCAAAAAAACATGCGTGGGAAGACATGGTTTTTATGGAAATGCATGCAAAATGAGAGGTTAATGTATTATTTTTCATGATGTGTGAAAAAGGACAACAATAATGCATGAGACGCGCTCCTAATAAGACACGATTTTTGGATCTTTCGGGAAAATTAGGGGAAAAAGCCTTAGTGGATGGAAACGCACACGTGCGGAAAATGTACTCCTGACAAACCTAAATGAGATTGAGAAAAATGCATGTATGAATTTTATCAAGTTTTTGTTTTATGCCATGCAAATGATGTCTTTATATGAAAATGACGGCGATAATGCGACTTGACATGCATATGAAAAATAAGATGAAAACATTTTTTCGAGTTTGGTGACTGAAATTTTGGGAACATCACCTCATGTAGCCCGGTAAGAGAAAAGACTATGATGATTTTTTGAAAGTTTTGCTTTTTACCCTTTTTTTTTTTGAAAATTTTGTTTTATGTATGATGATGATGCTCTACGTGTATGCGGGATAAATGAAAGGGTTTTTATTGGCAATAATTCAAGCTCTTTTTTTTTTTTTGGAAAATGCGGGTTGTACGTTATTTCGTATGAACCGGTAAGAGAAAGGCTACAACGGTAACCCTTTCTTCTTTTCTTTTTTCAAAATCTTCTTCTTTTTTTTTGTAAAAATGATGGCGTGAGGCAACCAATTGTCGTTACTCTGAGTAACTTGCATGGAACATTGAGTGGATCCTGACTCAATACTTCACGCAATATACTGAAATGCTTCGACATTTGGTTAACTCAAACTTATTCTCTTATTTGAAAACAAACCTCACTTGATAGGGTCAAAGTGCCCCGATATCGTAGAGTAACATCTCAAATTTGTAGTGCACAAACAAATTTGAGATATTACCCTTCGTCATTCAAAGGCGCACTTTTACTCATTGAGCTTTTACATGAAGAGCTATTCTATTTTTTCTTTGTTTAGAGAAGATGCATGCATTGGAAACTTTTCATTTTTTTTTCATTTCTAGTTTTGGAACATGATTTTGAAAACTATTTGGAGATGCAAATGATCTATTATAAAAAAAGGTTTTAGAAAGGATGTGCTTGACGGGGTATGACCCGTTCCTACGTATCCCCATTGTAATGAGGAATCAAAGCTTACGTAGTTCTACTGGGTCTTTTTTTTTGAAATAATGCTTATTCATGAATGCCATGTTTTGGATGAACTTGGCGATGAGCTTTTTCCTCTTTTTTTTGATTATAAACGAAATGCTTAAGCTATGAAGATGACAATTGTTTTTTCATTTTTTATGCAATGAAATGAAATGCAAGATGAATAATATTTTTTTCAAAATTGGAACTTTATTTAATGCAAATGGCGCAATGATGTAATGATGCAATGATGCAGGATGCAAGATACTTTTTTTTTTTTGAGGTTTCTGCATAAGGAGGGTATTCACAGGCGAATTTAGAAAACTTTCACACTATATGCCACCTCATATAGGTGTTTAAGGGAAAATCATATCTTTTTTTTATTTTTGAAAATCTTTGAGGGAAAAATTAACTGGACAAAATGCAACAATGCAACACACAATTTGGGACGCCCTTGTGACCTAAAAGGGGGTAGAACCTATGATCTAAGACACTTTGGGGATAATCTTCTCATGTAGCTCTATTCACACCCTCACAAAGGCCATCAGAGCCACAGTCCCTCTCATGAAAATCCCCGTAAATGCAGCAAACTGCTAGATACGAAGTATCATAAAAGAGCACAACTCTGATTGAAACTTTCGCGAGTAGCCAAACGGACAAAGGTCCTGATGGGCTCCCACTACTCGAATCCACTCATCCTATGGTATCCTAATAGACCTGGGTTATGGTCTCTTTCTCTAGTCAAATAGCCTCAAGGTACAAGTGTGTGTGTGCGAAGGGCATTTCCTTTAAAAAACTACCCCACCTGCAAATGAAAATCCAGAACAGTCCAGACAATAGAAAGCAATAACATGTCGTCTACCCTAGGGTTCAATACCAATCAAATACAACTAATCTAGGGTGCCGACAACAATGCACTACTTACCTCAAGAAAGCGAGCAAAGAAGAAGAAGACATGACAAGAGAGGGGAAATATGCATGAGGGAACTAAGCATTTAAGCAAAGAAGTAACTATCTATTATTTTAAACAAAAGCAAACATAGAAGAAGAATGCATATGGGTGCAACATGCTTATGAAAAAGAAGAAGAATAGAGGCAAAGCAAGATGTTCAAATCAATCACACAAACCACACACTTAATTAACTAGGCTTGACCCACTTTTGAAAAAAATGTTTTTTTTTTAGTCCCCAGTGAAGTCGCCAGCTGTTGCGCCCGAAAAAGTCCCCGAGGGAGAACCTTCCTTGTTCACAACTTTTTAAAGCAATGAAGCCGCCACCAATATTTATTAAGGAAAATATTAGGAAAACCTTTTTTGGAAAGCGATTGGTCTTGCGAAACTAGAGAATAGGGTTCGGGGGTCGGTTACGCGCAGGGAAGGTGTTAGCACCCCACACGTCCTCTCTACTGAGAGGGAACCTTTAATTAAATGTGTGCTTTTAGTGTGTTGACTTGAAAATACTTAATTTTGCCTCTGTACTTCTTATTGAAAAAATCTTAATGAAAATCTTTATTTATTATGAGAAAAAAAAAGGGGGGAAAATGGGTTTTTAGAAAAAATAAACGCTTGACGGGACATGGCCCGCTCCTACGTATCTCCCGGTGCGATGGAGAACTCAAAGCTACGTAGTTCTTCTTTGTCCTTTTGAAAAGTTTTTTGTTTTTTATCTTTTTTAGTGAGTTTTTTGAAATAGGACGAGCATTAGCGAATGATTAAACTAGCAGAGGCTATGATGAATCACCACTAAATACTCAAAAAAGAGAGTTGTACCACTAGTCAAACGAACAAAGGTTCTGATGGACTATTGATAACAACTCGTTTTTATTATCTTTTGTGAAAGCGATTTTCGAAAGAGATTGATTTGCACGATGATCAAACTAATAAAGGTTATGAGTGATCATCGCTTGTTGTTCTTTTAGGAAAAAGAAATTGCTACCAATGGCTAGACGAACAAAGGTTCTGATTAGCCACTAGCGGCAATGGGTTTGAAAATGATTCTTGAAGGGAGAATGTTTTTTTGTTCTGAAAACGATCTTGGCTTGCGAAAGTGATTCTTTTTTGTTATGAAAATAACCCTTTTTCTTTTGTTATGCAAATGCTAAAAAATTTTATGGTTGCGCTTGACGAGAACGTGGCTCGCTCCTACGTATCCCAAATGGGAATCAAAGCGACGTAGTTCTAAAACCTTGAAAGTGAAAGTCTTTTTGCTTTGGTTTTGAAAAGTGAGGGGCGCTCATGATGATAAAGCTAACAAAGGTTATGGGTGATCATCACTAACACTTGCTATGACTTTTGATGCTTAGGAAAATATCTTTTGAAATTGAAAGCATTCATGATAATCAAACTAACCAAGGTTATGGGTGATTATCACTAACACTTGCTATGACTTTTGATGCTTAGGAAAATATCTTTTAAAATTGAAAGCATTCATGATAATCAAACTAACAAAGGTTATGGGTGATTATCACTAGTAGCTTATGCATATGAAAACATCCTTTTTTGAAATTTAGGCTCTTAGGACAACCAAACTAACAAAGGTTATGGGTGATTGTCACTAGTCACCATTTTCATGCTAGGCCATTTAGAAAAGAAAGCAATGAATGCAAATCGAATCCTTAGGCAAACAACAATCTCATTTGAATTCTTGAGCAAATATTAGCCTAGACTACACATGTTAGACCACAACACATAAATAGGCAAAGAAGGAACTTGAATTGGGCATTAAGCAAAAATACAAGAGTGGGCAAGATTGAACCTAAATGCACATCTAGTGGAAGATGCTAGGCGAGAACCATACTCAAATATTTCTACAAAACGCAAGGGAATCTAAATGCACATCTAGTGGAAGATGCAATGTGAGGAATGGGCCTATCTAAGTGTTGATGATATTCCTATATGAGAGTGGACAATGAAATCGTTATCTTAAGGAAAAGAGTTGCCTCAATCATGATCATAGGCAAGCATAAGCAAGCAAATTATTTAGCAACCAAAGTATCAAAGAATGTTGAATCACTTTGGTCAATCCTCACACTTAAGATTAATTGCATAAGTGCACATGTGTGAATCACCTTGCCAATCATCAACAAAACAAGTTTATTAAAGCAAACCCAAACCCTAATTTTTTATGTTAAAACCTAGGAGCATACATGCCCTAAATCAACTATTATTCATCCCCAAATCATGAAATAAACAAAAGCATTCAAGAACCCTAAACCTAGGCCCATGGCCGAATGTTATCATGCTTGAAATGGGTTTCTTATTTTGTGAAAGTTATGCAAACAAGAGTGAATATGCAAGGAAATGTGAAAAAAAAACCAACAACAACTAGCAAATCACATTTTTATGAGAGTATGTGACATACAACATGCCATAAAACAACATTTTATTTCATGAAAGGCAAGGATTAAGATCCAAATCAACGCAAATCAACATTTATTAAAGGGTGAGAAGCACCATAAGCACCCAAGCCTCCCTAAGTGCTTGTCAAAGTGCTTATGACACCTCTCACCAACAACAATCAACAATATGAGAATATGAAGATGATAGGATAAATGCTTTTTATATTTTTGAGGAAATACTCAAAGATGATGCAAGGTTTTAAGGATTACCTTAGCTATGAGCTAGAAAGTGAGATGAGAAGATGAAGCTAGACACAAATCAACAAAACTCCAATATTCTTCAAAGAAGTACCCACTTGATGATGATGCTTGAACTTTGAATGAGAAATGGAGGGGGTATGTGAAAGAGGGATGCAAATGAGGTGAGTTGTTTGTTAGGGTTTTTTGGTGTAGGAGAAATGGGAAGGTTCCTTTGAGATGAAAGAGAAAACAAGAGGAAATGAGGGAGAGGAGGGGGCTACGGCCTTCTTCTTTTTTTTGGGATGAGAGGAGTGAGTTGTTCTTATTGAATTTCCTTGGGAGGCCAAAGATCTAATGGGTTTAAAGTTGTGAGAGGGAAGTAAAGAAATTAGTGTGTATTTAGTGGTGTGGATAGAAGGGAGGTAAAAAATATGTTGTGTATTGAATGTTATTGGACTCAAAGGTGTGCTTGTAAAAGAAATGATGAAAGGCTTGATGTGGGCTGATGGTGATGGTGGCGTGGAGCATGAGGATGGAGTGAGGGAAGTAAAGAAATTAGTGTGTATTTAGTGGTGTAGAGAGAAGGAAAGTAAAAAATATGTTGTGTATTGAATGTTATTGGACTCAAAGGTGTGCTTGTAAAAGAAATGATGAAAGGCTTGATGTGGGCTGATGGTGATGGTGGCGTGGAGCATGAGGATGGAGTGAGGGAAGTAAAGAAATTAGTGTGTATTTAGTGGTGTAGAGAGAAGGAAAGTAAAAAATATGTTGTGTATTGAATGTTATTGGACTCAAAGGTGTGCTTGTAAAAGAAATTATGAAAGGCTTTTGTGATGTGCACTTGATGGGGGCTGAAGTGATGGGAGGCGTGGAGCATGAGGATGGAGTGAGGGAGGTTGTTTGCTTGTAAAATTGGTGCTTACTTTAGCCAAAAATGGATAAAAGCAAAAAGCACCTAAAAAGGAATTAGCCCTAATTCTAAAAATACAATAAGCATCCAATATTATTTTGTTATTCATTTTTTATTTTGATTTCAGATTTCTATTTTTAATTATACATATTTTTTGGGCATTTTTGAAAAAAAACCGTTATAATTGACCAAAATACCCTTTTTGACTCTAAAACCCTAATTTGCCCGAAAAATGCGTTCCAACCCTAAAAATGATTTTAAGAACCTTGGAATGCCTTCTAGGATCCGAAATGCAGTGCATAAGGCTCTTCGCTCTTCAATTTATTTATTTTTTGTGGAAAATTAGGGTTTTGACCTAAGCCGGACAAAATTGGGGTATGACAACAGTTCATGAATCACAAGGCGAGCCTCGCCAAGAACCCTCAGTGCAGGGTGGCCGCAGGCCAGTCTCCCAACCGGTCCATCAACTACCGACCGAGTTGGCCGAAGCTGGAATCCCAGAAGCATTGCCAGAGCATGTGACCCAAGCACTCATGCAAATTCTGGAGCAAAAGAATCAAGTGATTGCTGATCGAGATGAGCTGATCGATCGCTATGAGAGAGGGTCGATCTCGATCTGCCCGCGTGCGGATAGCGGTCACCGAGGCCAACCATCTCGGCCCCATCGTTCACCACTGCCAAGAGAAGTTCCTCCTCGTCGAGGCGCACCCCAACGCAATCCTTCAAGAAGGGCGATCGTCCACAGGTCGCCCCCTCATCGAGGAAGACGCCACCGTCGTTCCCCTGTGGAAGATTACGACTATGCTGACTCGAGCTACCGACCAGAGTCGGGCAGGTCGCCAACAAGATACTCGTCCAACGAGTCCTCAGGATCCCGCCGATCAAGAAGCAGGTCGTGGGACTCGTATGAGGAATTTAACGACTACCGCAACAGGGAGATTAGAGATGTCTCCTATGCCATCGGCCGACAAAGAAGAAACTATTCAGAACGGCCTAGAGGACGGTCGTCGTCACATGCACCACAATACCATGGACCCCATGGACCCCCTCCAATTGCCGACAGATTCCATGGTCAGCCGGTCGGCCTTTACGGTCTGCCCATCGACCAAACTTATGCCGCCATGCAGCCCTACGGGCAGAATCACATCCCGACCGGACAAGGGCCCTTCACCAGCGAAATCAGACGTTATCGTATTCCAAGGGATCTGAGGAAGCCCCCGAACCTGAACAAGTTTAACGGCCGCGGAGATCCCGATAAACACCTCATGTACTTCAACAACTACTGTTGCTATAGAGAGCTAGGTCGGACGATGAAGTGCAGACTTTTTCCTCAGTCGCTCGAAGGTCGGGCGTTAGAATGGTGGGAATCCCTACGTCCCAACACCATCTCTTCTTGGGAAGGTCTTGTAGCAATGGTCTTGGCCAATTATACAGCCAACCGTTGTCAGTATCGTTATGAAGAACACCTGGACTCGGTCGTCCAGGGAGAGAACGAGCCATTGAGGGAGTTCATCGATCGGTTCATGTCAGAGGCTGACACAGTCCGCAACCTATCAGACACAGACAAACTGAAGTATCTCAAACGTGGTATAAGAAAGAACCACAGATTTGCTGAAGAATTCTCACTGAACCACTACTACGACCTCGGCCTGTTCCTTAGTAGGGCCAACGACCATATGGGCTACGAAGAGCAATTGGCCTCTGACAAGGGCGCCCGCGCGCGTCCCAAAGAAGAGAATAGCAGGCCGGCCAAGGGGCAAGATAACTATCACGACAGTAAGCCCGAGTACCGGCTTAAGAAGTACGAGCATCGTACAAAGTTAAACACTCCGATCGCGCAGATCTTCACGGAGTGCCAACACAACGAGTTCACTGGTGTTAGGCGACCTGATCCTCTAGTGCTGAAGAAAGGAGGTCGGCCTACCAAGAAATACTGCCGATACCACAAGAGTAAAGGGCATGATACCAACGACTGTATGGCCCTAAAAGACGACATAGAAGATCTCATCCATAAAGGCAAGTTGAGGCAATATGTCAGAGATGAAGGTAACCATCGCCCTGAAGAAAGAGCCGTTGGTCAACCGGCAATGACAGAGGCAAAGCAATCGTCAACTCGACAGTCGAGCGACCGCGTGATAATTCCGAAGAAGATCGCGACCTCAGACAGTCGAAGGGCCGCAATGTAGCCATGGTCATCCATGGAGGTAACCCATTGGATATCAGAGAGTCCAACAAGGAAATGAAGAGAAAGTGGAATGAACTTATGATGGTCGGCTCAACCTCAACCCCACGGCCGGCCTCGAATAGGCCGCCCATTTCTTTTGGGGACGAAGACTTGCTCGATGGCAAAATCAATAATTACGTCCCTTTGGTAGTATCGGCCGTAATGGCTAACACTGAGGTCAGAAGGATACTGGTCGACCAAGGGAGCTCGGCCGACATCATGTTTGAGGAACTGATTGACAAGTTAAACGTGGACAGGAGCGAAATTATTCCGCAAGCAGTACCAACCCCATTGACCGGGTTCAATGGGGCGACCATCTACCCCCTGGGGACGATAGAATTGCTTGTTACTTTTGGAGATGATACGAACAGCAGCACGTTATACAGGACGGTCAGGACGACGTTCTTAGTTCTACCAATCAAATCATGTTACCACTGCATCATCGGCCGGCCAACACTGGGGAAATTGGAGGCCGTAGCCTCAACTGTGCATTTAAAGATGAAGTTCTACAGTAAAAGCGACCAAGTTGTGACAGTAATGGCCGACATGGAAGCGGCCATGAGGAGCCATTTCCTCTATCAAGAGATTTGTGATATGGAGGTGGTGAATGCTAAACCTCAGAATCTTGGAGAGGGGCATCAGATCAATGTGGCCGACCTGGATGCTCGATACGACCCAGATAGCGACCTTGAGGACGACGACGACGATTTAGCCCGCGAGCTAAAGAATAAAATGAAGAGGCCCGAGCCCCACGGGGAATTGATTGATGTTCAGTTATCGGACGACCCAACTAAGACAGTTAAGTTGGGGAGCGACCTACCTGAACAAGACAAGCAAGATCTCATCACCTGCCTCAGGGATTACGCAGACCTTTTCGCATGGCGGGCATCAGACATGCCCGGGATCCAATAGAAATTGCTTGCCACCAACTATCAGTCGATGAGACGGCCAGACCGGTCGCACAAAAGAGACGCACTCAGAGCGAAGAGAAAGCATTGGCGGCCGCACAGGCAGTAGACGACCTCATCAAGGCCAATTTCATTGAGGAGATTAAGTATACGACTTGGCTTTCCAACGTCGTGTTAGTGAAGAAGAAAAATGGCAAGTGGCGCATGTGCGTCGACTATACCGACCTGAATAAGGCATGCCCGACGGACGCCTTTCCCCTGCCAAACATTGACAAACTGGTCGACGGGGCTGCGGGCTACAAACTCCTGTCTTTCTTAGATGCTTATTCGGGTTACAACCAAATCACAATGTACCCACCTGATCGGCATAAGACCGCGTTCATGACCGATCGTGGAAATTTCCAGTACAAGGTAATGCCCTTTGGCCTGAAGAACGCCGGCGCAACCTATCAAAGAATGATGAAGAAGGTCTTCAGGCGGCAGATCGGTCGGATATCAGAGGTCTACTTGGATGATATGATCATCAAAAGCAAGACCGACCAAGACCACAGTGACGACCTAAGGGAAATTTTTGAGGAAGCAAGAGAGAATTCCTTGAGGTTGAATCCAGAGAAGTGCACCTTCGGAGTAAGGACGGGAAAGTTCCTGGGTTTCCACTTAACAGAGCGAGGGATCGAAGCAAACCCCGATAAGTGTAGGGCGGTCGCTGACATGAGGCCACCCACTACAAAAAAAGAAATCCAGCAATTGAATGGCATGGTCGCTGCCCTGTCACTATTTATACCCAAATCAGCGTGCAAATCACTTCCACTGTTCAAGCTCTTGAAGAAGGAGGTCGAGTTTGAATGGACTGACCAATGCCAGCGAGCATTAGACGAGCTGAAGGCGGCACTTACCAACCCGCCCATCATGACCAAGCCGCAACCAGGGGAGACGCTTTACTTATACTTGGCCATAACGGACGAAGCCATGAGCGTTGTTCTCGTAAGAGAAAGTGACTTAAAGCAAAACCCGATCTATTTCATCAGTAAGGTATTTCAAGGCCCAGAGATCAGATACCAGAAGATCGAGAAGCTAGCCTTAGCGTTACTTGTGGCCACTCGTAGATTGCGCCCTTATTTCGTGGCCCATCAGGTCGTGGTAAGGACCGACCAGCCTATTAGGCAAATCCTTCACCGACCAGACCTAGCAGGGCGTATGATCAAGTGGGCTGTGGAACTCAGTGAGTTTGGGATCAAATTCGAGGCTAGATCGGCCGCTAAGGCCCAAGTGTTGGCCGACTTCATCGCTGAGATGACTCCAATACCAGACGATCAGGCCATCACGACCTGGACTTTGCACGTGGACGGATCCTCCAACAGCAAAGGAAGTGGGGCCGGTCTGATACTTGAGAACTCGGAAGGACTTACGGTTGAAGTGTCATTGACTTTCGCGTTTCACACTTCAAACAACCAGGCCGAGTATGAAGCGTGCATTGCCGGGCTGCAGCTAGCCAAAGAATTCAACGTCGACCGTGTTGAACTTCACTCTGACTCTCTACTGGCAGTCTCCCAAATTCAAGATCTATACGACGCAAAGGACGATGTCTTGAAAAATTATTTGGCCAAGGTAAGGGATCTGCTCAAGCAATTCGACCGAGCAGAAGTTAAGCACGTCCCCAGAACAGAGAACGTGAGGGCTGACATCCTATCAAAGTTAGCCAGTACAAAGGCTCCTGGGAACCATAGAAGTCTAATCCAAGAAACATTAACGCGGCCGAGCGTATCGACCAAGCCTGCCCAACCGTTAGCCATTCTAACGGTCGACTTGAACAGAGACTGGATCACTCCTATCTTGCAATATATTCTCAATGGAGTAGAACCTTGCGACCAGAAGGCAGCAAATCTCCTGAGGTTGCGGGCGACCAAGTACTCAGTGATCGAAGGAAGACTGTATAGAAGGGGCTTTTCATCCCCATTGCTGAGATGTCTTACGTCGGTCGAAGCCGACCATGTACTGAGGGATATACGTGAAAGTGATTGTGGTAGCCATCAAGGTGGTCGGTCGATTGCTAAGAAGGCGCTCAGGGCCGGATACTATTGGCCGACCATGGATGAGGATGCTAAGATACTTGTTCAGAAATGCAAGAAATGCCAAATTCATGCCGACGTACATATAGCGCCCTCATCAGAACTACACAGCCTAACCCCACCTTGGCCGTTTGCTTGGTGGGGCATGGACCTGCTCGGCCCCTTTCCACCTGCACCAGGTCAGCTGAAATTCCTGATCGTTGCGATCGACTATTTCACTAAGTGGATAGAAGCAGAGCCACTTGCCACCATTACCTCAGCGAAGGTATCTAAGTTTTTTGGGAGAAACGTGCTCGCCCGCTTTGGAGTGCCCCAACAACTGGTGACTGATAATGGAACTCAGTTCACAGACAGAAAGTTCAGAGAAATGCTGGTCGGCCTAGGTGTGAAACAGCATTTCACCTCGGTCGAGCACCCACAAACCAATGGCCAGGCAGAAGCGGCCAACAGGGTAGTTCCACGCGGTCTGAAAAGAAGGTTGGATGAAGCCAAGGGCAATTGGGCAGAAGAACTACAGTCGGTCCTTTGGGCCTACAGAACGACCCCCCACTCATCGACCGGGGAGTCACCATTTAGACTTGTCTACGGAACTGACGCTGTCATCCCGATTGAGATGGGAGAGCTAAGTTGGAGGACGACCAACCCACCAACCCCGGCCGCAAACGAGCGAGCAACAAGAGAAGAGCTCGATCTGGTTGATGAGCTACGAACCAAGGCGTCACTTAGGGAGAAACTCATCAAGCAGAAGGTCGCTGCCAGGTACAACGCCCGCGTCCAGAAGAGGGAGTTTTCCATTGGACAGCTAGTCCTTAGGAGGGCCGACGTGGGGAATAAGAACGCTCGCCAGGGAAAGCTCGCCCCTAATTGGGAAGGACCATACCGTGTTATCAGCAAGACTGGAAAGGGAGCTTACGAGCTGGAAACCATGGAAGGGGCAACCATCCCCAGAACATGGAATGCTGACAAATTGAGAAAGTATTATGTTTAAGTTGTAAACACTAATTGATCAATAAAGAACAGGCGGTCGCTCTTTTTCCCCACAGGGGTTTTTTACCGAGGACCAACCTTAAAATTTGACTTGTGTACTTTATTTCCTGCAAATTGTATGCACGGTCGCTCACCATGCGAGTAGCAGTCGAGCGACCAGTAGAGTGCCATCGAATGGCCCAAACGAGAGTCGAGGAGCGGCCTAAAAGAGTGCCATCGAATGGCCCAAACGAGAGCCGACGAACGGCCTAAAAGAGTGCCATCGAATGGCCCAAACGAGAGCCGACGAGCGGCTTAAAAGAGTGCCATCGAATGACCCAAACAGACCCGCCAAGCGACCTATGCGAAGGACCATCGATTGGCCGAGCGGTCTAAAAGAGTAGCAAGAAAAGAATTGAATCTAATAATAGAGCAATTAAACAGGCCGAAATTCATGGAAAAATTGTCATCAAGTACAAACGAGGACGCCTTGGTCGAATCCAGGGCGCCCATTAAAACACCGCTCGCAGGCGGGCCAAGAATACAAAATTCAAAAAATTACAAGTTAAGAGTCGCTAGGGGTCTGGTAGATGACCGCCTCTTCTTGAAGGACCTTCCCCTTCAGCATCTTCTTGGGACGCAAGATTTGACGCTCGACCACACGATGTGTGCATTGCACAATCTCGCGATCGACCCCCAAATCAGGGTAGAGGAGCTTAATCTGACTGACCGCATTCTCAAATTGACCCTCTGCAGCTCCCTTCGCCCGGTCAAGAACGTCTTTGTAGCGACCTCGAAACTTGTTCTTTTCCTCCTCCACGGCATCCAGGTCATTTTTCAGTCCAACGACCTGGTTCGACAGCTCTTTATTCTTTGAAGTGAGGCGTTCGACCTCTTTTTCAGCTGTTTCCTTGTCGACGACCGCTTTGTCCAGGGCAGACTCGGTCGCAGTTTGAGCTGCGACAGCGGCCACAAGTTGGCGTTCTGCTTCGACGAGCTTCCTCTCGTTGTCAGCGATCGCTTCGATTCTCGGTTCAAGTTCCTTCATTTTCTTGAGCAAATCATCTCGCTCACCCCTCATTTCTGCGAGCAACGACAAGGCAGAGTTCAGTTTAAAATTTTTATCAACTAGGTCGTCTTCAAGCAATGAATATCTATTGGCAAGGCGCCTACCTTCCAGGCGATCTGCTTCCTCATCTTGGAATTTTCTGAAAAGAATTCCAGCGGCCTTCATCGCATCGGCCATCACCTCGAACGGTTCTTCCTTGAAACGAGCGCAATCCTCATCGCCCAATCCAAGCAGGTCGATTTTAGGCGACCGGTAGTGCCCGTGGCCTTTCCCACTCTTGTGCTTCTTGTTCTGACCCCCACGATCTACCGACTGATCCCTCTTGGACCTTTCTTGAATTGGGCTGCCCAAGTCAATGGCTTGATTTGGCGTGCCCGCCCGAGGAGCCTGACGATCGGGCTGAGATCCAGTTCTGGCAGGTTGAGGCGTGCCCCCAGGTTGAGCCTCAGGAATTCCGCGGACGGGCGAGGTATCACCATCCTCGGCCGCCCATTGTTCCAAGAGGTCGAAGTCGTTCATGTTCGCCATGTCAACTGCAAAGGCAAAAGTAGATGGTTAGAAACAGTTAAACAAAATGAAGTGACGGAAAATAAACTAGGCGAGCGACCACCAACCAAGAGCGGTCTTGACTCTCTTCTTGCCACGTGCATCCACAATGTTTTTGACCTTGATGCGACCCTCATGGACTAGGGACGCAATCTTTCTCAGCCTATGGATCGTCCCCCTGTCCAGGTCGTCAAGTTGTTTCCTTAAAAGCGTACTGGCCCGGTTTTTTGGAGAAATGGTTAAAACTCCACACCGTGGGAAACAGGGGGTTCCTTCCTGATCATCTTTTGACATCTAGGCGATCCCTCGATGAGCCTCGGCCGAGTTTGGAACGACCCAAAAGAATTCTCTCTTCCACCCGGTCGTCAATGATTCCATGTAAGGCTTGAAAAAATTGTACGTCGAGCGGTTTTTGAATGAAACTGCTTCCTTACGGGCACCCTTGGAGCCTTTCTCATAAATGTAGCTCATCTCAAACAATGTGAAGAACAATCTAATGGAGACCGGCCGTCTCAGAACCACAAGAACATCTTCCTACGCCTGCAAGAACGCCCAAGCGTTCGGGTTCAGTTGAGAGGGGGCGACCTGAAGATAACGTAAAACCTGGCGTTGGAACCTGGTAAATGGCGGAATTATGCCCATGCGTTCGAAGACGATGCGGTACATCGTGAATTTTAGCACATCTGTCCAGGCCGCGACATCTTCCCCTTTGTCCATACCTTCTAATCTCCAACCTTCGTTTAGCCCGGTCGCCAGATACGCTAGGTCCTGGCTCCCCGGTTGAATTTTGCTACGTTGACCTCTCAGGCTAAGTGAAACCCAAGACATGTCCTTTGCAGCTGCGACCTCAGGATCTTCTCGCTGGTCGCCTTCTTGGCCTCTGTCGGCCGTCGCCGTGCCGTCGGGCGCGGCCTGGTCAATACCTTCGTCGGTGGCAACCCGTGCGTTGCTCTCTACAGCGTCATCGATTGCAGCCTCAGTTAACAGCGCCCCATTTTTACCCGGCCGAGTTCCGGATTCACTAGAGGAAGTCCAATTCAGGGTCGAAGACCCAGAGGAAGACTCGTCGTCAGAGGAAGACGACCGGGCGTGCACAGAACTTTGCTCCACTGGTCGGGTCATACTGTGCGCAAGAGAAACGGCCGGGCTTCCAGAGATACGGCGGGTTTGTTTGGTCCGTGCCAGAATGAACGTGTGAAGGGGAATAACGGTCAAGGTCTTGCTCGCGCATGGGGAGGGAGCGACGTGGTCGTCCCTAGACCTGACACCCCCTCCACCAGGTGGAACACAAACGGAAATAAAGAAAGGGCGGTCGTAGTTACCTGGAATTAGAGTGAGCTGATTGCGAGCGAGCTTTGGCAGGAGCGAGCGAGCTTTGGCAGGAGCGAGCGAGCTTTGGTAGGAGCGACTGATTCAATACCTCTGCAACGAGCGATCAACGAGAGCGGAGGAAATCAAAGAAACGTGCGAATGAGAAACTCCCCTGAACCCTATATATAATGGGCCAACCATCATCGTGGGCCGGAAGCGAAGAGGCGCGACTCTTCGCGTACCTCTAAACGTCACCTCGAACAATCCAAAAGTCACCTCATTAAAGTAACTGTCGCCTCAGCATTCATGACGATTGGTTGTCAGGCATCACTCCCGAGACGGCACCTGGCCCCGTGTGACCAGCCCGCGTGGCAACGACCACGCAGTCAACCAATTAGCGATCGACCAGCTAACGTTCGACCAGTTGTCGTTCCAGAACGGTCGTTTGTGACCACGCTGGGGGGCAAGGAATCAAGCCTTAGCCCGCCCCCAGGCGACCTAGGCTTGGGGGGAAACTATTCCGGAGTGGGCTCGAAGCCCAATCTCGCCCAACAGGCCCAGCGCGGCCCAATACCTGGCTTGCTCCGCAAGATGCGGCCAGCTCCGAGATAGGCGCGATGGCCAAACGACTGCGCAGTCAACAGTATATATACCACACTAGCATGTGGCTTCAGGTACATTTTTTCTCACCTTGTGACCCTGCCCGTTGAAACACCTCTGACTTGAGCGTTGGAGTGCCTTTGCAGGTACCACCCGTGTGCGGCCCAGAACTCGGTCCTTCATCCCAGCGACCGAGAAACATCACCAAACAGCAGCAACCCATCGTATTGATCAGGTACGATCACTGACTATTCGTATTATACGATTTTGGGTGGTCTCAGTAACTTGTCCACCCTTACTTTTTATGACTAGTCACTCATACATAAGTGTGTCGGTTGTCCTCTTCCTTTCATCCATATATTTTTGTGTGATTTTTTTTATCTATTTGGGCTGGTTTTCTTATATCCATAAAATGCAATATTTCAGTTTTTCATCTTTGTTTTTTTCTATTTGTGTTTCTATTCTATTTTATTTTTTCTGTTATGTTTTTTTATATTTAAATTTTAATTTAATTTTTTTATTAAAGTATCTCAACCGTGTCGTATCTTGATTTTCAAAATTTTCCCGTATCCGTATCGTGTCGTATCCCGTATCGTATCCGGTATCCGGGCTTCATAGGTAGGAATGCTTGTGTGTTTGAAAGTGTAACACCATCTCCAATGGGAATAGTTCAAATGATTAAATGCAATATCTCAGAACTAGTTAACACAAACAGCAATTAGATTCCTATTTCAACAGCTATTCATCAAGTCACAAAAGGTAAGAGTATCTGGAAACCTCCTTTACGAGGAGTTCTAAAGATCAACTCTGATGCTAGCTACTTACCTCACAATTGCAAGGTGTTTGGTGCTTATATAATTAGAGATCATGAAGGAGTGATAATAGCAGGAAATACTTACAGTGGTATGGCGAATTCTCCTCTTTTAGCTGAAGCTTTGGTTCTGCGTGATGCTGTTATCTTCGCTAATAACCTCAGTATGGCGCACATAGTGGCTGAGTCTGACAACCAATTGTTGGTTAATGCTTGCCGTGGTGAAATAGAATTAAGAGGTGTTAGTAATGTGACAAAAGACATTCAAGTGTTGAAATCTAATTTTGAGTCTTTTGAAGTAACTTGGACAGCTAGAGAAGGGAATAATTGTGCTCACCTGGTTGCAGAGCTTCATCGTCGTCAAATCTTGCCTGTTATTTGGATTTACAGACCTCCTTCTTCTCTCCGAAGTGCTGTGGCTCAAGATCGTCGGCAAAGTGTCATGTCTAATCTCTAATTCTAGTGAGTTGGGGTTTGTTGATGCTGATTAGTTTGTTGAATGTTAGGAGGATCTCTGTTTCTTCTCAATTGATGCATTTCTCATCTTCAGCGTCTTAGGGTTTTTTGCGATTTGGGGGTGGTTTGTTTTTCTCAGAGCGTGTTGCTCCTTTGGTTTTGCTTTTGAGCTGTTGTTTTTAGTTTCCTTTTGTTGTTTTGCCTTCTTGTTGTTGGGCCGGGTCTCTGATCCGTTTTTGTTTCTTTAAACTTAGGCTACATTTGTTGTATTTGGTTTGGGCTTTGCCCATTATATAAATCAAGTATAATTTGGACCAAAAAAAAAAACAAAGGCTGGGAGGAGGTTGCTCAAAAACAACTTAACCTCCATCGTGTCAAAACCCATACTAAATAAGTCATTAACAACTTTATCGGCTTCTTGAAAAACATCAGCAAATTATGTTTCAATCAAGAGCAAGGGACAGTCTCTTGTTTAGGAATTTGACATATACCTCAAACTAAACCAACTCAATAGAACAAAAAATAGACTAATCAGGAAGAAAAGAATGAGATGGAGTGTAGCATAATATGATCGAGGCTCTTCTTTTTGCTGCTTCAATTTCTGTTCACAATAGTCTCCATTCTCCGTGGCATAGTTGGCATCAAGACCTTCTTCACAAGTGTTGAAAAACCTGGCCAATTTTTCTGAAACAGATTGTAACCCTTTGTCCAACAATTCTTCATTTCCCTCATAATCATCATCCCCTTCAAAAATTAAATGAACCCCACAATTTTTCAACTCCAACCCTTCATCAAAAGGAGGACTTCTCTTTGTTACAGAGACTGTATCAGCATCACGTAAAAAGGCTACCAATGGATAGAGCTGTCAATTTGGCCCACGTGGGCCAGCCCAGCCCCAGCCCCACATGGCCCTAGGGCCAAAAGGCCCATGGGCCTAAAAGCCCACATTTCAAAAGCCCACATGGGCCCCAAGCCCCATAAAGCCCAAGTGGGCCAGGGCCAACCCAAGGCCCTTAATTTTTTATTTTTGCAACAAAACTGAAAAATTACCCACGGGCCCTAAAAATTTATTTATTTTTTCTCAAAAAACTGGAAATTAATCTGTGCGCTATACATAAACGTAAGTATATATTAAACGATACAAATCAATGATTCTGACCATAGATAAAAATAAATGTTTAGTTAAAAGGCAAAAATAAAAAAATAGTTTCTCCTTTAAAAAAAAAGAAACTCTTATCATCGCATAGTAAGCTAATAATAGTTTTGGATCTTTTAGTATTGGTGGTGGCGGTGAGAGGGAGAAAGATGTAGTGGTGGTGGTGGTGGTGAGAGGTAAAAGGAGGAGGTGGTGGTGGTGGTGGTGGTGAGTGGGTGATGGTGGTGATAGTTGTGAGAGAGAAAATAAGGTTGTGGTTGTGGTGGTGGTGGTGGTGAGTGGGAGGTGGTGATGGTGGTAGTGGTGGTGGTGGTGATAGTTGTGAGAGAGAAAATAAGGTTGTGATGGTGGTGGTGGTGGTGGTGGTGAGTGGGAGGGAAAAGAAGGAGGGGAGGTGGTGAGTGGTGGTGGTGATGGTGGTGAGTGGGAGGTGGTGATGGTGGTGGTGGTGAGTGGGAGGTGGTGATGGTGAGTGGTGGTGGTGAGGTTGGTGGTGGTGGTGGTGAGAGGAAAAAGGAGGTGATGATGAGAGTGAGGGAAAAGAGGGAGGGGAGGTGAAAAAATGGAAGTGGGGGTGGAAAAAGAATGAGCCATAAAATATGGGACCAGCCCACAAAGCCCTGGCCCTAACCCACTAAAAAAATTAAAGTGTGGATTGGGGCTAAAATAAACCCACTTATTAGGGGGCTTAAAATTTGGGGCTTTTTTTTTTGTACCCCCATCAACTCCCATCTACCCCCATCAAATTGCTAAAACCCGAAAATACCCCTGTCCAACTTGCAATTCGCTCGAATTTACCTTCATCTAAGGTAAATCCGCTTTGTTATTTTTAAAGTCGGATTTACCTCAGATGGGGGTAAATCCGATTTCAAAAATAACAAAGCGGATTTACCTTAGCTGAAGGTAAATCCGCTTTGTTATTTTGGAAATCGGATTTACCTGGTGGGCACATAAATCGGATTTCCCTAAAAAAAGAGAAAATCGGATTTATCCCACCTAAGGTAAATCCGATTTCCCTAAAAAAAGAAAATCGGATTTATCCCACCTAAGGTAAATCCGATTTTGTTATTCAAAAAAATTGTTTTTTATTTAATTTTTTAAAAAAGGTTATAAAATGCTACTAAAAATCCGTTAAACAGCCAAAACTAATCCAAAAATTATAAAAACACCACTAAAAATCTAATAAAACCAAAATAAGGTTATGCAAAATTTTTCAGATTTTTCGGAGATTATGAAAAATTAAAAAAATTAATAAAAAATAGTAAACGATGGAATTTGGGATTTTGAGGTCCCCAGTCCTGAAAGAAGTCCCTTCTTGAGGAGTATTGATTCTTGATATTTTTCGGATTTAAAAAATGTGGTTTCATTACAATTTGAGTAGGTTGCCCGAAAACTGATTTTTTAGCCTAAATTATTCTCCCGACGTACAATATCGTCACGTGTTAACGAACCACACACTAAACAGAACAAAAGACGGTCGAAATTTGTATCTAAAATTTTAACTGAGTTATTTATTAATTAGGTTAACGAAGCGGATTTACCCCCACATAAGGTAAATCCGCTTTGGTTATTTTTAAAAGCGGATTTACCTTATATGGGGGTAGATCCGCTTTTAAAAATAACAAATCGGATTTACCCCCAATTAAGGTAAATCCGATTTGTTATTTTTCAAAGCGGATCTACCCCATTTTAAATAAATCCGATTTTATTTTTTTAAATTTTTTAGTGGAAATCGGATTTACCTAAATCCGATTTAAATTTTTTAAATTTTTTAGTGGAAATCGGATTTACCTAAATCCGATTTCCAAAAAAAAAATTGAAATCAGGATACGTTCGGGATTTTTAATTTTTGTAAAGGGCAATTGCGTCTTTTTGCAGGGTCGATGGGGGTAGATAGGGAGGTGGTGGGGGTACAAAAAAAAACCCTAAAATTTGTGGGGCTTTTTAGGGGGGCAAGGGGGTTGGGCCAAGGGGCTTGGGCTGTTTTGACAGCTCTACCAATGGATGGTAGTCTTTGAACCTTATTATGTGTATGTGTTCTACATTTGTCTTTGGTACCCCATCTATGTTTAATGTTGAAGTGAAAATAGGCTTGCCAAGTTTGAAAACATTTGCTTGAATATCAACCACCCAAGGTACTTGATTTCTCTTAATGTTATGGTTAATCGAAAAAATAACACCTACAATCACACTTGTTAGATCAAGATTTTTGCGGTTAGAAAAGCTGACAGATTGTCCAGAAAACCATTCAGGTAATCTGGTTCCTGGCATACTCAAGTTCTGAAGATTCCTCAATGCAACCTGTAATACAAATACTCCTTTGGTTACAAGTAATAAGCAACAACATGCAATTTAGTTCTATTTTTTCTTAAATTTTAATGGCGTTAAATTACATTTTTCACTTCCAAATTTTCAGTTTGGCGAAAATGGTCACCCAACTTTTTTATGGCGAATTTAGTCCTTCTAAAATTCAAATATTTTGAATCTAGTCCCATATTTTTTAATTGCACTTTTGATCCTAAAGTTCCTGGTTTTTGTGCTTTTAGTCCCTAACTTATTTGGATTTTGAAAAAATTGAATTCACCAAAAAAAAGTGCAACTAAATTGAGCACCAAATTTGCAATATTTGGATTTCAGGAGGACCGAATTCACCCCAAAAAAAACTGTTGGGGGACCATATTCGCCAAACTAAAAAATTTGGAGGAAAAGCGCAATTTAACAAAACTTTATTTATTTATTGAGCAATGATTGAGGGGGAGAGAGAATGAGAGAATAACCTTTGAAAGTCTTTTGCATACTTGGGAGGAGCATGCAATGCAACCACTCAGAAACAACCTTCTCAAGGACTTCAAACATTCAAGACCTGGAATATCCACCACTTTCTCACAATTTGTGAGTTTCAATTCCTCCAAACACTCTAAGATTGACATGTCATGGATGGTTTCTAATGCATAACAGTTCTCAACATTCAGCTCAATCAAGCTTGAAGGAAGTGGGGGGAGAGAAACCAGCTCCTTGCAGTTTGGCATTTTGAGCTTCTTAAGATTATAGAAGCCTTTAAGACTAGAAGGAAGGCTGTGAAAATTGTTTTGGCCCAAATTTAAAGTCTCTAATGATGATAACCTCTCAAAATCATCTGGAATTTTCCCTGATATTCTCCAGGCACGCGCATCGAATTCATATAGCAAGGTCAGATTGCAGAAGGAAGACGGTATCACAAAAGAGCATTGGTCCTCTAGAGACATGGGGACTAAATCAGGACTCTTTGCCATTTTGAGTGTTCTCAAGTTTGAGAGCATACCAAAACTTTCAGGCAAGTCAGATATAGCTGTATCCTCCATCATTAAATGACATAGAGATTTCAAATTTCCAATAGAAGCTGGAAGCTTTGTGAGCATTCTACATTTGTTTAATCTTAAGGTGACAAGATCTTCAAGTAAGCCAATGGATTCTGGTAATTCCCTTATATTTCCATTGAATATGTTTAGTGATGTAAGAGATGCTATTTGGCCAATGGATTCCGGTAATGATTCGACATGGCTGCAATTCCCAATCTCAAGTTTCCTCAGTTGTTTCATCTCTCCAATAAGATCTGGCAAACTAGTGATGGCTGTTCCATCTAACTGAAGTTCAGTAAGTGAGGCTAGAGTTTTAATTGAGTCTGGCAATTCAGTGAGAAGTTTGCAGTTTCCAGCAGATAACTCTCTGAGATAGGATAAAGAACCAATGGTAGAAGGGAGTTTTTTGATTCCACTTCTAATAATTAAAAGTTCTGTCAAGGATATTAGATTGCCTATAGAATCAGGAATTTCTGTGAGAGATTTACAGCCAATCAAACTCAATTTCTCAAGGTTTTTCAAGGATCCAATAGTGTTGGGTAATTCTTCTAATCCAGACTCATTAAGGGATAATACTTGCAAAGAAGATAGATTTCCAATGCAGTTTGGTAGCCTTCCCAAATATGCGCAATGATCTAAAACAAGTTTTTCGAGTTTGGAGAGGCGAAAAATGGACTGGGGAAGCTCTACTAAAGCTGTGTAATCAGCAACAAGTGTTTTCAGAGATTTAAGGATGCCTATGTTTGCTGGTAATGCCTTCAGCTGTGAGCATTCAGACAAAATGAGGCTCTCTAGATGTTTCAGCCCAGACACATCATTAGGAAAGTCGATGAGCTTTGAACAGCGCGTCAAATTCAAACTACGCAAGGTAGTTAAACTGCCAATTGATTCATGAATCCTAGTTAAGTTAATGCAGCTCTCCAGATTAATCTTCTCTAGATGGAGACACCCAGATAAGTCGGGGATTGCAGCAAGTTGGTAGCAGTTGGAGAGGTTCATGACCATTAGGTTCTCTGGTACCTGCTAAAAAACATGGTGTTGTATTATATGATGTCATATTTGTTGAAATCGCAAGGTACATATATTGGGACGAATAAGTTGTTGGACATTTTAGTGTAATTGATCTCTTTATTATGTTAAAATAAGAGTGCACGTTTGTTTTAATGTAATAACGAGATGTTCGGTTTAGGCAAATTTTGGAAATTCCATGGAAGTGACTTTCTGGTCGTTGGCGCGCGGAGCGCGCGCGTGGAGCGCGCGCGTGGAGCGCGAACTGTGCGCTACTTACGCGCGGATTGGCAGAATGTTCTGCCCAGTTGCGCGTGGAGCGCGAACTGTGCGCCACTTGCGCGCCACTTGACCGAAAAAGGCAGTTTAAAAGATAAAACTTCCATCAACCGCCAAAAACCACCTGTTCTTTGATCATAAATAATCATTCTGGTTCAGAAAGCCTAACTAGTGTAAAAACATACAAGAAAAGAACAAAAACTCTTGATTACAATCTTCTGATTTTATCCGATTGAATAATTTTGGTTGAACCCCGAAATTTGATTCAATCTGAAAGTGTTATACACGACTTCAGATTTATCCAAGTATCATCTTGTTAATCTCGATTTTAAAGAAAGTTCACCAACAAAAGATTGAATCAAATTTTCTTTGAGATGACGAACGAGAGTTCGAAGATGACTAGCAAATTTGCGAAATTGGACAAGTTTGAAGGGCAGGATTTCAGAAGATGGCAGAAGAAGATGCACTTTCTCTTGACAACATTGAAAGTGGTGTATGTGTTGAGTACACCGATGCCGGTGTATATGGAAGTCGAAACTCTGGATCAAACAAGGAAGCGTTTGAAATGGGAGAACGATGATTACATCTGTCGTGGACACATTCTGAACGGTATGTCTGACTCTCTCTTTGATATTTATCAAAATGTTGAGTCTGCTAAGGAATTATGGGACTCTCTTGAAACCAAGTATATGGCAGAAGATGCCTCAAGTAACAAATTCTTAGTTAGTAATTTCTTTAATTACAAAATGGTTGATTCAAGGCCTGTTATGGAACAATATAATGAACTGCTGCGCATTTTGGGTCAGTTTACTCAACATGATTTGAAAATGGATGAATCCATTGCAGTTTCATCTATAATTGATAAACTGCCTTCTTCTTGGAAAGATTTCAAGCATACCTTGAAACATAAGAAGGAAGAGTTGACTCTGGTTCAACTCGGTAGTCATTTCATGATTGAGGAGTCTCTGAGGGCTCAGGAAATTAACAAAGTCAATGATAAACACGTAGCAGGTTCCTCTTCCGTTAATATGGTAGAGGAAAGTGGAACAGTTAAGCAAAATTCCAATGCTAAAGGTAAGAAACGAAAATTTCAAGGAAATAAGAATAAAGGTCCAAACAAACAGACAAAATTGTCATGTTGGAAGTGTGGGAAACCTGGTCATTTAAAGAGGGACTGCCGGGTGTTCAAAGAAAAGAACAAGGCTGGTCCAAGTGGGTCGAATGATCCTGAAAAGCAACAAGGTCAGATTGTTGTGAATAATTTTAATTCGAATACGAATTCAAATTATGTATCACTAATATCTGATGCATTCTATGTGCAGGATGATGATGTTGCCTGGTGGTTTGATTCGGGAGCAACAAGCCATGTGTGCAAAGATCGTCGTTGGTTCAAGGAATTTAAACCAATCGATGATGGCTCTATTGTGAAGATGGGCAATGTTGCGACTGAACCAATCCTAGGATTAGGTTGTGTAAATTTAGTTTTTACTTCCGGAAAAAGTTTGTATTTGGATAATGTCTTATTTGTACCTGGTATCCGTAAGAACTTATTGTCTGGTATGGTTTTAAATAATTGTGGTTTCAAGCAAGTACTTGAAAGTGACAAGTATATCTTGTCAAGACATGGTTCTTTTGTTGGATTTGGTTATCGTTGTAATGGAATGTTTAAATTAAACATTGATGTTCCTTTTGTTCACGAATCTGTTTGTATGGCCTCGTGTAGTTCTATATCTAATATGACAAAATCAGAAATTTGGCATGCTAGATTAGGACATGTTCATTACAAAAGATTAAAAGATATGTCAAAAACTAGTATGATTCCTCCTTTTGATATGAACATTGAAAAATGCAAAACTTGCATGTTGACCAAGATCACTAGGAAACCTTTTAAGGATGTTAAAAGTGAGACTAAAGTCTTAGACCTTATTCATAGTGATTTGTGCGATTTACATGCTACTCCATCATTAGGTCATAAAAAATATCTTGTTACTTTTATTGATGATGCATCTAGGTATTGTTATGTATATTTATTAACTACAAAAGATGAAGCTCTTAATAAGTTTAAAATTTATAAGAAAGAGGTAGAACTTCATCAAAATGGGCTAATCAAAACTCTTCGTACGGATAGGGGAGGTGAGTATTATGATCCTGTTTATTTTCAATCTACTGGAATAATACATCAAACTACAGCTCCCTATACACCACAACAAAATGGTGTAGCCGAAAGGAAAAATAGAACCTTGAAAGAAATGGTGAATTCCATGTTATCCTATTCGGGTCTAAGTGAAGGATTTTGGGGTGAGGCTATGTTGACAGCCTGTTACTTGTTGAACCGAATTCCTAACAAAAGGAATAAGGTTACCCCATATGAACTTTGGCACAAAAAGACACCAAATTTGAGTTATCTCAAAATTTGGGGATGTAGGGCTGTAGTCAGGCTTACAGAACCTAAAAGGAAAACCATAGGTGAAAGAGGTATAGATTGCATATTTATTGGATATGCTGAGCATTCTAAAGCATATAGATTTTATGTGCTAGAATCTAATGATTCTGTTGCTGTGAACTCGGTTATAGAGTCACGGGATGCTATCTTTGATGAACAAAGGTTTACATCTATACCTAGGCCAAAGGACATGAATTCCATGTCGAAAGTCTCAGTTAATAATGAGGATACACCTTCAACTAGCAATGAAACTAGGAAGAGTACGAGAGTAAGAAAGGCTAAGTCATTTGGTGATGACTTTCAACTTTATTTGGTTGAAGGGTCAAGGAATGATATTGAATTTCAATATCAATATTGCCTTAATGTTGAGGAAGATCCAAAGACTTTTAGTGAAGCAATGGCTTCAAGGGATGTTGCATTCTGGAAAGAAGCAATCCAAAGTGAGATGGATTCCATCTTGCAAAATAATACCTGGAAATTGGTTGATTTACCTCCTGGATGTAAGCCATTAGGATGTAAGATGATCTTTAGGAAAAAGATGAAAGTGGATGGTACTGTTGACAAGTACAAAGCCAGATTGGTTATCCAAGGCTTTAGACAAAAGGAGGGTATTGAATTTTTCGATACATATGCTCCTGTTGCTAGGATATCCACTATTAGACTGTTGTTAGCACTTGCTGCTATCCACAATCTGGTGATTCACCAAATGGATGTGAAAACTGCATTCTTAAATGGTGAATTGGATGAAGAGATATACATGAAACAACCTGAAGGGTTTGTTATGCCTGGAAATGAAAATAAGGTGTGTAAACTGATGAAATCTCTTTATGGCTTGAAACAAGCGCCTAAACAATGGCATCAAAAGTTTGATGAGGTTGTGTTGTCTAGTGGTTTTGTTCTAAACCAAGCAGATAAATGTCTATACAGCAAGTTTGATACTCATGGCAAAGGAGTTATCATCTGTTTGTATGTAGACGACATGTTGATCTTTGGTACCGACCAAGATCAAGTTGATGAAACTAAGACATTTTTGTCTTCTAAGTTTGATATGAAAGATATGGGGGAGGCGGATGTGATCTTAGGAATAAAGATCAAACGTGGAAACAATGGCATTTCCATCTCTCAATCACATTATATTGAGAAGATATTGGAGAAATTCAATTTTAAAGATTGTTCTCCGGTAAGTACTCCCATTGATCCTAACCTGAAGCTATTACCTAATAAAGGTGTAGCAGTGTCTCAACTTGAATACTCAAGGGCAATAGGATCACTCATGTATGCAATGATTAGTACTAGGCCTGATATAGCTTATGCTGTTGCTAAACTTTGTAGGTTTACAAGTAATCCTAGTTCTCATCATTGGCAAGCTATGAATAGAGTATTCAAATACTTAAAGGGAACCATTGACCATGGTTTGACATATACTGGATTTCCTTCAATTATTGAAGGTTACTCAGATGCAAGTTGGATAACCAATATGGAAGATTATTCATCCACAAGTGGTTGGGTATTCCTCCTTGGAGGAGGTGCTATCTCTTGGGCATCCAAGAAACAGACTTGCATTACAAGTTCAACAATGGAATCTGAATTTGTAGCTTTAGCAGCAGCTGGTAAAGAAGCTGAGTGGCTAAGAAATCTGATCTATGAGATTCCATTGTGGCCCAAACCTATACCTCCCATGTCTATCAGGTGCGATAGTCAGGCTACTTTGGCTAAGGCATATAGTCAAGTGTACAATGGGAAGTCTAGACACTTGGGTGTTAGACACAACATGGTTCGGGAGTTAATCATGCATGGTGTGATATCAGTGGAGTTTGTGAGAACTCAGCATAATTTGGCTGATCATTTAACCAAAGGGTTAAGTAGAGATCTCGTGAAAAGGTCGGCTGTGGGATTAGGATTAAAGTCCATCTGAAATCTCTTATGTTAAGATACCCAATTCCCATCTAATATGACATTAGGTGTTTAATTCAATGTGGAAAGCTTAACATGTAGAGATTGGAACACATTATCGAAAGTATCCCAAAAGGTATGTGTTCGGTTCTGTAAGTTAAGGAGGTTGAAGTTTAACTTCTCAATGGTTCTTTTGAAAAATTGCATTTGCAGGTGCAAGAAAGAAAAGGACTACCTATATAAGCATGAAGTTTAGCCGCTTCAAGAAGCTGGGACTTGGCTTTGATATGCTTATGAAGGATAGGGACACAGGCTAGTAAACTAGTGTCGAGCAAGAGTAATGTTATAAACTATTGTGCAGATTATCTTCATGTATTCATTATGAATAGAAAGGGTTCAATCCTTAGAGACACCCTGATATTCGAATATTTGAAACGTGTAATTTGCTAAGATGAAATTCAATCGTCACGATATTTCATCTATGCAGTAGTTTGTTGTATGTTATGACTTTGGTGATTTGATCGGTAATTACACTAAAATGGGGGAGGTTTGTTGGACATTTTAGTGTAATTGATCTCTTTATTATGTTAAAATAAGAGTGCACGCTTGTTTTAATGTAATAACGAGATGTTCGGTTTAGGCAAATTTTGGAAATTCCATGGAAGTGACTTTCTGGTCGTTGGCGCGCGGAGCGCGCGTGGAGCGCGAACTGTGCGCAACTTACGCGCGGATTGGCAGAATGTTCTGCCCAGTTGCGCGTGGAGCGCGAACTGTGCGCCACTTACGCGCCACTTGACCGAAAAAGGCAGTTTAAAAGATAAAACTTCCATCAACCGCCAAAAACCACCTGTTCTTTGATCATAAATAATCATTCTGGTTCAGAAAGCATAACTAGTGTAAAAACATACAAGAAAAGAACAAAAACTCTTGATTACAATCTTCTGATTTTATCCGGTTGAATAATTTTGGTTGAACCCCGAAATTTGATTCAATCTGAAAGTGTTATACACGACTTCAGATTTATCCAAGTATCATCTTGTTAATCTCGATTTTAAAGAAAGTCCACCAACATAAGTAAGAATAGAAACTAAATATTTTGAAATATTGCTTGATATGAGATTATGTGTTTATAGTAACAAAAGACTACTAATTTCCCAGTCAAAAAAGACTACTAATCTCTATTTAATATTTATAGCTTTATACTTGCCCTGGACTCTCTCTCTCTCTCTCTCTCTCATATTTAGTCCATAAATTATGAAAACATGTTAAATAGTCTTTAAATTTTATCTCAGTCCATCAATTTAGTCGGACAAACTAATACATACCTTGTGACTTTCCCATCCCCACAAGCTTTTTAATTTCTTGGCATTAGAGAGATCAAGGACAGCCAGCTCTCGAGGCCAAGGGTCCAAAGGCATGCATTCTGAAGGACATCCACGCCATTGTAGCCACTTCAATTCAGCTGGAAGATACTGACCTTCCAATCTCAGATTATTGATCTGAAGCAATCTCAGGTTAACCATTGGTTCAAAGGATTTCGTATTTAGTATAACCTCATCGTTTTTCACTGCTTGGAATGAGGATTGTTCCATAAAGTCTAGTACAATTCCTTGTATACATCTTGTCCCCTACATTTAAAAAAAAAAAGTTCAAACAAATTAACTTCATAGCAGCTATAAACTTTTGGTATTTTCTTACTAAAATTTATGTAATTCATATTTAGGACGTTATAATCTATAAATACCATGCAGTTTCATATATTGAGGACACGTTAGCATGATAACACTAAACCCAACAAAGGTGGTAATATAAATAAGTAGTCTTTAGTTTCTGTTTATTTAAAAAATTGTTCTGAAAGGCCATTTTTGTCTGGTTGTTATATATTTTATTCTGGCTTTCAATTCTACACTACCTGCACATGAGGCAGGAGCACCATCATAAAAGACAGACCCTTTTTAAATAAAATATTAATGAATGATTTTGAGTTTTGACTATATTTTAAGGCTTTGCATATGATCGTATCTTAGATGGTTGCTTCACTAATTAAAATATTTTGATTAAAACAATAATGAATGATGAGACACTACACGTCATACAAGTAAAATTTAGTTTTTTTAAATGTCTTCACCTTTAACATTGAAATCACATGTGGTGACAGTTTCTTAGTGTATTATTTATTTATTTTTCCTTTTTTTGTCCTTAACTTCCTATTTCATTAACTACATCATAAACCGCCATTCTTATAATATATAAATAAATCAAGCTCTGTATTTAAATCCTTAAATACCTTGTTACTCTTCAAAACAGCCATGATTTCAGGACGAAGCCACAGTCTACTACGCATACCAGGATCAACATGGTTTTCATCTAGAACAATCTGTCTTCCCATATCTCTAATCTGATCATGCATCCACAGGGTATTGTCATGAGGAATTATTTTCATTAAGCATTTTTCTACAAGGACAGTGACAGCTATCTCTCCCCTAAAACCACAACCTCTCAATATATCAATCACATCATCACGTTTCATTCCCATTTGTATAAAGAAACAAGCTATATCAAGAAATATACACTTGTTTTCTTCATCCAACCCATCATAACTTATCTTCAATACATCTTGAAGATTTTCAGGGCGAATTCTTCTCAATTTCTCCAAAGCATCCTCCCATTCCTCCACCCTCCTTTTACTAAACAAAAAACAACCAAACACTTCAATAGCCAAAGGCATTCTCCCTGTAAGAGACACAATTTGGTTTGACAGATCTAGAAAATTGTTTGGAGGTTTCTTTTTTCTCAGTGCATGAAGACAGAACAACTCTAGAGCTTCTTCAACATCCAATTCCTTCACCTCATAAAATTCATTGACATGTCTCTGAGGCAAAATATGTGTATCCCTTGTGGTGATTATTATATTGCTTCCATCATAAAACCACTCCCTCTTACCAATCAAAGCATCAAGCTGGTTCACATCATCAACATCATCCAACACTAGCAGAACTCGCTTTTCACTAACTATTCGCTTGATTGCGGAAATACCAGCATTGACATCAGTGATGAGACCTGGAGTACTTCCATTTGGAGAAAGGTTGTTAATGATATTGTGCTGAAGAGAAACCAAACCATCTCCTTTGGATGAAATTTGTTTCACATCTGAAACAAAGCATCGAAAATCAAAACGACCAACGAGGCTATTGAAAAGTGCCTTGGCAAGAGTTGTCTTTCCTATCCCTCCCATCCCATACAACCCGAAAACTCTGACACCATTGGATTGATCTTGTAACAGCTCCATCACCTTCCCAACACGTTTATCAATCCCAACAGCAAACTCACCCACATTCATTGGTGTATTTCTTAACTCCTTCAAAACCAATTTCACCAAATTCCAAATCAGATTCTCATGCTCCCCATCACTGATGAGTAACAAAAACAACACTAGTTAAATTAGACCACAAACAGATCAACCAAAATAGAATAAGGCTAGTTAGTTCAATGTAACATGTTGATAGGTTGGCAAGCATAAATTGAATTGAGATAGGAAATTCATACAATGGGATAAGAACAATTCTTGAGTGATTACAATGTTTTTAAAATCAACAGATCTGAATTTGGAAATAATATTAAAGTAATTTTAATTAAGTGTACTGAATCTAGGTTTTAAATCAAAGTTTCCTACAGTGACAAAATCAAGATACCTTCCATTGAAGACGAAACCAGCAAGTCCACCAAGTTTAAGCATAGCATCCCTCCATCTCTTAACCTTCTGTTCCACAAACCTCTGTTCAAGGTTACTAAAACCTTTTTCAAAAGGACCAATTTGTTTCCGAACATGAGAGGGATCAACGTGGTAGAAAACGGGGATAAGAAGCCTCCCGGATTTACAAATCGTGGCAAGCTCATCGAGACACCAGTGAGAATCAGCGTAATTGGGAGAGATAATTACAATGGAAGCAGCAGAATCATCAATGGCGTCTAACAAACTTTGTTGTATCTCATCGCCACGTTGTAACCCATCGTCGTCCATGAATGCACGAATACCTTTACTGTGGAGAGATTTGTACAATAATTTCGTGAAATTTTCGCGTGTATCTCCTCCTCGGAAGCTTAGAAATACATCCCATCGTAACCTGAATGCTCCTCCCGATGACATTTTCTTTGTTACTTACTTTGATTTGATCCGATCGTTTGCTTGTTATTCTGTTTGTGTGATTCTGAATGAGAAATATCTACGTATGAAATATTATGAGATTGCATTTATTTATAGTGCTTACATGCGTAGTTGGGTGACAGTGATAGCTCTACCGGTGGGTGTCTACGCTGGGAAGACTTTCGACTTATTATTATATATACTGCCTTCTTACCTTCCTTCGCTAGCCAGCTATCTTTATGTTCAGTGCTTTATTATGGTGTAAAATAAAATTAAAGAAATATAATTAAATTCTAATGTATTTGAATATACCAATTTTTTTAGAAATCAGAGCAAGGAATCGATTATGAGCCTATGTGTATTCAGGCAAGGAATCGATTATGTGCCTGAATGTTTCAGAGCACAGAATCGATTACAAGCCCAATGTATTAAGCAAAGAATCGATTCCTTACTTTCCTTGCTTTCCTTTTTTGAAACAATCGATTACATGCCTTAGTTATTCAGGCAAGGAATCGATTATGTGCCTGAATGTCTCAGAGCACAGAATCGATTACAAGCCCAATGTATTAAGCAAAGAATCGATTCCTTACTTTCCTTGCTTTCCTTTTTTGAAACAATCGATTACATGCCTTAGTTATTCAGGCAAGGAATCGATTATGTGCCTGAAATTATGTGCCTGAATGTCTCAGAGCACAGAATCGATTACAAGCCCAATGTATTAAGCAAAGAATCGATTCATTACTTTCCTTGCTTTCCTTTTTTGAAACAATCGATTACATGCCTTAGTTATTCAGGCAAGGAATCGATTATGTGCCTGAATGTCTCAGAGCACAGAATCGATTACAAGCCCAATGTATTAAGCAAAGAATCGATTCCTTACTTTCCTTGCTTTCCTTTTTTGAAACAATCGATTACATGCCTTAGTTATTCAGCCAAGGAATCGATTATGTGCCTGAATGTCTCAGAGCACATAATCGATTACACACTCCTTGCATTTAGCAAAGAATCGATTATCAAATGTTTTCTTTTTTAACAAACAAATCGATTATGCCATTTAGTGCATCAAAGCACATAATCGATTATAACATTGTGTGTTTTAATTCAACGGTCAATTTTTCACATTCCCTATAAATAGGGAGCTTGGATTCACAAATCCACCACACCGCTACTCTTCACTATCTCATACATTTTCAAATCACTAGAAAAGAGAAAAAAAGCTTTCATTGTCAAATCTTTTGTTAAAGTTCTTCATTTCAAAACCAATCATCTCTCTCTCTACTATATTGTTATTTTGCTGGAGTGATTGGTTCATAGTTTCTATATTGTATTGATCTGTATTCGTGGTGGCTTAGAAATCCTGGGAAGTGTTTTTGGGTCTCTCAATCGGTGAGATTGAGTTGGTTGCTTCGAAATCCTGCGAGGTGATCTTGGGTCGTTCAATCGGGGAGATTGAAGTGGTTATTGTGAAATCCTGGGAAGCATTCTTGGGTCGTTCAATCTGGGAGATTGAAGCGGTTGTGAAATCCTTAGCGGGGAGCTCGGTCAATTTGGGTAAAGTGAGATTTGCTATTTGAAGTTGCTTGTTTGTAAAACATTCTTCATCATATAGTGGTTGTCAGCAAGTCCAAAGGTTGCAAAGCCGGAGGCCGAGGACGTAGGGCTTTTATCCCGAACCTCGTAAAAATCCTGGTGTATCTCTATCCCTCTCTCCTTACTTTCTTTATTGTTTATATCAGTTTATAGTTATATTCAATATCACTGCGCTGCGTATAAATCTGATTACTGAACCATTAGAGTAATATTGCACTGTGCCTAATCTGCCTGCTTAGTTAATGCATATAGTTTAAATCTTAGTTTCCGCATCTGATTTAAACAAGCACTGTTAATATTTTGGAAAATTGAAAAGAATTCAAGTTTTGCACATAACCGACCTTATTCACCCCCCTCTAAGGTTATCATATAGTCCAACAGCAACTTGGCTGCTCCTCGGCTGCTTATCTTTATCGTGTGCTCATATTTGGTCAATTAGATCTTAAGTGGCTAATTTTGAATTTTGGTGACCAGCTGATCAACAAATACTGAAATACTTTCCCTTTAGCCGAGTGGATCTAGCCAAGTATTTTTTAGTGTAAACAAGTTATGAATTTGACTCTTGCTTTGTGTTTGTAACTTTCTATCTACTAATTCCTTTTCTGAATTTTTGTTTGCTCAGTTAAACTCATTTGCTAAAAAGATGAAGGAATTAAATCGATTTGTTAAAAAAATGTAAGAATCCTTCTTGTACTTCCCTACCACAATATGGTCTCGTTTGGATAGAGCTTATGAAAAACAACTTATGCAAATAAATAAGCTTTTATGTTAGCCCATAAGTTCTTGCGAACAAAAGTTATATCTCCATAAGTTGTTTTACGTACCATAAACTAACATGACAAACTTATGAATAATACATAAAGCTTATTTATTTGTATAAGTTATTTTTCATAAGCTCAAAATAAGCTCTCTCAAAATGAGCCCTATATATATGTTTTTTAAAAAAAAGTTAAACTCAGAATTGCCTCGTAACAGTTGATTGACCGTGCTTCAAAAAGAGACAATTTGCCAAAGATTTTGTCTTGTAAAGTGATTCTAATTTCAACCAAAGTGCTGCTACAGTTGGTTCTCTAGCCGCATCGCCGCCCAAAGATTGACACCAAAAATTACACTTCACTCACTTTATAAAAAAGACTAAGCTATATATTTAGAAACAAAAATATTAAACTCTATCCCAACTCCCAAGTAACTTTCAAGCAGAAACGCACGTATGCTGTGGCACTTAACTGCCCTATCAGTTTTTACGAGTAACTGATATAACAGAATAGTAGATTTGGTTGCAATTGAGAAAACTGTTATAACCAGCTTAATGGAAAACAACTTCTTGACTTGAATTGCATTCCAGCGATATTTTATGGTATAATCAAATAAAATTAGTAAAGTAAACAATACATAGAATCACATAAACATTTAGCTTGAATGAAAGGTTGGGTTTGAGCACTTCCAGTGCTCCTTGAAAGAAATTTTGCTTATCGAAAGAAAAAACATAAGCATTTAGCACATGTTTGTTCGACCTCAAGTTGAGTGATATTTTTGAAGTGGGTTTTCTCAATAAAGCAAAAGCTTCATTTTTTTTATTAGTGGGCAAAAGCTTTGCTTTGTAGCTTCTTCAAAAATATAGTCGCATAATTCTCTTACCACATTGTGAACCACACATTGGTTCGCGCGACTTTAGCAAATTGGTAGTTAATTCACCTTAACTGAAGAACAACAAAAAACTCAAATGATTAACTACCAAAAAGAAAAAGGAAAATGAATGGATTATATTTATTAATTCAAACAATTATTTAATAGTAGTTATGTGAACGAGACTGCCATTTTAATTTTCCAAAAACATAACTTAACCGTATCATGTGGTTGCCTCTCCCATTTTCGAAAGCTTTCGAACTCACCATTTTTCACAGTAAGACTTGTGGTTCTCTCTTTGTGGTATTTGGAAGAAGAAGATTAATATTTTAATAATTTTTTTGTTTTATTCTAATTAAATAATTTTTTTTATTAGTAGTGTACCAATTAGTATATTAGAACGTACCACGAACAGAAATAGCGTATCGATAATGTATACCCCTCACGTACCTACTACTTTGAGAGTTGTGTACCACGTACCAAAACCCGTACCACTACTCAAGAGAATTGCGAATTAGGCGACTATATTCTAAATCACGACAGAAGCTCACTCATGTGCAAGTTGGAATCGTGGGACGTGAAACGAAACACTCACTTAGTTTTCATCATTTTCCTATTCCAAATTTCCGAATCGGATTTCTAACATAAAATGAATACCACAAACAAAAGCAAACGTGGATCTTCCCTCACAAACAATGGTCAAAGATGAAAAGAAAAGAAAAGAAAAGAAAAGAAAAGAAAAGAGAATACATTAAAACTAAATCAAATGGAGGTTTATTTATCTCAAGCTAAAATTACACAGAGAGCATTATTTATGGAACTCTAAATATAAACTGAAATCTTTAACTCTACCTCCAACTACCCAATTGGTTAAGTAACTCTCCCATATTTCTAATATAAAAATAACATAGTGTTACCATTCAACTTATACAATTCAACATCTTATGTTTCTACCAGAAACAAAGTCCAAATATATTAGTTTGCACGAACTAATTCTTCAATGTTTAGAGGAAAACACAATTGTTGTCCACTAAAACACTCATTTGCATAAATTTCATTTGCGACTTCAGTGGTGTGGACAGAATCATAAAAATAGTATTGCTTTCGATTTCCACAAGGTTCTGCTCCTCTCTCAACACACAACTCAGAAATATTTGTTAACCCTGAACATATAATAATATTCAACAAAAACCAACAAAAAATTAATGAAGTGTTTTAGAGTGTGTGTGTGTGTTTTGCGGCATGTCTATAAATAAAAGTTAGATTGGACTTTTGGTCCTCTAAGTTTCTTAGTTTGACGAACATGGTCCCAACTATTTTTTTTGGCAAATTTATTTCTTTTAAAGTGCAAATATTGTTAATTTCGTCTAATACATTTTCAATTGCACTTCCGATTCTCAAAGCCGCGAGTCTTTATGCACTTTTAGTCCCTAAATATAGTTGGTTTTAGAAAATAAAGGACCAAATGTGAGAAAAAAATCCCCAAGTTTTGGGGACAAAAAATGCAATTGAAAAATATTGTAACTAAATTCACATCATTAGAATTTGGGAAAAGTCACCAAAAATAGTTTAAGGGTTCGGTTTCACCCAAGCGGAAAATTTGATGGACAAAAAGTGCAAAAAGTGCAATAGTTGGCAACTTAAATGTTAATTAACTCACCAAAATTTTCTGGAGAATTTCTTATTTCTGTGAAAAAGTTGTAAGTGTCCATCATAACAAACAAAGAGCCCGAGAGTTGGGTCTTCAACTCTTGAAGCTTCCAAGGGAGTTTGTTTGAGAAAGGCTTAACCTTTTGATTCACATCTTCATTGCAATATTTGGAATGTGCTGTTTTGATAATATAACCAGGGATGCACCCAATTGCACCAACATCATTTATTACAAATTTTCGTGCTCCTAGATCATAAATTCTCTGCAAATTAAAGGTTATGTAAAATATTAAAAAAAAACATGTAAAGAAAAGTACTACCTATAGCCTTAGTATAGGAGAGAAAGACTCATTAATTAAAATATTATTATAAGAAGAAATTATCATTTAATGGATGATTCTTTCTCTCTCCTACTAGAAACTTTCCGTGACCAGAGATGACCCTCATCCATATTATAAAAAGACGTCTCAGAAAGGTAGCTCAGTTAGCGAGCTAAAGGACATGAAGGAGTTGCAAATTTACAAGAAAGATGTCCAGAGTTCAAACTCCGGAAACTAACATTACCTCATCCCCACTAACATTTGCTTATAAAAAAAATATATTATAAGAAGACATTACACCAAAATATTCTAATAAAAATGACCGTAGGGAGTAAAAGAAATAGGAACCTTCATGTTTAAATCCACCGCAACAAAAAATATTTAGCGACAATAAATAATATTTTCTAAAACAATTAAATTTTTTTTTTGGGAAAAAACTCATTTTACTTTTTTTTTTAAATTCTAAAATTTTTTAGTAAAAATGTTTACCTTTATACGTGAGGCCAATTGCTCGAGGAGATAATCTGCATATTCTTCTGGATCTCTCTTTTGATTGGTACCAATTTCTTGTTTCAAATAATTAAGAGCATAATCATTTGAACCAATGGATATGAGGTATATGGATCTGGATAAGTAATTCCTCATTTTCCTTTTTTTATCTATGATTCTTGGAAGATCATTCTTCACAGTTGAGATGAAGTATTCAATTTGTTTTTCCAGTGATAGACATTCTCCCTTCAACAAAGAAATAAAAAATATATATGATGACTCACCAACAATTTATAATCGACAAATAAATACTATCAGAAAAAAGATGTAAGAAGAATGAAAATTTTGATATAGAAAAATCGTCTACGTGTACTGGTTAGATTAATGGAGTTTTCAATTTCGGGTGTTGCGGATCCCCATTTCTTTAGCCTATGGCGTGACACTTAGTGGAGTGGTTTTTAAGACCTTGATGTGGAGAGATCTTGTGGAGTGGTTTAGGACCTTGACAAACTCCGCAATATTAATGAAATCTTACATATCAAAAAAAAAGACAAAAGAAATTCAAAAGTTGTCTATAACTCTATCGCTATTTCAACTTTTGTCTCTTACCTTTCTCGTTGAATTCAAGATTCCACATGAGCCTGATGCGTAGTTGATGCCCGATGCTATTTGATATCTCTCGATTTTTGAGACCCCCAGGTATGGAGGTGGCATTGGTAAACCCAACTTAATAGCTATGAAAAATTAAAAAATTCAGAAAAGTTTATATAACAAGTCAAGATGCATATTGCTAGAGGATATAGATATATTCAAAACTGGTTTTTCTCCTATAAAAATGTTGTCTCGTGTAAATAATGTTATTTCCAACTAGCTTACCAATAATGTCTGCAAAGGTTTTTCCATTGCTAAACCTGCCACTAGAGCAATTATTGAAGTCTATGCCATAGGGAAATACATTAGCCTTGGCAGCTGTGTTAAGGTTGTTGTTGTTTCCAGCATCTACACTTGAATCACCAAACACATACAAAGCTGGCACAAGGCTGTTTGTATGATAAGCATTGGTCAACAAAACTTGGAGGGTTACAAGTAATATAACCAAAGAAACTTTGAAGCACAACATTTTTTTTACTTCTTCAACAAAATGAAGATGAAGAATAATCTCTTAAGATACACCAAAATCTTCAAATTGATGAGCGCTTTAAATATTGTTTTCTAAGCTTGTCTTTTGCAAGCAGTGATGGGCACAATGTCATATGTTAAACAATTAATGTATTTAATAGAAAACTTAATGTCATGATATTCCCTTTACCTTTTCCTTTAATAGTTATAATAAAGTTCTTTTTTGGTAATTTTTTTTTGTATAAACCGGGTATCCTCTCTGCGCAACTGTAGAGACTAATCTCTCGAGCCAGCGGGTAGGGCCACAATCGGCGGCAAAGCTCTCCCTCAAGAGATTTAACACTACTGCATGCCCAAGGCTGGATTCGAACTCAAGACCTTGGTTAAGCTGGAAGAGACCCCTACCATCTCATCCAAGTGCTCTTGGGTATTTTTTGGTAAATTTTTTTTTTTGGGTGGAAGCATGCTTTGGACTGGGGCGTCATCCTCTCACTCTACATTTTTTTTACCAAAAAAAAGCCTTGTTTTCACAATAAGAATAATGACAAATAAAAAAGGCTTTGTTTGGTTATAATAAGACTCTGCCCGAACATATGATGACAAATAAAAGAAAATTGTTATGAATATTACTATTTGATGTCCATTAATATTTTTCCCCTACCTTCTCATCATTATCTTGTAAGTGGTCTTTTATGATGGACTACTCACTTACCAATCCCCATCCTATAAATAAGGTTCACCCTCATATATGTAGAGAGTAACTTGTGAAGAGAAATACAAAGACTCTTATATTGTCTCCTTCTCTCATTTTCTTGCTCTTCTTCTTGCTATAACTTTGATTATTTCAAAACACGTTATCAGCATGAAGTTCTACCAATCTAAGCATTTAATCTTTGATTGCTCACAAATTTGTTTGATCGGTGGATAAGGATAACTGATAAGGTACACGTCTCCTTCACTGTGAAGATTGATAATTTTTTTTGTTTTTTACTTTCAAAATTTTAATGAATATGTTTGCTTTGGAGAAATATTACAAATTTGTTTGATCTGTGGATAAAGATAACTGATATGTATGCCGTCACTAATAAAAGGTAATATTGGTTCTTGTATTGTGTAGTATGGGATGCCTTTTTCCTACAATGTCAATACCATTGCATGTGTGTAGGTATTTAAAATTAAATGTATATGATTGATCATCTCTATTTATATATATATATATATATATATATATATATATATATATATATATATATATATATATATATATATATATCCACACAACACGGTTTATAAGTAACTTTTATCATAAAGTTCCCCTGATCTTATAATATAAGGCTTTTTATTATCTTTCATCAATCCTTAATACAGTGACTTTTTTTAACTCCTTTGGGTTGAACCTTCAAAGAGGAAATGGTGCCTTGTCATCAAATACTGCATATTAGAAATGATATGGTACTTACCCCCGTATATTAGTCGACAGATTTTGCATAAATTTAACTATGATGCAGTTTTTGGAAACATATCCTTAGATCTTCGCATAAAATTAATTTATAGTATGGGCTAGGGAGATGGTCCAATATGACTATATGGATTGGGTATGATATATGAAGGGATGGACAATGGCTAAATCTCCAAGTTCAAGGGGTATGGATGATAAAAGGAAGGGTCTTTTTTTATACCCCCACCACATCACAATATACCCCCCATCACATCCCATACACCCGAAAATACCCCTGCCCAAATAACAAAACGGATTTACCTCAAATGGGGGTACCTAATAGGTAAATCTGACTTTAAAAATAACAAAGCGGATTTACCTCAGATGGGGGTACATCCGCTTTGTTATTTTTAAATTCGGATTCACCTATTGGGTAGATAAATCCGATTTCTCTAAAAAAAGGAATTCGGATTTACCCCACCTAAGGTAAATCCGATTATGTTATTAAAAATAATTGTTTTTTATTTAAATTTTTAAAAAAAGTTATAAAAATGCTACTAAAAATCCGTTAAAGAATGAAAACTAATCCAAAAATTATAAAAACATCACTAAAAATCTAATAAAACCAAAATAAGTTTATACAAAATTTTTTAGGTTTTTTGGAAATTATGAAAAATTAAAACAATTAATAAAAAATAGTAAACGATAGAATTTGGGATTTTGAAGTCCCCTATTTTGAAAAAAGTCACTTCTTAAAGTGGCTTGATCCTTGATTTTTTTTTTGGATTTAATAGCTATGGTTTCATTACAATTTGAGTAGGTTGCCCGAAAAACGATTTTTTAGCCTAAATTATTCGCTCGACGTACAACATCGTCACGTGTTAACGAACTACACACTAAACAAAACCAAAAGACGGTCGAAATTCGTATATAATTTTTTAACTGATTTATTTATTTATTAGTTAGGTTAACAGAACGGATTTACCTTAAGTGGGGGTAAATCCGATTTTTAACTACCCCCATCTTAAATTAATTCGCTTTTAATTTTTTAAAATTTTTAGGGGAAATCGGATTTACCTCACAGATACATAAATCCGATTTCCAAAAAAATAAATTCAAATCAGGATACGTTCGGGTTTTTTAAATTTTGTGAAGGGCAATTACGTCTTTTCGCATGGTCGATGGGGGGTATATTGTCATCTGATGGGGGTACAAAAAATCCCTAAAAGAAATGCCCCAGTTTGAGATCTAGGTGGTGATCCTAGTATAAACTTTTGATTCTCTTTAATTAATCATGATAAGGCTTTTCATTAAGATTTGGTCACATCTATTCTTATGATATAGGGTCACATCTATTCGTATCAGTTTAACTTGTAAGAATATTTTGTCTTTTTGTATGCCAAAGGTGTTAATTTGTAGGCATAGTTTATCTTTTAGTTTTATAATTATCACCATGATTATTAATTTTTATATGTTACCATAATGCTGGCCTCTCATGCTTGTGGCTCAGTAGATTTCTTGTATTTCTAACTAATCTATGATCTAGTTATAATAGCCTAGTTAATTAGATATCTAATATAGTGGGGCTGAAATTTTATGGATGATTACATGTTATTCTTGTAAAGTTCCTATATTATTTTGCTAGTTACTTCGCTGATTTTCATATCAGATTCTGTCAAATGGATCTCTGTAATTAGTTTTGCAATGCTGATTTGATTGTTATTCAACATCAACCTTAGTTCCTTAAACAAAATAATAATAATAATAATAATAATAATAATAATAATAATAATAATGGTAAAATATAGAAAGATAATGAATTAAGCTATATTATTGTTGTCTAAAATGTAATTAAGCTATATTATCAATCTGGAGACTCTTCCATTGCTATCATATGTGATATCTCCTATTATTGTGAAAGATATATATTGTTTAGGCTTTAAGTGGCTATTTAGGTTTATTTATGTGATCTCTCTTATTAATATTGTTGCCGTGTTGCGGTTAGTTGATGAGGTAACATAAATGTTTTTATTCCGTAACCGATATGTTGATTGAATAGATCAATAATAAAGCTTCTATACCAACCTGAAGCCATTTCTCTTGAAGCTGCTAGACCCTTTATACAAGAGTCTAGCTCTGATACCACTTGTTACCAAGTGGCTTCAGTCTCAAGAGGGGGGTGAACTGAGATTTAAAAACTTTTGATAACTTTCGAAAACGCTTTTCCCCTTTTCAACGACTTAGATCAATTTTCGCGCAGGTTAAATGGAAGCGAAGGAATTAGAAAATAAAGCAATAAAGAACACAGATTTATCCTGGTTCGGTCACCTCCTAGTGACCTACGTCCAGTCCTCACGCCCTTGTGAGATTTTCCACTAACCGAAACAACAAGGCTTGCAGGTGCCTTGGAAAACCTTTACAGACTCAGGCACTCTTCTACTAGGACACCCCACCTATAAAAAGCCCTCAAATCTGTTACAACAATAACAAGAGATACCCCACCCCTGTTACAACCAGCTGCCCCAGAAAGATACCCCACTTCCTAGTACAAACAGCTACCCTAGAGAGATACCCCACTCCCTAGTACAAAATACAACCAATAAACAATAACAAATTTAAAGACCGAAATACCTCTAATGTAGGCAGATAATACAACTTGAAGAATGCAACCCCAACTAACTCTTTGCCAAAGATCAGCTCTGACGGACCAGCGGTGCGAGAAGAGCAAAGAGTAAAATGTAAAGAGTTTTTCTCAAAATGTGCCCTGTTTTGTGAAATGGGTTTTTGTAGAAATGGAGGCTATGAGGCCTCTATTTGTAGGCTATGGGAAAAAGAAGTTTACGTTGAAAATAATGTAAGAATCGATTATAGCTTAAATGTATTGGATCTGAGAATCGATTCTTATGTGTGTGACTTCCTTAAGGTGAGAATCGATTTTGCTTTACTTGAGAAAGAGTAACAATCGATTCTTATGATTCAGGAGGGCTAGGAATCGATTATGTAGTTTAAAGGAAAAGGTTTGAAATCGATTTTCATTTAAATAAGAAGGCAAGGAATCGATTATGTAGTTTAAAGGAAAAGGATTGAAATCGATTTTCATTTAAATAAGGAAGCAAGGAATCGATTATGTGCTTTAGAGAAATACTAGGAATCGATTCTTTACTTTTGAAAACAATTGTGAATCGATTTTATGCTTAGCAAAATCGATTATGCACTTTCTCATTTAGTTTAGAAATCGATTGTGGACTTTCACAATTAGTTAGAAATCGATTTTAGGGTTTTTCAAAAATGCTTTTTGTGTTTACGTGTGCATGCATGCATTTTGAAAAACGTGGGACTTTGAGAGATGAGCTGACCTTCGGAAGAGCTTACACTTTTTCCTAAGACACACCCAAACCCTAAGGACTACCCTTGTATTTAAGGACTACCCTTAAACTTGAAACTTCGACTCTTGAGCTTGATTGTCTTGGATTGTGACTTTGATTATATGTCACTTTTTATCAGCTTTGGCTTTGTCACTTTCATTCACTTGGGCCACACTTTGGCTGTCTTTTTCATCATCAAAACTTGACCTGCAATATTAGGTTACCTGCAATACAAGGTATCCACATTCTCCCCCTTTTTGATGATGACAAAACATTAACTCATCTCAAGGTGGGAGGTTAGTTCAAACAGATAATGCATATATATGATACTTCCCCTATCATGATGCTCCCCCTGTTTTATCGACTATATGCATAGTGACAATGCTATGATAGATCTATATGCTCATTCTATATGCTTTATGCAACCCTATATTTCTCTCCCCCTTTTTGTCCTGATCAAAATGGACGATATATGATAAAGTTTACAAATCGAATGTCACAGCTATTTGACAAGGTAAAAGAACCATTGCAGATTTATAAGTGATCATCAAAACCAAAGGAAAATCATTTTTGAAACCATGAAGAGAATATTTCATCAAAACAGGTAAAAGCTAATTATGAGTCTCAAAAATCTGTGAAGCAGTTGTTTAGCCTTCGCACGTTTCATGCTGCTTAGTTTTTGAGAGTTGGTGACGGCAGCTAGAAGGTGGGAAGTAAAGTTTTGGGAAAAATTATTTTAGGTAAACAACGATTGTGAGTATGAATTCTGAAAATTAATACCAGAGATAGCAATTGATTGTGACAGGAGAAAATAGATTTCAAGAAAAGGTAGTACTTCAACTGCTTTAGAAAACGCTTTTGAAACACACAGAAATTCACAAGTCACAATTTAAATTCACATTTTATAAAATCACTTGAGAAACATTTAATTGAAAAATCATTTGAGGAACCAGGTTTTCTTTTGCAATGGATTTGTGAAAACATCAACTAGCTGATTGTGACGACTCAACTGACTCAATCATACTGTCGCCTTTCTAACCATAACCTCTAAGAAGGTGATCTGTGATTTTTATATGCTTAGTCCTAGAGGGTTGACCAGAATACCTTTCTTGTTATTCTAACATTGCATGAAATAAAAATCAATCATTTATTATCTCGCATACATGCCAATCATAAAGAATGGATCGATTATAAGGACTAACCTTCACGAATGTTCTTTCTTCTTACCATAAGATTCAGCGATTACTTTTAGTCACATATTTGACTTAATATACTTTAAGCACAATTTTACTAGAGGTGAATACCGGTGATTCTTCCTCTATTTATCACAAGTCACATGACGGCTTTTTCCGGGGGTGAGTATTAAGAGCTTTGTTGCGTCTCCGGTCATGCGCTTTGAGTCTTTGTTGTCAAGGTGTCAATCTGCCCCCATACCTTGATGCATACCTGCAATGATCTAAAACAAGGTTCTAGGTACCCAAATCTCTTTGGGTCCTTGTGGGTTAGTGCTTGGTATGTTTCTTTTGGGAACCCATACCTTTCTCATAGTTTGATTACCTCTTGCTTTCCAAATGGAAGCAATATGTCCAGGTTTACCACAGTAATAACATGTAATATAAGGTCTAGTGGAAAATTTTGGTTTATAATGAACATGCCTTTCTATGGGTTTGTTTCTAGGGAATCTATCATGCACATTTTGTAAACTAGACAATTTCCCAACAGTCCATTCCAGTTAATGAATTTTCTTTTCAAAATCAGCACATTTATCACAAGTATAATTTTCTTTAAAGCATGCAAGGCTATCATTTTCTTTTCTAAGCTCTAATTTTTCTTTAGTTAAAGCAGTAACATTATTTTCAAGATGAGTGATAACTTTCTTAGATTTATCTAATGCTTTAGCTAGTTTTAAGGATTTATCATGCAATTCAGTAAATGCTTCATACAGTTCATCATAATCATCTTGCAAAGTTTCAGAGTTAGAAGATACCTCAGTATCACTTTTGTTGTCGTGGTCGGCCATGAGAGCAATTTGATCTTTTTCACTTTCTGATTTATCTGATGAGTTCATGTCATTGTTTTCCCATGCTGTGTAGGCTTTTCTACTTCTGTTTCTCTTGGATCCCTTTGATCGTTTTCTTTGTAATTTTGGGCATTCCATCTTCATGTGTCCGGATTTGCCACATTCGTGGCAAGTTTGTGGACTTGAGAAGTTTTCTTTGCATGAGACTCTTTTGGTTGGAGAATTCTTTTTGAGAGATCTTTTTATGAACTTTTTGAATTGTCTTACCACTAGATCCACATTCTCATCCTCTTCATCATTCTCATTTTGCGAATCATCACTGTCATCGGATGAACTTGAACTTGAAGCCTTGAAAGCTAGGATATTCCTTTTCTTGCCTTTTCCTTCATGCTCTGCTAGACGAGTGAGCTCTAACTCGTGCTCTAGTAGTTTCCCAAATAGAGTGGAAAGTGACATGGTAGCTAAATTTCTCGATTCAGTTATAGCAGTTACCTTTGGTTGCCATTCTCTGTTTAGGCATCTCAGCACTTTATTGATCAAGTCTTCGGGAGGAAATGATTTTCCTAATGAACCCAATTTGTTCACTATGTGAGTGAACCTCTTTTGCATTTCTTGTATGGATTCTCCTTGATCCATTCTGAACACTTCATATTCCCGGATGAGAGTATTTGTTCTTGCACTTTTTACCTCACTAGTACCTTCATGAGTGACTTGAAGGTTGTCCCACATTTCTTGAGCAGTTTTACAATTTGATACTCTGAAGAATTCATCGGGACTAAGTGCGGAAGTGATAATGTTATTGGCCTGGAAATTGAGTTGAACTTTCCTTTTATCACTCTCCGTCCATTCGTTTCTTTCTTTTCCTGTGAGTGTGCCATTTACCATGTGCGTGGGAACGAAAGGTCCATTTTCCACAGTATCCCATATATCTATATCTACCCATTCTATAAATATTCTTATTCTTTCTTTCCAATATGCATAGTCTTCTCCGTTGAATCCCGGAGGACGGAAAAGAGATGCACCCTCTTGCGTATACTAACCTGAAGCCATTTCTCTTGAAGCTGCTAGGCCCTCGATACAAGAGTCTAGCTCTGATACCACTTGTTACCAAGTGGCTTCAGTCTCAAGAGGGGGGGTGAATTGAGATTTAAAAACTTTTGATAACTTTCGAAAACGTTTTTCCCCTTTTCAATGACTTAGATCAATTTTCGCGCAGGTTAAATGGAAGCGAAGGTTAGAAAATAAAGCAATAAAGAACACAGAGATTTATCCTGGTTCGGTCACCTCCTAGTGATCTACGTCCAGTCCTCACGCCCTTGTAAGATTTTCCACTAACCAAAACAACAAGGCTTACAGGTGCCTTGGAAAACCTTTACAGACTCAGGAACTCTTCTACTAGGATACCCCACCTATAAAGAGCCCTCAAATCTATTACAACAATAACAAGAGATACCCCACCCCTCACTACAAGAATAAGCCCCGTTTCCTGCGAAACTTTCCGACGAACTCTTCTTCGTCGCAATTTCCGATGGATTTCTGACGAAAAAGTCGTCGCAAATGCTCAGCAGAAGAGGCGCTAAAATTTCCGCTCACGTTTGCGACGAAATTGTTGTCCGTCGCAAATTTCCGACGGATATTTTCGTCGAAAACGTCAAAAAGTCCGTCGCAAAGTAACAGATCCAAAATTAAATGGAACCTCTTCCCACGAACCGTATCATTAATTCTTTCTTCCTCTTCGAACCCTCTCATACTTTCAAACATCTCAAAACCTCTCAATACTCTCAGCCTTCTTCTTCTTCCTCCCTCCACATCCTTCCTCCCTAAATCACCATCCACCACCATTGTTCCTCCCTATTCTCCACCACCACACCACAAACACTGTTCTTGCTCCCTAAATCGCTCACCACCACAGTCTCTTCTCTCTCCGCCAGAAAGCTTGGTCGCGTGCCATCGTCAGACGCTCCCTCGCTGGCCAGTCGTTCTTCTTCTTCCTCAAGGGTAAGTGTTCTACTAGTATTTTACTCTTTTCTGAATATAATCATAAAACCCCTATTTTTGAAGTAACCGAATACCTAACCCCCCCCCCCCTTTTCTCTTTCTCATTTCTTATTCTAACAATACCTCTGTTGAATTCATCAATCTAAGTTGCAAGCACGACAAAGGTGTGGTCCTCGTCGAAGTCTATTTCAGACGCGGTGATTTCATCTATCATGTTCCATTTTCTATTTGTTTTTCTACCTCTGCCAAGTGCTGCTTGTTAGTGTAAATTTCCTTTATTTGATCTCATCTGATTTATTGTTCATGACTCTGATACCAACCATTTCTAGCTCCTTAGAACCTCATCCTCTTTCAAATCCAAATATGACTCTTTTGCTTTTCAAAATAGGGTTGTGCAAATTGGGTCAAAAGTAGAATTTGATTTTCTGTTTTGCTTAATGTGATTTTCTTATTTTTTTACAATTTTTATTATTTTGTCACTTGATTTCTTCATTTGTTAGGTTAATTTTAAAAAAGGTTAAGTTTTAAGCTTTCCCTGCATGCTAACTCAAGTTTCTGCTGGAGCTCAAGGGGTTTTTCTTTTCTAGTTTAATCAAATGTGTAAATGGTGATTTTTGTTGTTTCGATTAATCCTTTTGGGTTCCCTTTCGTCTCTTCTTATTATTAAACGGAAATGTTTTCTTCTTTACCTTTTGATGCTAATTAAGAGCATGTTGGAGTGGCTTCTTAATTTTCTTTTTGGCTCCTTATACGAATATTTAATAGTTACTTCCTAAATGATTATGCAGTTATTCATTAGATTTGTACCTTGAAATTGGTCATGAATGGTTTTTCTTATATGTTGTTCCTCTAGCAGGTTGTAAGTAGACCTCACTGAATAAGTGCCATTTCTTTCCTAGCACTACCAAAATAGCGGCTGTTTGCCACACTAATTTAGGCACAATTAGTTTACACGTGGCTAACATTTAGATGAGCCACACGCTACTGCCCTCCTTAATCAATTTAGATGACACCTCATATAATAATATCCAGGTGTCAAAAATTCTTTTTCCCAAAACTGAAGGATGCAGATATTGTACATACCCTACAGTGGATTGCTAACAAAGAAGGTCTAGAAATTGATAAGGATGCCCTGAAACTCATTACATCAAGATCAGATGGATCATTGAGGGATGCAGATATTGGTATCAATTGATGAATGCATTTTTCATTAATTCCTTTAACAAATTGACAATACTGATTTCTGTTTCAGTGTCAAAATAAGACATGGAAAAGCTTCGTCAAGCTCTAAAAACTTTATCTGAGGCTGACAAGCAGTTGAGGGTGTCCAATGACAAGCTAATGTGGTTGACAGCTGCATTGCTTCAACTTGTTCCAGACCAGCAATATGTGTTGCCTATTTCATCTGATAATAGTTTCAACCATAGTCCCATGACACTAAAAAATGGAGGAATGAAAGAAGCTACTAGGTTCTCCGGCAATCCTGTTGAAATTTCTAACAAAACCGGCCGAATGTCAATGGATGCTAGAAGAGATAATTTTCATGCTGGGAGTTCAGCAGATGGTATCACAAAGGGTCTTAGTTCAGAGAAAAGAAGATATTCCGTGTCTGGTTTTACTCCTCAACATACTTGTTCACATGCCACCGATAAGATTAGGACAAATGAAAGGCTGACTTCATGTAAAAACCGTAAGAAATTGAAGAGATATGGTTAGAGATGCTGGAGTTTTTGTATAGAGAAGGAAAGCTGATCTTTATTAGCTTTGGGGCAAATAAAGATGCAAGCTCAGCTCTTGTATTGCCTGCCATCAATGGTAGTTCACCTCAGATTAGGGACTTAAAAGATGTTGGCACTGAAGCTCGTCCTTCAATAACCAGTTCTGTTCAAAAGAAAATGGGTGAAATTGTAGAAGAAGCTTCTCATGTGGAGCACAAGAATAACGAGCAGCGGGTCGACGCTCGTGCAACATATAGAAGTCTAGAAGGTACAAATATAGGACAAGCATTAGCTTCCCATAAAACACCCATTGTTATCTCGGATTTAGACCGAAGAAAGCTTAGGGAGCAAGGTCAAAGTCGAAGTCTTGTAAGAAGTAAGGTATCTCTTGATCATGTAATTCAGCAGGCAGAAGGTCAACGAAGTGGGTGGTCTAAACGGAAAGCAGTTTCTATCGCTGAAAAGCTTGAACCAGAGAATCTGTATGTTGCTCTTCCATCCTCTTTTTTTCTAACTTGTACTATAGATTGTTTTATAAAGGAAATGTGACATAATTTGTAAATTAAGGATGTTGTATTTATGCTGGGTGACTGGATAACACATTTCACATGCAGAATTGAATAACTAAGAAGACTGAGTAATAGTTTTCTGAAACTAGATATGTTAAGATTATCCTTCATTTTCAATTTTGAGTGAGTATGGGATAGGGATTATTAATGTGAATATTTTGGAGTGCAGAGCTTTTGAATTTCGGCGTTATTCCGTTTCGGTAATACATTAATGTCTATTATTGATATGACTGCTAATTGATTCTAAATTTATTTACCCTGTAGGAGACTGGAGCCAAGTTCGAGGAGTTTACTGTGCTGGAAAACATCAAGAGCAACTCGTCGGAAGGTAATTTTTTTTTTGTGATTCTAAGATTAGCTAAAAGTATGGTTTCTGTTACAATAAGTTATAGATTTTTAGTTCATGTGGGACTCCTGGTTGAAGGACTGTTTTTATTCTTAATAAAAAAGCAAAAGCACAAAAGATTAATTTTTCTTTTCTATTAATTTGTATTTCAGATTACTTCTGGGCAATGAATGATTGACATGGATAAATTTCGCTTCATGTAAATATCGGTACACGAATTCACCTTATTCATTGGTAAGATAGTTCTGCAATGGTCTTGATTGTTTGGCTTTTCATTGGTTGTATGATTGTTATAGTTTATGTCCCTAAGGCTAAGCACTACAAAAATAACTCTGATTTGCTATAAATTCATTTCCATGCCTTTCAAGGTATTACTAATCCCTTATTGGTTTTTGACTTGATTACTTTTTTATTAAGTTTTGTAACTCATTCCGGAATCCTAGCCCTACATTTCCATGCCAGGGTATCAATAATGTGATTAGAAATAGTATGCAACACCTTCTGTCACTCCATCTTATCATGTGTTGTTCTCCCTCATTTTATTCACACATTTTTTAATGGATTTCAGTAATGATGCATATTTTTATGCAACATAGCTTAAGTGGAGTTCATGTGTAAAGAAGTAGTGGATGATGCATTGTGGATAAATGGAGCTTCTTTCATTCCCAAGATGAAGCCCTACAGAGTGGTATAATACCCTTGATCACCCTTTTTGAACTTACTTTTGATAATCGTCTTGAATGGTATAATACCCTTTTACTCTTAGTATCCTATTTCATGGTTTTGCTTGTTTATCATAGTTGTTTTAGGAGAGTTCACAGTATCATAATAGTTTTTCTTGAATCCTATTGTCATATCTTAAGAAAGTGTGGTTAACTACTTACATATTAGTATATTGTTACTAGTTCTAAGGAACTTTGCATGTTCTGTTGTGTTTATGATGAATTTACCACAACCCTTTGTAGGTGAAGTTACCACAACCCTTCAGAAGATTTTATTTTTTTTATTTTTTTTTAAATTTCCGACGGAAAATTTCGTCGGAAATGGTTTTTTGCGACGAACATTTGTGACGAATTTGCGACGAAACTTTGCAACGGATTTCTGACGACTTTGCGACGGAGTCATTTGCGACGAAAAAATCCGTCGGAAACGATTTGCGACGAGCGATTTTGCGACGGCTTTTTGTTCGTCGGAAAGTTCGTCGGAAAGGTCAATTGGCGACGAAAATCACTGCATTTGCGATGAAAAACGTCGTCGGAAATCGTCGATTTTCTTGTAGTGCCTGTTACAACCGGCTGCCCCAGAAAGATACCCCACTTCCTAGTACAAACAGCTACCCTAGAGAGATACCCCACTCCCAAGCACAAAATACAACCAATAAACAATAACAAATTTAAGGACCGAAATACCTCTAATGTAGGCAGATAATACAACTTGAAGAATGCAACCCCAACTAACTCTTTGCGAAAGATCAGCTCTGACGGACCAGCGGTGCGAGAAGAGCAAAGAGTAAAATGTAAAGAGTTTTTCTCAAAATGTGCTCTGATTCGTGAAATGGGTTTTTGTAGAAATGGAGGCTATGAGGCCTCTATTTATAGGCTATGGGAAAAAGAAGTTTACGTTGAAAATAATGTAAGAATCGATTATAGCTTAAATGTATTGGATCTGAGAATCGATTCTTATGTGTGACTTCCTTAAGGTGAGAATCGATTTTGCTTTACTTGAGAAAGAGTAACAATCGATTCTTATGATTCAGGAGGGCTAGGAATCGATTATGTAGTTTAAAGGAAAAGGTTTGAAATCGATTTTCATTTAAATAAGAAGGCAAGGAATCGATTATGTAGTTTAAAGGAAAAGGATTGAAATCGATTTTCATTTAAATAAGGAAACAAGGAATCGATTATGTGCTTTAGAGAAATACTAGGAATCGATTCTTTACTTTTGAAAACAATTGTGAATCGATTTTATGCTTAGCAAAATCGATTATGCACTTTCTCATTTAGTTTAGAAATCGATTGTGGACTTTCACAATTAGTTAGAAATCGATTTTAGGGTTTTTCAAAAATGCTTTTTGTGTTTACGTGTGCATGCATGCATTTTGAAAAACGTGGGACTTTGAGAAATGAGCTTCGGAAGAGCTTACACTTTTTGTTAAGACACACCCAAACCTTAAGGACTACCCTTGTATTTAAGGACTACCCTTAAACTTGAAACTTCGACTCTTGAGCTTGATTGTCTTGGATTGTGACTTTGATTATATGCCACTTTTTATCAGCTTTGGCTTTGTCACTTTCATTCACTTGGGCCACACTTTGGCTGTGTCTTTTTCATCATCAAAACTTGACCTGCAATATTAGGTTACCTGCAATACAAGGTATCCACAAACTACATATCTGTCATTGAGTTGTTGTTGTAAACATTTCAATTCAAAAGCATAGTTTTTAATATGGGATTTCTCCATGGGAAGGATATCCAAAGATAATGTTGTCATTATTTGTACTTTAATTATTAATTAAAAAGTGCAACAACTTTAATTTACAAGGGTTTGTGTTGGCTTTAGTAAGAGGGTTAACTCCATTGTGTAGCAGAAGATGTGTAAAATATGGAACAATGCTTCACATTGGCTAACAAAAAAAAAAGAGATGTTAAATATCTCGAATGAGGATGAGTTTTCTCTTTGTTAGTGTGAGAGGGTTTCGTATTTCACTTTAACCATTTTTTGAGTAGCGGGCTTTTTTCGTGTAACCATGGAGAGATTAAGAGGATGAGGAGAATGAGTTCACCACAGAAGAAGAGGAAAGGGTTGGATTAGATATATCCTTATTATGCCTTGTGGGAAGGTTGACAGACAAAAAAATTAGAGTGCAGGTGATGATAGATAGGAAAAGGGGTCGCCATCAAAGAGGTTTAGCCAGGGTTGTTTGTTTTTCAGTTTTTCATCAACTAGATATACAGAGGATCCTAAAACAAGGGCCCTAGTCCTTTTATAAACATATGTTCATACTGGGGGTTCTGCTGGAAGGGGTGAAGCCGAAGGAGGTGCTTCTGGAGAAGGTACCATTTTGGGTCAAGGTTCATGATGTGCCAATAGGGTTCATGTCCAAAATGGTGGGGAGAAGTTTGGGCAACTTAAGCATTGAATACAGGAATCAATCAAAGAGACAAAAGGAGCGAAATTGGCGAGGATCAGTACTGGTATTCAAAGTAAATAAATCAAACAAGTGGTACTGAAAGAATAAAGAGCATCGCACAAAAAGACGAGACTGTTAGTGGACCAGATTCCAATTTTAATTGGGGTTTTTTTTTTGTACCCCCATCAACTCTCATCTACCCCCATCAGCCCTATGAAAATACCAAAATACCCTTAAAATTTTGATAAAATTACAAAACATTTATCATTTATCACTTTCATCCGTTTGACCAGATTTTTTTTAGAGATCATCGGATTTATCCTTCAGAGATACATCCGATTTCCCATCGGACTTACGCATCGGACGTAGCTATATCCGATCCACACATCTGCTTCGTAAACAAGTGAGTCGGAATTACGTAAATCCGATTCTCCAATCGTATATACCTAAATCCGATTTCCCATCGGATTTAGCTAAATCCGATTTGGTTTTTATTTTTCTAAAAATTTGTTTTTTCAGTGTCAAACAGGTATCGAGGGGAGTCTTCGTCTCGGGCATCACCAGGTGCTCCGAGTACACGCACCCGCCACAGGATTGCGGGACATGCGTCTGCCCGCCATAGGCGACAGCAGCAGTATCAGCAGGTGGAGGAGGCCCCGGACTATCAGTATGAGGAGGGCCAGCAGGGGCATCCTCTTGATGAGCATTCTATGTCCGAGGGCCATTCTATGGCTGAGCAGGAGTATTATCAGCAGCAGCAGTACCAGGAGGAGCCCTATCATCAGCCTCAGCAGCATGAGGAGCAGCATGAGGAGCAGCATGAGCTATTCACTGGACTAGGATCTCATGTCTGTTCTATTATATTGAGAGACCCGGTAAGTTTTATTTATTTACGTAGCCTTTTTAGTTTAATTTTTTTACATAGCCTTATTTTTTTATTTTTTTATAATGCAGACATATGAGCGTAAATTGAAGGTTACCAACCATGGTAACAAGCTGGCTCAGAGATTGCTTGGGTTTGCCCAAAACACCCGGATGTGGGATTTTATCACGGGTTCCAGATTAGCCCCTCTTGTCTCGACCGGTCATACAAAGGTGGACCATGAGCTGCTGTCTGCTTTTGTTGAGAGGTGGCACTCTGAGACATCGTCATTTCACCTACCATTTGGTGAAATGACGATTACTTTGGATGATGTCTCCTGTTTGCTGCATCTACCCATTACGGGGAACTACTTCAGAGCCCCACCTACCTCGGTCACCACTGATCAGGCCATCCACCTAGCACATGTTTATCTAGGTGTGACTATACAGGAGGCGGGGCTGGAGTGTCGAGCTTCATCTGGCCCGTATTACCGTTTTGAGTGGCTGCAGGAAATTGTTACTAGAGGGTCCATAGAGGATGACATGCGTCCTGCTGTCAGGGCCTTTATCCTTCTGATTCTGAGCTGGTCCATCTTCACGGTCAAGACCGGCGACAGGGCTGAGGCTAAGTGGCTGCTGCTACTTGAGGATGTCAGTGAAGCTGGAGTGGGATCATATGCATGGGGGGCAGCAGGGCTTGCTTTCATGTATGACCAGCTGAACTACTCCTGCTTGGATCAGGCGCATCAGTTAGGAGGGTATGCGACCCTCTTACAGGTAATAATTTTAAGTTATATTTTCCGAGTTTGGTTAAATTTCTGTTAAACAATTTTTAAGTTATCTTCTTTTTTTCAGAGCTGGATTTTATGGTATTTCCCTCAGCTGGTGGAGAGGAGGAGTGGATTGCGGCTTGGAGCACTGTGTGGGCGTTGGAGGAAGAAGAAGACAGATGGAGTGAAGCTGGGGGTATACAGGCAGAGGATTGATGCACTTACCTCGGATGATGTCTGCTGGCGACCATTTGAGGAGCACCGGGAGGAGGGTAGAGACTTTCACATGGTCTCATTTTACAGGGGCCACATCAGCTGGGGAGACATCACTGTTCCCTACATGCCCGATAGGTGCCTCAGACAGCTTGGGTACGTGCAGGTCATCCCACGTCACCCTCTTACCGATCGTCCGAGCCATGCAGACTGTATTTTTCGGATTGCACATTATATGCCTGTGGTGCAGGACGTTTTGCGTGCTACTTATGCTGCTGAGGAGTTGGGTCAGGTTGCTCCGGATTACATACATTGGTATGTGAGGGCATCTATTCCTAGACTCTTACGGGTTGCATCACCACCACCACCAGTACCACCAGCACAGCCAGAGTTGCTCGAGCTTTATCAACTTATGGAGGCGGAGATTCGGAGGGGGCTTAGGGTGGGAGACATTAGGATGGGTACTCAGACGTACACTCGCCTCACGCAGTTACTGGATATGGTACCGAGGCGTGACTAGAGGGTTTTGCGGGATTTTATGTTTGAACTATTTTTATATTACTTGATTATTAGTATTTTTTGTTAATTAATATTTCTTGTTTATTATTTTTGTGGATAAAAGATATAATTTCGATTTCATGCGATACAAGATAAAACATAACCAACTACAATAACAATAAAATATAAAAGATACATTTTCCTGAAATAAGTGAGCGACAGTGAAAATGATAAAACGACAAACTACTGAGCTGGTGGAGTGAAACGACGAAGGATCTCAGCGACGGTCCGTGTCGTTTCGACGTGCAAATGCAGATAACCGTGCCACTTAAACATAACATGCATGGACATCATTGCTTGGACGTCACCGTCGTTCTTGATATCCATTGTAGAGCAAAACACACGTCCATCAACCCAATCCTTTTTCCGATAAACTATACGAGTTATCTCTCGCTCGTCGCCCTCCACTTGCACTTTACCCAGCAGTTTATCTTTTAACTGAGCGAATGTTATGTTGTGTTTAAGCCTGCACTGCATTGTGTCACGCCCCTCGAAACAGACACCATCATCTTTGTTGGTGATGATGCCCTGATGATGAATGATAGTGAGGGATGAATCCCGCTCATATAGTCGCTCATATAGTAAGGGATGAATCCCGCTCATTTTTTTGGAGTGACAAGAATGAGGTTTGACAAGAATAGGTATTTATAGAGTTCGTCAACCATTATCAACCGTTGATATTGTCGGTGCAATCTGCACCGTTGATCAAAGCGGATCTATCCAAAATTGCAAAGCGGATCTAACCAATTTTAGGTAAATCCGATCTCACTAGCTCAAAATCGGATTTAACTGGATCCGATTGAGTTTATAAATTTCGCATCGGATTTACTCCTCAAAGGTAAATCCGCTTCGTAATTTAGTGAATCGGATGTATCTACAACGCAAGTAAATCCGCTTCGTAATTTAGTAAATCGGATATACCTTTTGTGGGGGTACATCCGCTTTGCTAAATTACGAAGCGGATTTACCTTCTTCCAGGGTAAATCCGACTTAAAAAAACAGTTAAAACACTTAATATTTGTATTTGGTATATATGGATAGATAGTTATAAAAAATGTCAATGTAAATAATAAATACAATAAATGTCAATGTAAATCGTCGGAATCATGGGTTAAGTCTACAAAAGTGGGAGGGAGACAGGGCATCTTCAAAGCGGTAGACTGCCAAAGGGCAAAACGACCGGTATAAGGATCCAGCCATGAAGTAGATTCATCTGATCGATTGTGAGACCACATCAAAGCAACTGGAGGCAACGGACAGACAGGGGAGATCGAAATATGCATCCAATGGATATGTCTGACGTTAAGAATACATATGATTTTATACTTGGAAGAAGAATAACTACCTCTCAAAGGAAGATAAGTAAAATTCATATCCAAAGACAATTGAACTAGGGCCACATTATACTTAGTAGCTATAAAGTACCCCATCTCAGGCAAACTCAACCACTTATCCTCCTTCTGGAAACCGGGGTATTCAATGAATAACGCTTTTCTAAGCACAGCAAGTCTGTCCTTTCCAAACATGTAACTATATAGTTGCTCCCTCTCCTTTGTTTCTTTGATTAAATCTTGCCTAATTATAGGCCAACTATCCTCACCAAGATCGAGACCAACCGCTACTGCTCGGAACCCACAATTACCATCCCGTTCAACATCAATAATTTTTTCCACATATGGTTGCACGTGATGAGGAACCGACGGCAAATTGAATTTTGTGTCACCTTGATGTGTTAATTTCTTAGAAACACTCTGAGATAGGATTGAACACCGCTGTGATGATTTTATACAAGAAGACCGCTGTGATGAATTTTTGGAAGAAGTTCCAGATTCTTGAGTCAGTTTCATCTTCTCATCCACATGCTCCCATCCAGAAGGATCACGCTTGACATCATATAATTTCTGCTTCTTCTTCTTTGGTGCACCTTTTGTTTTAACTTTAAATGGTGGTGCAACCATTGAAGAAGTGGTAGGGAATGCAAGCTCATTAAGTTGTTTCTTGAATACAAATCTCTCCTCAGGAGTCATACGATTATATCTCGCCCAAATCATCTCTATTTGGTAAGAAATATCACAGTCAGTCGATTTTTCCTGCGAGAATTTATCATCCATAGAATCCAAACTCAATTTTTTCCAATGGTCATCTATAACATCCAACGGAATAGGAGTACCGGAGACATGGTACACACCTAGCTCACAAGCACAAGGAAGAAGATGTGTCTTTCTAATAATGCACCCACAGCGGGCTTTGTCATATCCAACCCCAGATGTCGATTTTGAAAACTCTTTAACAATATGATCCAAAGCATTTAAAGAGACAAGACCGCGAAGCTTTTTAAACAAAGGAGTATTGGAAGCCACTTCAATACGGTTGATGCTTCTTTGAAAAGACCCGATGACTTTATCAAATTGAATAGTAAGCATCTCATGCATAGATGTAAAAGACTTAGACAAGTCACCTCCAGAAGTCCTCAACTGTCTCTTCAAAGTCCAATGAGCTGACTCGACTCTTAAATAATAACAATAAACACGTGTCAAAAAAATTTAAACTACGATAAAAATACTAAACACGTGTCAAAAAAATTTAAACTACGATAAAAATACTAAACACGTGTCAAAAAAATTTAAACTACGATAAAAATACTAAACACGTGTCAAAAAAATTTAAACTACGATAAAAATACTAAACACGTGTCAAAAAAATTTAAACTACGATAAAAATACTAAACACGTGTCAAAAAAATTTAAACTAAGATAAAAATACTAAACACGTGTCAAAAAAATTTAAACTAAGATAAAAATACTAAACACGTGTCAAAAAAATTTAAACTAAGATAAAAATACCTATTGGTGGTCTGATTCCCGAAGTGTGGGATCTGGTTTGTCCATGCCAAGATAAATCTTTCCTTATGCTTTGTCAACCACGTGTCATGCACATACTTAATAAGAGCGGGCAAATCAACGCAGGAGTCCTCAAAAATCTTCAAGTGACCTGAGTACTCTGACTCGTCAAGTGAATCAATAATGTTATGCCAAAGACAGATGACGTCCTTTTGCCTATCCACATGCACCAACTCTTTAATCTTCGCTTTCACATTTTTAGTCACGTGCCAAGAACATAACAAATTTGTAGCGGAAGGAAAGACATCAACAATACCGGACATAAGACCAAGATCTCTATCAGTCAACAACACCTGAGGCTGAAGTCCGTGCAAGGCAAATAATTCTTTTAGTTGCTGCAATGCCCAAGTAAAATGAATTCCAAGCTCGTGTGAAATATAGGCAAAAGCAACCGAGAAAGTTAACTCCGTTGAAGTGACACCTACAATCTCCAATAGAGGTAGATTGTATTTGTTGGTCTTGTAGGTGGTGTCAAGAATAAGAACCTTTGGAAACAACCGGAATAACTTAATAGAAGTGGGATGCGCCCACATGATGTCACTGACCACATCGGAACCCTCAAATTTTCTGCTCCAACATAAATAATTTTGCGTCTCAATCAATCTCAATAGCTCTTGAATGTCCGTTCTAGGACCCCTCTTAGAAGACCTATAGGCGTAACGCTGCCTATATATTTGAGGAAGAGAAGTGACGTTGTCCGGATAATGGTTCTTCAAAGCAGTAAGACAATCTTTCGGGGCAACATTCAAATCAGTGTGCTCATTAACAATAGCTTTCTGCGGCTTAGTTAAACGACCAAAAGCTGTCGACCCAACCGGGGTAGTAAGCAACTGATGTGTGTGAAGACCACACCTAACACTAACACGCCAACCCCCATGACGTTTTGTACAAGTAGCTCTCAATGTAAACGGACAGCTTCTTCTTTTAGACCCGAAAACTCTAGAATCATTAGACCAATTCCCTTGCTTCTCACAACCAAATATAATCTTATCTCTAGAACCCCTTTTACCTCCAGCTTTGTCAGATCTTACGATGATAACCACAACTCCAATACGCCTCCCAACTGCGTTAGCCCACTCTTCAACATCTTGGCGTGTAGAAAAAATCTACAAAATAGAATAAATAGATAAATGGGGGTACTTAATTAATTAAATATCTACCAAACTTTAATTAAGAAAATTGGTTTCAAAAATATACCCTCTCTGTCCAGAATGCCTCTGTAGTGTCTACCACAAAAGGAACGACCTGCGACTCTGTATTCACTGTATTTATTTCAAAATAGAACAACAGTTATAAAGTATATATTTAAAAATAAAAAAAACAAAGCGGATTTAGGTGACTTTAAAGGTAAATCCGTTTTCTAATTTTTACAAATCGGATATAGCTTCACCAGGTATATCCGATTTCTTAAACAATAAAGGCGGATTTAGCTAAATCCGATTTCGCATCGGATTTAGCTAAATCCGATTTCGCATCGGATTTAGCTAAATCCGATTTGTAAATATTTTGCCTCAGAATCAGAATTAAATCGTATTTAAAGCTAATCGGATTTACCTTCCATTTAGGTAAATCCGATTTCCAGATTAAGTGGTCCCCCACCAGAGAATCTTCCAAAAGTCAATTTTTGTAATTTATGTCAGGGGTATTTTTGGAATAACGTTTTTGGGTGGGGGTACATGGAAGCTGATGGGGGTATAAAAAAAAAAACCCTTTTAATTGCACCCATGTTTTCAAAAACCCAAACTTGTTTTTTCCTATTCAATGCACCCATGATGGCCCTGTTTGTTATTTTCTGCAAAATCCTGGAAATTCTTTTAGGCTTCACTTTTCCCACACCCCTCCCTACTCACCCCACACCCCCAAACTCCCTAAATCCCAAAAATACTCTTGTACTAAAAACACTCCAACTCGCTTTCTCCCTCCCAAACACTCTCACACCCTCTCCCAAATCACTCAACCGAACCCTCACTATCAGTCTCACCCTCCTTTGATTTCTCACCCTCATTCTCCCTCTCAATCTCAACTTTGAAGCTTCAATCTCGCATTCTACACACTAGGTACTCCCTCTCTCACTCTCCTCTCTTTCCATTTTACCGCGTTTACTGCGTTTTTAAAGATTTGAAATCTGCGATGCATTCTGTTGGCCTTAACCGAACGATTCAGAGGACGCGTTCGGTTGATGCCTCCCGAACACGTTCGGTTGAGGTCAACCGAACAGTGTTTTTGTCAAATTCATATTTTCTCTGACCAATATTTTGTTTTGCTGCTATGGAATTCGTAACTGTTATCGAACAACATGCTGGGCACATCAACATTCCACATAATGTTTATCAGCTGATAGGCAACACATTGCCTCGCGATTGTTACCTACATCTGGAAATTGGCAATATTTTTCCTGCTATTGTCAACAGACGTACCCAAAAACTGATGACTTATACACAAGCTATATGCATTGTATATGGGGGTGTGGCCAGTGTTGAAGTATCAATTACATATGCTCAGAATGGCCATTTCAATCTGGTCAGAATATTGCCTGAGGAAGATGAAGATGACGCTAGTTCTGACTCGACTGATTCGGATTACCGGGCATTCCTTGCCAGTTATGTATCTGGTGATGATGGGAGTGGTGATGAACCAACAGAAGTCTCTGTCGTTACAGATTTATCATTTAGTGAAGATGACAACTGATTTCACGTTTTATTTTAAATTGCAAACTCTTATATCTTTGTTTCAATAATTTTTCAAACTGGTATATCTTTGTACTTAATAATTTATTTATGTTTTTTTAATACTCAGTAATTTATATTTCAGTGGCATTTAAATTAAACAACAAGTTTGTTATTACAAAGCGTAACCGTACATCAAAACGATAAAAAGCAACATAACGAAACAACTACGACACTAACGATTATTTGGGAAGCCCCTGTTCCAGAAGATAAATGACCTCTTCCAGAGTGCGTTGTGTTTCGACATACAGCTTCAATATACAACGTCCTAATGGAACATTAGGATGTGCTTCCATCATTGCGCGAATAGGCGTGGGAAAATATGAGTCGTTGATCAAAATTTTAGATCACAAATCCGAGCTAATTAAATTCTATCCGTTGTGGCACAATTTCCAAACAAAAATGTCATCCACTCTTTTTTCTGACACGTTTGACCGTTTGTAAGCCGTTGATCAAAAGTGTCGGTGGAATCTCAGCCGTTGAAATTTTTTTTAAAAACAACACCTATTCGGCTGCCCTGTCCGAAAAAATTCGGTTGGGGTTGTCAGAAGTAATTCGGTTGGGGCCGGCCGTACCCAGGGGATTGGGTTTGGGAGCTTGGGTTGTTTTGAGAGCTCTACATGACTTAATTGAGGAGGAAATATAGTTTGATGTTGACAGGAAAAGAATACGTACGGAGGGAGTAGAAGTAATAGCTAGACACCCCCCACGTTGAAACCATGCAAACTGCATGTGGTTTGAGGAACGATAATAGGAAGGAAATAGTAGCACAACAAGTTGATCTGAATATTTTTTTATCCGGAGGTCATGGCAAGCAGGCCTGCCGAGAGCAATGGGTTTTATAATTTGGAACTGTTGTGGCCTGGGAACCCCGAGTGTAGTTCCTCCCTTCGAGACCTTGTTCGGACGAACCAACCATATGTTACTTTTTTGTGTGAGACTTTGTACATGCAAACAAAATTGAAGAGATTAGAGTGGGACATCCTCAGAACTTTGAGAAGCTATATGGCTTTTGTCTTCTCTTCATGAAAAGCTTCTTGCTAGTGCCTACTCTTCTTGAGAGACTTCTTGACGAAACATCTTCTCATATTGAGAAGACACTATAGCTATCTTGATTTCTCTATCTTTTTGCGAACTCTTGACCTTCATTCTTATCTTCTAAGGCTTCAAAATGCCTTCTCATGTGGCGCTTTTTTAGCACACTATCTTCTTGAGACTTGATTGAATAAATCATGTACATAGATCACTCAAGAAGATTCATTAGAACACTAATGAATAAGAGAACTTAAACACTTGTCAAAAAGGATTGTATCCATCAAAACTCACCTAAGGGATTTTGCCTCAACAATCTCCTCGTTTTTTATGATGACAACCTTTTTGAGAAGATTTTAAGTTTTCTGATATAACAGCTTTTAATATGGTTTTAATTATATACTCCTCTTGAGATGATGCAATTTTTTTTGAATTTCCAGAAATTAAATTTGTGCACATAGGATGTAAAACCAGAACATAATTCATTGATTGATATATTGATAGCATATTGTTCTGGGGCATATAATCAACAATTAAAAATATAACAACTCAATCATAAAAGAAGCTTAAGCTTCTCAGAAAAGAGGTGCTTTATAACTAGCACAGATGTATATAGATAAGCATATAAAGGTGCTCTATAACTAACACACACATAAAGGTGCTTTGTAACTAGCACAAATATATATAATAAAGCATATAGCAGAGGATAACAACTGAATTTTTTGGATTTGGATCCTCTAAAGCAAATCCTCTAAAGCAATCCTCTAAAGCAATAAAAAAGACATTATCCCAACGTTGGGATAATGTGAAACCAGTGGCAAACCTCCACAATCTCAAATAAAATACTTTATCCCACTGGTTTCACATTATCCCAACGTTGGGATAATGTCTTTTTTATTGCTTTAGAGAATTGCTTTAGAGGATTTGCTTTAGAGGATCCAAATTCGAATTTTTTGATTCATTTATCAGATCAAATTTCCCTTTTTCTAAAGGGTTTACAAACTTATTCTCAGACCTTTTCTCCCCTCTTTCTACCCTTTCTTCTATCCTTTGTCTTTCTATCATTTTTCCTTTTTAAAGCTTAACTGCTTTTTCTACCCTTTCTCAATAGAAGCTCGAAAACTTGATAGCTTCTTCTACCACTTTTCTCCCGCTTTGGCATCACTCAAAAGAGCAGAGTGCAAATATATGAAACATGCTATGTAGGGTTAGATGAATCAGAGGATGTGGAGGCAAACTCAAGAGTGGAATCAAATTTTCGAATTTTGAGGGAAGACTTGATTACGGCAGGGCATTGGTGAGCATCCAGTCTTGGAACTATTTTTTCTGGCTTATTGGACTGATGACTAGTATGAATGATTTTCTGGTTTATCACTGCGTGCTTAAGATCAGATTTTATCTTCTTCACTTATTTTTCAATTTTGGCGATCCTTGAACTCTCATTTGGAAGGGTATCAGAGATTGGTGCAGCAGACTGCTGAGCTATTGATATAGTCTCAATCTGAGCTACTGATATAGTCTCTTTCAACAATGTGATCCACATTCTTTTTTGGGGTGAAATTGTCAACAATGGTTTCCTTGGTAATCTTGTCAGAAGCTTCTCCGGAGTGGGTTCTTGATTTAGAAGCTTTTGCACCAGAATCTTTTTGTTGATATGTGTTGGGCACCCTTCTTTTCACATTCTTCAACTTCTTTCATTGTTGTTTCTTTGTGAGAGGAAATGTCCTTTTCTATCTTAGTTCCTTGTTCCTTTTCACTTTTCAGTAGCTTCCTTTGCTACGTTGGCTTCTAGAAGCTCTAGGTCTCTTCTCTTTTTCTTGGCTTGTTATCTTTTCCTTTTTATTTCAACTTGCCTATGTAGAGTACTGATGATGTTGGTGGTGGCTAGTGGTTTTCTTTCTCTTTCTTTCTTCTTTCACCTTCTCTGCATGGTTGCTTTCAGATGCTTGTCTGCACTTACTGGATTTAAAGATTTTGGTCAATGCCATACCACATTTTGTGCAATACTCTAACATGGTCAAGTAGATTTGGTGTTGCCACTTTAGAGGAGGGATCTTTAAGAACATACTCGCCTACACGTTCTAGTGAGGTGTTTGCTTCTTAGAATCAGACTTGTTGAAAAAGTCTCTTATCAGTGATAGGAATGTTTAAAGCTTCAACAATTGATTCCTGAGTTAGGTTTATTTCTTTGCCTCCAACGGTAGTCTTAAGGGGTGTGCATGGTGCAAGAACCGCACCAAACTGGTCCAAATATATGGTTTGGTTCGGTTCTCAAACCGTTTTTGTAAAAAAACCTGTTTTTACTAAAAATCGGATCAGGTTCGGTTTTGAACCGGATCAAAACTGGTTTTCATTTTTGAACCGGTTTCATGTACTCTAACCGGTTACAGACCGGTTTACCATTAAAAACCGGTTTTGTGGTGCAACCCATAGAAAGGCTGGTTTTACTTTTATCGAACTGGTTTTAGCTAATTTACAAAACAACCTCACCTCCCTCCTTACACAATTTCAAAACCGTACACTTCCTTATCTAATTCCCCTCCAATCTCATGAGAATCTTGTTTGTTTATAAATTAAATAAATAATAAATAACCAAAATACAAGTTCCAATACACAAACAGTACATAGAGATTCTTTTTTTGGGTAAAGGACTATGCGTTAGAACCTAAGGCAATGAAAACGGCTATGCGTTAGAACATGTTGAAGAGGATCTTTTGCAAAAAACATATCAGAATCTCATATTTTGTAATACCAAGTTCATATACCTGTAATTTGATATCAAATAAAACATAGGAGGCTTCAAAAGACTTTTGAAAACCACATTCTTTATACATACATATATATATATATATATATATATATATATATATATATATATATATATATATATATCTTCCTATTAATCCTAGATGCCTATCCAATAATTTAAGCGGCAAAAATGGCATGACATGCAGCAATTCACGTAGGAAATTGTCATTGCCGGGCGGGAAAGGAAAAAAACCATGCTGAATTCACGTAAGGAATAGAGGTTCCAGGGAGGGAATGAAATGGATCCCATGTGGTCCGTACAATAAGCTTTAAAAGCATTCACACATGCTTTCCACTTTATACCATTGATATTCCAAACAAGTCAACAACAAAAGTCTACAACAATGTGAACACATATTTGCATTCACATTACACACATATCAACCAACTACTTTTAACAACTAATTTTGACAATTGTAACCGGCTACTTAAATGAGGCAACCTCACATTTGACAATTGCAACCTCACATTTCAAAATAAAACTACTATATTCCCTCTCAAACTGAAACATCTTTCTAATATTTTACTTCTCCAGCTCTCCCTCTCTTTTTATTTCGAAAAATTCTTGTCTTCTCCATCTTCTTTCAACTTCATTTGATCTAGGCCAACATGTTTTCTCTGCTTCCAAGCTCTGATAACATCAACCTGAAACAAAATTGCTACACCTTGGTTAGAGGTCATTCTATCTTCATATTTGTGGTTGGTTATAGTTCTAAATACTTCAATCTCATTATGCTTATGTTATAATATCTCATTATATTTCCTTTGCTTTTATTTTTTACACTCTCTTCAAGGTTTAAGATTTTCAGATTCTGACCACTTAGTAAAGGAAAAAGGTTCCAGCTTTTCAAACATTAAACTCAACCTTCATGTGCTTCAAAGGTAAGAAGCTTTTTCTTTTTCGTTGCCTATCAAGTTACAAGCTTCTTCTAACAACAAATTAAAACTGTATTTAAAACTGATTCTGTATCTTACAATTTTCCTATGTATATATGCTATAATTTTAACTTAACAGACCCATACCATGTCTATAACACCATGTCTAAGAGAGAAGAAATGTTAGAAGAAGCATATCAACATATAGCAGTATCAAACTTACGGACCTATGAAAATGTCCTCTTCCAGCAAACTCGTTCTACTATGGCTGATCCTGACCTTGCAGGTGGCTACTCCAGCAAAAAGAGTTATTGTTCAGGGAATACATGATTATCTCATGAGTCCACTTGAGAACAACCCAGCACTCTGCTACAAAAATTACCAAGAATATCAAAAGTGAGAAACTGAGTTATACACTTTAAAAATGATGACAGCAGATGAAGGTAGTAAATGTTTTGTAATGTAAGTGTTTATTTTTTAAAATAAATAGCAAAAGCATAAATATAACTTGACATCCAACTACAACTTTTTCTTTTTCTTTGCCTATCAAGTAACAACTTGCTTCTAGCATACAAGTACAAATATATTAAAGAACTCAAATTTCAATAGTTGAATTTACTATTTCCACGTCCAACTTGGGACATCTTCAGTATATGGATAACTAAACCACACTAATTATCTTATATTTTTGAAATACAAATACAAACTTACTTAAAAGCTGCATTTTTCCTTTTCAGCAAAGTCTACCTCCAATGGCTCATCATCATCTTGAATTTGGTAGATAAATTACTCCATTTCAATGTCAATCATGTATTGCAAGTCCATACATAACAAAACCACAACAGCAACAAGTCAGTATTTGAAAAGAAAGGCAACAATTGAAGAATACTAAGTTTGTACAGTTATTACCTTCGATTGAGTGCTGTTTCATGTACTCTAAGTTTTGATTTCTGAAATATCAAAGAACTCAGATTAGGGTTTTATTAAAACCAAAACAGAACCAGAGAACCTGTTTAACGAACATTAATGCTGCCTTTACAAGTGAGGGGGTGTTCCTTAACAGCTCCAGTTTATTTGAAAATAAAATAGCTGTTAAGGGGGGAAACAGTAGTTACCGTAATTTGTTTTCTGTTTTAAAAACAGACTTTACAAGTTAGTTAAAAAAGCTGTTATGGTTGTTGAAGTTTGTTAGGATCAAGAGTCCCTAACAAACTAAAACTACCATAATAGATTCTGATAGCTGTTCAGCAGTAGTGTATATATATAGCAGTATACACAGTCAATATAATATAATCACAACAGTTTACATTCAGTTCAATGCAATAAACATTTTACAAGTTTTATTCAAAGTCTTATACCCTAAGAGTCTTCTGTGTTCCCTTCTCTTCTGTGTAACCATCTGCTTGTTCATCTTCTAAGAGTGTGCGTGAGCTTGATCCTTCAGCAAGTCGCTGATATCAACCTCATAAACAGAGAAAGAACATAACAGTGAGTTAGTATTTTTCTGTGACTGAAAACTAAACACAGAAAAGGGAAAACTGAGAGAGAGAGAGAAAGAGAGGCAAGGATTTACTTTGTTCTCAAGGAGAGAACCACAACTTGTTGATCTTCAAAGTGTGAAGATCCAGAAGCCACAAAGAACAAAACCAGAAGTCAGAAACTTTGTATCATCATTAGAACTTCAAACAATCAACAAAAGGAAAGATCGAGACGTGTTATTACCTGTTTGAAGCTTCTCAGAAGCAGATCTCCACAGATTTGTACCTGGAGAGTCATAATCAGAAAGTTAGGGTTTTGCCATATCAGAAACCAAACAACAAATCAGAGACAGAGTTTAAAGAAAGATATCTACCTTGTTCGTGGAAGATCCTGGTATGCGGTGTCACGAAGAAGAAGCATCCCACCCAGAAAAGAAGAACAGAGGCACAATGTTAATTTCTGAAATGAAGGTTTCAAGAAACATCAAAAACAAAGAAGAAAGAAAAAGAGAAAGGAAGTATACCTTCGACGTGGTGAAGAACTGAACCTCCACTGAGTTTTCTGGGCCTGATTTCATCAGAAATCATCAAGAAATCAGAAACCCTAGAGTGGTTTCTGAGAGAAGACAAAGAGAGAGATCAGAGAATTCAAGAGCGAGAGAGAGAAGTTCTTGGCCAAATGACCTGCTAGGGTTTCAGTACGGGTGTTACACTGAACCCACTCAACCCGGTTGCAGGATCCGCGTGCAGCAACAGTGTGCTCCACTGGGTTCCGCATAAAACTTTTGGAACCGATTTGAAAAAAAATTATTTGGGCCTTCCACAACTAGACCTTGTTACTTGCACCCCCTCTTTTTGATAATACAACCTGCAAATATCAAAGTTCATATATGAGTGTAAAAAAATCAACATGGTATCAGAGCTTATGTGGCCACAGAGGACTCTGACACAGAGTACACACCTGTGATGTTTAGTATGATTACTGATGAAACTGAACCTAGGGCAGAATCTACTATTACTGATGTTAAGATAGAAGCAAACTCAGATTATATTGCACAATGTAAATGACTTTATAATAGTATTATCAGAACATTAATGCAATTTTCTATTTAGGCTACAACATGTTAGGATTACTCAAAAGATACACCCGTTCAACGTGATTGATTCACATACCACTATGGGATAAATAAGTTAATACAACCTCATTATGCAAGAGGTGTTGTGGGTGATACTAAGATGATAATAAGAGGTGTTGTGGGTGAAAGCAAGGGTTACATCATACAACTATACTCCACCATCTTTACAATCACACTTATGCATGACTCTATTATTTAAAGAACAATCCTCCAAGCAAACGTATACACTTTCTAGCTATTAAATCAACTTTACCATTCTTTCCCACTAAAAATTTAATTTGACCAATGATAATTGCATTTTATTCAACAGAAGAATGTCACCCCGTATTAAAATAATTCACTTATAAGTTCAGTTCAATTGACAATCAAACTAAACTATTCTGCCGACACTAAGAAAATAAAACATACAAATAACATCATTTATGTATCCTAAACACTACCTAATGTATTCCCTTATGTATTTCCAACCAAATCAGGTCACCATTGTACATACCACATTCAGCATCTATTTAATTTGTGTTATTCCAACAGATGCATGCCATGTTACTTTATACACAACTTTTCGTTCACCCAGTTTGCAATAAGTTACTAAATGCATCTCCACCTGTTTGCATTAAAAACAGAAGTTTTTTGAAGCACAATACATAAAAAATTAGGCTTTAATTGCCGGAGAGCTTACATTGGTAATTGATATTTTTGACTTAATTTTCAATACAATGGGTAAAGTGGGCTTTAATTGTTTACCCTAGAGAAGTTTGTATTTGCCCTTTTGCATTCCTCAATCATTGGATTTATTGTGAGCCAATAGGTTGCTTTCATCAACTCCACCATCATTGATTCGCTCACTATATTAAGGCATAAGCACATTAGCAAACAAACCCATCAAGCATCATTTGGAGTAAGGTAGTGATTTGATCAATATTGTTAGCGAATACATGTTAACTTTGTAATCAATAGAGGTGAAACTTTTACCCGTGTGCGGGGATCCTTGCGGGGACTACCCCATCAAGGGCCCCACTAGTGTGAAATTTTTACCCATAGGGACTGGACGAGGGAGAAAATCCTTTGCAGTTAGTTCGGAGACGGGGACGCGACCATGTCCCCGTGCAAATAGGAGCAGTGAATGAAAACTTCTCATGACGGGGATCGAGGGCAGAGAAAAGTTTGGGGGTCAAGGACGAGACCTACCATACCCCTGAGGGTACAGAGGATGGGGAGGAAAATTTCCCATAATGGGAATTAGGAACGGGGACAAGGAAAAGTTTGTGTGACGGGGAGAAGGACCACGCCCCCGTGTGGACATGGGTGTGGGAGTAAAACTCCATATGGCAGAGATCAAGGGCAGGAAGGGGACAGAGAAAAGTTTGGAGTAGTCGGACATGGAGCGGTGAGAGTACTCCTCCGCCTTTAATATATGTGAAACAACTTTTTGACGTATAAATAGGTGACAACCATTGTTAGCTATATCAATTGTTATTTATTTTATACAATTGTGTCTTATATAAATATAAGGTAAGCAACAATTATATGAAATATTTTTATTCTTTTACTTTGCTATAGTGTTAGCTGATTTTGGCATATGTAGATGGTAAATGGAGATAGCTGGAAATCAAAAGACAGATGAGAAAACGCATTATTTTACAAGGTTTCATCTGCATGAATTTGGGTTCAATTTGTTCTATCACATTGCTCTTTAATGTTTCATCCATTATTTTTAATACAACTAACATAGTTTTGAATATTATTCATGTTCTCAATTACTATAATTTAATGTATTAGTCAAGTACCATGGTTCCCTCTAACATTGATGTGTAACTCTTCTATAGTTTTTTAATGATGAATCATGTTGTATACAATCACTAATGGAAAAAAGGCTTTTCATATCGGTTAAAATTGACATTTCATATCGGTTCCCGAACCGATGCTGAAAAAGGAGATATAAAAAATAGGGACATTTCATATCGGTTCCTGAACCATTATGAAAAGTTTTTTTTTATATCGGTTGCCCCTTGAACCGATATGAAAAGTCTTTTTTTAAAAAAAAAATGATTTTTAACATCGGTTTTATATGGGAACCGATATGAAAAGTCTCTTTTTTTAAAAAAAATGATTTTTAACATCGGTTTTATATGGGAACCGATATGAAAAGTCTTTTTTTTTAAAAAAAAGAAATGATATACTCAATAATTTGATACATTGTATTATAGAGGCAAGAACTGTGGCAAAAAAACACCAACAAATATCTCATATTATACTCAATATCCATATCCAAATACAAAAAACTAATCTAATAAACACACTATATTTTACTAACACCAACAAATAATCATTCCATACAGCTTGGAATCCACCTTTTATTCTTGACTTTTTGGTAGTAACTATTTCTCTTGGATTAGCAACCTGCAAATTACAAAATAAGAGAGAATTTAGGGTCCTAGCAACTTGCAATATATATCCAGTAAAGAGTTGATAAGAAGCAAAAACAGAAGCAACTAAGGCCAACTCCATGAAAAATGGCCTGTAACAAAACAGTCAGTCATTTGGGTCTCTAATAATTCCTCCACTAGCAGCCATATTCATATGCTTATTGGAAACAAAAATATCATCTTCATTTCAGATTCTAAAGTTATACAAAAATATCATCTTAATAGACAATCTGACCTTCTCATATGCTTATTGGAAATCAACCCTTGTGGCTTCTCTTTGCTGCAACTCCTTTCCTTTCTAGGCATTTGAATCCCACACTCTTAAAAAACTCAAGAACATTCTCATGTGGACCTTGATAGACAATCTGACCTTCTGAGAGTAAGATTATGTCATCAAAAAGGTCAAAGTTTCTGGTGCAGGTTGTAAAAGAGATATAATCATTGTAATATCCATGACATGAACTAGCTTGCTTAGAAGAAAAGCTAGCTTCCCTAATATTTCAGCACTTACAGGAAGACTGGAATTTAAACCAGTTTGTTTTGTTGACCATGACAGGCAACAGTCAAATTAAGTGAGCGCAAATACTAGAAATTTCCAAATCAAATAAAGTGAACAAAGAGTGCAAGAATGATTACCTTAATAAGCACATAATCAATATCATTGTTAGCAAGTTTAAGATTTTGAATGTCCAAATGATAAATAAAAAACTGAACAAAGAGTGCAAGGGTAACACTAAAGCTAATTAATTGTTCAGATTCCAGTAGCATTACCTTCCTTATGGCCAGCAAATGCAGAAGCTACTGCAGCAGTTCCATCCTTATGGCCAGCAAATGCAGAAGCTACTGAAACCAAGTCTCTCTTCTTCACCTAGGAATCCAGTACTGCAAAACAACCATGTATGTAAAATGGAGTGTTGTGCTGGAATCCATGTTGTTCTAAATACACAACTTCCAACTCTAACACTGCAATTTCCTTAATTAATTCTGTAGCTGGCTGGATTACAAAATAACAAAAGGTTAAGAACTTGACAAATAGAAGAGTAAAACAATGTAAATCATGCAGATGCTGCACTAAAATATATGATCCAAGACACAGACATAGAATGCATAAATTAAAACTAATATACACTAGTAAAATCAATGTTCTAAAAAACATATACAAAAATGCATAGATATAGTTCTTAAGTTTATTGAACTTGTTGCTACCTTGGGAGTCATATTTTCGTTTGAATTGATGAGAGATGAAGATCTGTAGCCAAGTGCCTTTTCTAACATGCATCTGACCTCAAATTGGTCTTCTAATCTACTCTCTAGCTGCAGGATCTGCCACAAGGTAATACTTTTTATGAACTAAACAGACTTAGTAACTATAAAATGAACCAAAAAACAAAGACAAAGAAACAAAAAGAAGATGACTACTAAATGGGCCAAAGTGCAATAAATATGAAATGACTGCAGAAGCAGAAAGAATACTCCAAAATAATTATGAAGAAAAGTTCTGGTACTGTACCTCTTGCTTTAGAGCACTACGGACTTCTTCTCAGCAATCTTCTTTTTTTAGAGCATTTACGGTGTATGCTCTTGATAGCAGCCTTGTCTGTGCCACAATTCATCATCAAAAGAAACTAAAATTGTAGAATCAAATCAAACACATCAAATGACTTGAACACCTATTCCTAAGATCTAAAACTGATTCTACACATTTTACCTCTTATCTTGTGACTTTTTCCTCGAGGAGATCTATTCTTCGGTGAGGCAACAACTTTCAGCTTCAACATCCTCACCTAGTTCAAGTAGTTGTTGCATCCATGAGAACACAAATGTTTGAGATCACACTAGTACTAATCGCCAACAGCCACTTTCAATTGAAGAAACTAGAAAGTACAGAGAGGCGTGAGAAAGAAATGTTTGAGATCACACTACCATTAACCAATAACTCACCCTTTGAACAAAACCCTAGAAAATACAGAGAAAGAAATGGTGCTGATTTTAGGGCGACGAAGACGGGGTGAGGGCCACACAGAGCTCATGACGCAGAGACGACGACGCACAGGTGAGACAGAGTGAGACGACGGCGCACCAGTGAGACGGAGTGAGACGACGGTGCACCAGTGAGGCGGAGTGAGACGACAGCGCACCAGTGAGACGGAGTGAGACGACGGCGCACCGGTGAGACGGAGTGAGACGACGGCACAACGGCGAAAACGGAGGGAGACCGCGATGAGCTGGTGAGGGCGACAGGGCTGGGGCGAGAAGAGACGATGTGAAGATTTGAAGAGGCGAGTGCAAACTGAGAGGGGTGAGCGTGAAGGAACTGAAAAGATGGTGGTGGAAGAGAGGAGGGAGGTGCAAACGGTGGTGCTGCGAATGAGAGTGAGAGGGAGCGAATGAGAGATTAGGGAGTGGTACTGCGAATGAGAATGAGAGGCAGCGAATGGTGGTACTGCAAAAGCCTAATTTTTTTTGTTTCTATAACGGGTGTTTTGTGACCCGTTATGGAAGTCTAAATTATTGCACTTTCTATAACTGTTATGCAATGGAACCGATATGAAAGATGGTTTTTGCACTTTCTATATCGGTTCCTATGGCAACCGATATAAAAATTGTAATTTTAATTACAAACTACCACCGCGTCACTTTTAACATCAGGCCGTTTTTAACCGATATAAATGACAGTTATAAAATGCATTTTTTCCACTAGTGAATTTTTTGAAAGTACCAATACTATAATTGTTTTGGCAAGCATCGTAGAATTTTCTGAAAAAAGAATAATTTTATTGCCCACAACTTTTTCTTGTGCATCGCAGAGGCAATGATCTAGTATAACATTAAATATGCACGACAAGTCAGATTTGATTAAGTACAAAGTTTGACTTAGATTCAATGATCAAAACATGAGATTTTGTCCTTGTTTTTTATTAAAGTGTTATATTCCAGACTTGAGAGAATAAAACCTATCTTTAGAAAACTGTTTAACACTTAGGAACATGATATCTAGTATGCACATATCAGATTTAATAATACAATATGCACAAAAGTTTGATAACTTGCCTTAGAAAGGGTTAATTTCATAAGATGATGTCAATCCTTTTTGTACCCATTTTATATTTGAAAGATTTCACATGATAATCGAGAAGTGACTCTTGTACAACATCTAAGACATAATCATGCATTAATTGGCTCTTAGCAATTTTGTCATGTTGTTAAAAAATAAATTTCTCATTAACTTTTGATATGTGTTCTTCAACTTTAAGGTTTAGTGAAACCCCTCAAATCAAAAGACCACACTTCAAAACGAGTATATGAATTATTACAACCGTATGAGGATGCTGGGAAACAAAGGTAGTGTAACAAGTTTCTTTTGGGAATTTGAACATTTGAATACATGTTGGGTTATTCATGAGGGAGATCAACTTTCACTACAAGATGTTAAGTCATTTAGCATTTAGCACCACATCCTAGATATGCATATTATATAATGTGTGAGTCTATTTTCCAGCAAAGGATGACACTTGATAATGCAATACTTTGTCTAACATATTTAAAGAATGATTCATTTTAAACAAATGTTTAACATGTGTTCATAACACCTAAAGCATCATACAACATTTTAATTATCAACCCAAATTTGTAACCTTGTTTATGATCACTATATTGGCATGAGAGTGTTTTAAAATTAGAGAGTGTGCAAAACATATTATATTTAGAACTTAGGCACAGACACATTCGAGTTCAGAGTAAATGGTGATGCATACTCTTTAAGCTTTAAAGTCGTATATTGCATCAATCATCTTCGCATGCATTTATAATTTCAAGACCAATCAATCAATTTTATCATATCATATTGTCAAAAGACTCAAATATATCATAATGCAGTTAGAAAAAGATTTGAGATTGAATATACCTCCTTTATGATCTTTCTTACTTTTGAGGTTCATGTGATGAGATTATCCTCAATGCCTTTGTAAGATATTATTATGTTCAGCATTGTACTTTGAGGATACTTGAATGATGTCAGAAGATAGAAGTTTTTGTTGCATTCTCTTGACATGGAATAATGCATCTTCTTGAGTGTTACTGGGAGAGGATCATCCTTTTGTAGGAATCCTTTTGAAGCTTCTTAGAAGAGGATTATAATAATTTTTTTTCCAGTAGGCATGAGTTTGAGTGAGTTTAGCACCTGGAGGATAGAGCATCCTTAGCTGGTTCATTCTTAGCTTGTACCTCCTCTAATTGAGGATCCTCATTTAAAATTGCACTCTTTGAGTTGGTGTCAACTCATGAACAACTTCACTTCCCTTCCTGTTTAGCTTATTTCTTATCATCTCTTTTTCGATTGCAACCTCATGATCAATTTGTTCTTGATGGACTTGCATTTCCTCATAACATCACATTTTTTATTTGAGCTATTTTGTTCATGGCATTTGACTAGTAATCCTTCAAGAGAAGAAACAAATAATTTTGGTACCCAAGACTTATTGGGTCCATTCACAACCAAAATGTTATAACAAGAACATATAACATTGGCCTTTTGATGGAAGCATACAGATCATTTTACATTCACTTCCAAGTTTACATACAGCTCATATTTTATATTCTCAAAAATTCAATTCTCTTTTTAAATGAATGAGTTGACATCTTAGAAAACAATTTTCGGGCTTGACTTAATATAAGATGCTTAACACATTACAAATCAATTCATACACATACAACTTTAAGTCCAAATTAGAAGATACTATCTGATGCTTGAAATCCAAATATATGAGCCATTTTTACTATCACATGAATATTAGTGTTCAGCTAATATTTAAATAGTGTACTAAGAATTTTATGCACCATGAATTTCATTCACTATTCATATGAAAGCTATTTTAATGTGCAAGAGATTCTTGACATTTAGCTTTTAAGATTTTCCCAAATTTTATTTAAAATAAATTGAATTTTAGGAATATCCACCTTAATTGGAGTTAGAAACATGTAAGGAGTATTAATTCTAGAAATAAATAAATAGAATTAAGAGAAAAAGAAAAATGCTAAAAGGTTACAACAATTTTCTCGTGTTTATAAAGTAATATTAATGAATAATATTGCAAAACAGGCGCCGTGGCGTAGTGGTATGCAGCGACAATTTTGGCTTTCAGCTTTTTAAATAACATTTTTTGATTAAATTAATACTGTTGCAAAAACACCAAAACGGACTTTGAAAGGATCGAACTAGCAACTTGTGTAATACATTAAAGGAAATCGACCGATGGGCTACAACAACAGATGTTTACTATTTGTCATTTGGTTTTATACAATATAAATATGGGATTTTTTTTTTTACCCCCATCATCTCCCAGCTACCCCCACCGACCCTGCGAAAAGATGTAATTGCCCTTAACAAAATTTAAAAATCTCGAACGTATCCTGATTTCATTTTTTTTTTTTGGAAATCGGATTTAGGTAAATCCGATTTCCACTAAAAATTTTAAAAAATTTAAATCGGATTTAGGTAAATCCGATTTCCACTAAAAATTTTAAAAAATTTAAATCGGATTTATTTAAGATGGGTAGATCCGCTTTTAAAAATAACAAATCGGATTTACCTTAAGTGGGGGTAAATCCGATTTGTTATTTTTAAAAGCGGATCTACCCCATCATATAAGGTAAATCCGCTTTTAAAAATAACCAAAGCGGATTTACCTTATGTGGGGGTAAATCCACTTTGTTAACCCAATTAATAAATAAATAAATCAGTTAAAATTTTAAAAACAAATTTCGACCGTCTTTTGGTTCTGTTTAGTGTGTAGTTCGTTAACACGTGACGATATTGTACGTCGGGAGAATAATTTAGGCTAAAAAATCAGTTTTCGGGCAACCTACTCAAATTGTAATGAAACCACATTCTTTAAATCCGAAAAATATCAAGGATCAATACTCCTAAAGAAGTGACTTCTTTTAGGACTGGGGACCTCAAAATCCCAAATTCCATCGTTTACTATTTTTTATTAATTTTTTAAATTTTTCATAATCTCCAAAAAATCTGAAAAAATTTGCATAACTTTATTTTGGTTTTATTAGATTTTTAGTGGTGTTTTCATAATTTTTGGATTAGTTTTGGCTGTTTAACGGATTTTTAGTAGTATTTTATAACCTTTTTTAAAAAATTAAATAAAAAGCAATTTTTTTAATAACAAAATCGGATTTACCTTAGGTGGGATAAATCCGATTTTCTTTTTTTAGGGAAATCGGATTTACCTTAGGTGGGATAAATCCGATTTTCTCTTTTTTTAGGGAAATCGGATTTATGTACCCACTAGGTAAATCCGATTTCAAAAATAACAAAGCGGATTTACCTCCAGCTAAGGTAAATCCGCTTTGTTATTTTTGAAATCGGATTTACCTATTGGGCACCCCCATATGAGGTAAATCCGACTTTAAAAATAACAAAGCGGATTTACCTCAAATGGAGGTAAATCCGAGCGAATTAAAAATTGGGCAGGGGTATTTTCGGATTTCACTTTTATGTGGGGGTAAATAGGGAGATGATGGGGGTACATAAAAAAAAACCCTATAAATATTGAGTCTAAAAATGAATTGGGGGCCCTAAAATAATGACATAGGGCTTGGGCCCTGTGCGGTAGCACAGACCGCACAGGCCCAGGACCAGCCCTGTTTGTGGCATAAATCACATGTAGTTAGTTCTTAGTCTTCTTTACTTTTCTTGGCATATGAATAAAGCATGGAAAAGCAGCCAAACAATAGAATTTCACATTTTTATGTAGGATGTCATGCTTTTACCTCATTAACTGTTATGTTGTCATTTGAACTCACCGCATTTTGCCAATCCATGTCTTTGGCAGGCATTATAGAAGATATGCTATGTGAAGTGATAGCTCTCCAAGATTTTGAGTGTACTGATTCTTGATCCCACAGTTGATTTTATTTATTTGCCGCAGCATTTGTCTGAAGACAAAAGGAGTTCCTTTCCAATATGCTCTTGTTGACTAATCTAGTCAAGCTTCTTAACTCCTTCCTTACCACATTGTTTTCTATATAATGCAGATCTCTTAGAAAATCATCCTTCTAAAACACATTCTTTATCTCCATGGTTGGTCAACACTTCTTCCAAAATCTTTTTCTCTTCACACTGTTAAGTGTGTTCAACCCCAAGAGCCTTTGCTTTAATACCAATTGAAGTCAATTGGAGTCACAACAAAGGAGGGGATTGTGACCCTTTTTAAAATTGTTTTGAGGCCAGCCAAATCACTTAGGAAGATCTAGATCACTGTTCTAAGATGATACAAACTTTAGAAGATTTTGACTTATTGTATCTTCTTGGAAGCTAGATTGTGTAAGAAGATACTTCGATAAACGACTTGTAAATTGTATTTCTTGCTTCTTACACAAGTGGTGATGTTTTGAAGACACAATTCTTGGTTTTGAGAGGATATAAAATACCGTGATATTATAAGGAGACGCTGAAAGAAGAATTAGCTAGAAATAGTGAGAAGTCTTTTCAAGCAGTCTTCTCAATTGTGCAGAAAAGGCTTTCTTTTAAAGCTGAGTGCTATTTGAGAGAAATTATGAGAAAAAAATAAACAATACATAGGAAGTATAGGGGTTCACCCAATTAACTGGGGCTATGTCCACTCGTCACACTCCGTGAGTATTTCCACTATTTTCCAAATAGTTTACACTTTACAAGCCAACCTATACCAAAACACTTGATAGTTTTCTTCTACAGCTCTATCTATTTTACCACTAGTTTTCTTCCACGGATCTAGCAACTGAAACATTCTAAGAAATTACTTAGGCATCTTCTGTAACAATCAAGCAAACCTATGGCACGTTAGGAAGGTACAAAGATAAGATGAGGTTTGGGTTTTTGGTTGGGAATACAATAGTTTGTTTAAAAAGTAGGTTTCTAACTAAATATAATCACAATAGCTATGAACACACTCAAAAATGTTCGCATAAAAACTTTGATAAGCACTGGGTGTGGGTAAGAAAAGATAGGTACTACAGAAGCTTCTAAGAAGCTAGTCAGAATCTACTTCAGAAGCTACTTCAGAAGATAGGAAATATTGTAAAAAACTCTCACACCTTGAATGAGGTCTTCCATGATTTATTTATAGAGGTTGGAACTCCAAAAGAGTCGTTGAAAAGCTGTACCTTTCTGCACTTCTGTAAAATTTCTATACTTGCAGCAGAATTTCTGCCTTTTGTCAAGCTTCTGAACTTGATTTTTCCACTTTGAATGCTTCTTTCAACTGATCTCATATCTTCTAAGGCATTTGTTAACCTTCATAATTAAATTTTGAACTCCAAAAAGATATGACTTATGTGCCTTCTGTCACTTCAAAAGCTGCTGATGTATCTTCTGTCACTATAAGAAGCTCTTGATATTGAGCCTACTGTCATTACAGAATCTTCTTTCAATGTCTTCTTTTCTTGTGATACATCATGGCACGAGTCTTCTAATCTGGTGATGAATCTTCTAAAGTCATGATGTCTTCTACTCTTATGATTCATCATGTTATCTGCCTTCTTATCCTAGAAGCTACTTGACTTGGCCTTTATCATTTTGAGAAGCTATACGGCTTGTGTCTTCTCTTCATGAAAAGCTTCTTGCTACTGCCTACTCTTCTTGAGTGGCTTCTTGAAGAAACATCTCCTCATCTTGAGAAGGCACTATAACTACCTTGATTTATCTATCTTCTTACGAACTATTGACCTTCATTCTTATCTTTTAAGGCTTCAATATGCCTTCTCATGTGGTGCTTTCTTAGCAAACTATCTTCTTGAGACTTGATTGAATAAATCTTGTACTTAGATCATTCAAGAAGATTCATTAGAACACTAATTGTCAGAGAATTTAAACATTTGTAAAAAATGTTTGTTTCCATCAAAACTCATCTTAAAGATTTTGCCTCTACAATCTCCCCATTTTTGATGATGACAAACTTTTTGAGAATATTTTAACTTTTCTAATATAACAATTGTTAACATGGTTTTATTATATGTTCCCCTCCCCTCGAGATGATACACAACTTTTAAAATTTCCAGAAATTAATTTTGTGCATATAGGATGTAAAACTAGAACATAATTCATTGATTGATATATCAATAGCAGAGTGACACTCAATTCTAAAGGTAGGAAGAAAGTTGACAACGTCTAGATAGTACATGACATTTGACTTCATATTAATATTAGTTTTGCACCTATGAGCCTCTCTCAGAAGGATTTGTGTTCATGTCAAAAATCATGCCATAGATATTGCTGGCGTTTGTACTGCTAAAATAAAGATGAACGATGACATTGTTTGCAAGATAAAGGGATACAACAAGTGAAGAAGCTGACAAGAATATATTGTTCTATGACGAAATATTTTGGTGATATTTTTTAATTATTCCATGTTTTGTCCCATGTACTATTTTGGTGATATTTTATGGCTATGATGCTCTTTTTTGGTGACAAGAATATATTGTTCTATGACGAAAAATTTTGGTGATATTTTATGGCTATGATGCTCTTTTTTTCTTAAGAGTAAACCATGAAAAGCAGAATGTGCTAAAAAACATTGGACATTTAACAAAATTCAACGGTCCGACATAGCAGGTACCCGAAAAATAGTAAATCCATTACAATAAAAAGTACTAAACTGCTCCAATCAACATCTAAAAAAAATCTCACAAGCTCCATATTTCACAAAAATGACTATGGATATGGATTACTAAATATCGCGAAATGTACATCTGAGAATCCTGGAAGTCTGCTCTAATTTCCCCTAGGAGAAACAAAAAGCCAATATATATCTTACAAGAAAATGACCAAATATTTAATATGACACATTCTAATTTTACAGAATTCCTAGGGCTGGCTCTCAATTGAAAACCAAAACTAATGTAATGTACAATCATCCTACTCCAAATTACTTTTGTTGCCCCGACTTGGACTTGGACTTGGGCTTGGGCCGTGATTTCATGCTAGCTCGTCTTGCAACATCCCATGCCTTTGGTGGAGCATATACACCAAGCTGTGTGGCAAAAAATGACTCATAACCAGGTGAATCAAAAGCAAAACCGGTGTGCTTTGATATCTCTCGTGGGAGTTGAGACACGGCATAGCTCCTTGCTTCGGCTGGTGTAAGCTGGTTCCCTATCTCCAGCAGCTGTGCCCTACCGGTGCTATCAATCTCATCTCTATGTATTTCTTGAATAATCTGATAATCATAGGGGAAGAACCACCTTTGAACCCTGTAACCAGATGAAGCAAGATGAATATAAAAGCCAGTGCGCTATATAATGTGCAACAGCAATAACATCTTAAGCCTTTTATCACTAAGTGAAAATTTCACCGTCAGCTGTGCATTATAAGAATTTGTCCTATTCAGTATTCGTTTTTTTGCTTTGGTTCAGTTTTTTTTTATAATATTGTATTATCTATATTTTATATATATATATATATATATATATATATATATATATATATATATATATATATATATATATATATACCATTTTGCCTATATATATATACACAAAAAGTTTTTGTGATTTTTTTTTCATTTATTTATAATTTTTATCTATATTCATATGTTTTAATATGCATATATTTATTAGTTGGACAATTTTAAAGGATCTACATTTCGTGCTACGAACTCGTGCTTTACGAACCTATGACCCCTCGCCGTTCCTACCTAGGATTACAAACTTGTCTACCTTGAGTGAAACGCTACAAGGATTACCTCTAAATTGGCTAGGGTAATACACTGATATATTAAGTCTAAAGATAAAACATTTACCTCTGAATCTTTTTTAATGGTTTGATCTATAGCTATCTTGGTCTTTCTATATCTGCAACTATTAGACTATCTTCTATCTAGTCAATCCTCTTTATTGGTACTTATCCAGATCTTTTATATGCATGCTCAAATCATCTAAAACGAGACTATGACCGTTCCTATAACAAGGTCTTCCCCATTTTCTCTCTAGTGACTATTTTTTTTATTTAACCACTCATCCATGATAACATTTTCATCTTTGCAACATAGTTTACTTATTGACATTTTACCGCCTAACCAGCAACATTTAGTCTCATGTAACATTGCATGCCTTACAGTAGTGCAATGAAACTTATCTTACAAGCTCCAAAGCTACCTGTTGCAACCGCACAATAAAACAAAATTCTCACTTAAACATGGCATGTTCACCAGTCCACAAAAAAGAGTTTTGACCTTGTTTCAATGCAAAGCAAGCTTTCTACCTCGAGACATCATATTGCAGCGAAGATTTTCCAAATAAAATCATACTAAAAAGAAGAATTCTTATATCCTCAACTGAATAACTCTTAGCAGTTTCAAATCCAGAACCTGACCCAAAAATGGTATTTAAGTAAAAAGGGCCTCATGGGAGTGTGAATATAAAGTTTCCAATGCAAAAATAAAGGAAGTCACGAAAAATATCCCCATGAATATCACACATAGACAAAAGTAAGAGTTCTTCAAATGTGAACCTTACCCTTGGTAAACGAAGTCACAAAAAAGTGCAGCAACAGGAACTAGTAGTAGTGTGAGATAGAAATAGACAGTACTCATCAAAACATATATGACAAAATAAATATTCTCCTGCAGACAAATTGAAAACAAGTCAGTTATCAGTACTTTTAAGGAGTGAGGAAAGTGCCAAAGTTTCTATTTCAATACACCGCATATAAACACAAGAAAGAGAGGGAGGGAATTCACCTGTCGATCATAAGGAGTGGTAATTCCTGCATATATAAAAATAAAAATGAACCATGCTAATATGCTTCCACCAACACTAATATAGTGCCACCTTGTGATCGAATTACAAATCATAAGTAATCTCAAGTTGACGGTTACTACAACACAAGTGAAGGCCATTGTACTGACATCCCAGAGTCCAAATATCTTTCCATCTGAGTTTTTAGCACTTAAATTTGATGTGCTCACGAAATAGAAGAATACGAGAGACTGGTATACAGAGAAAAATGCCCATATAGCTACAACTTTCCATTTGAAGAAGACATTTCTTATTCCCTCCATGTATAATTCAGGATACTTCTTGGATAGAGATGCACTAACATCCTGGTAAAGGCACAAATAACTAATCAAAAGATGCCACCCATGAAGAAAAAAATGTGATGCAATAGTGAAGGACAAGGCAATGGATACAAGTAAATGATGTGTTTCCTAGATGAAAGACCCATCCGAAAAGCTCATATCACATATTGGAGAGAATATCCTACCTTGTCAAATAGTCCAACCATGATCACAGGCAGTGCTGTGAAAATAACATTATATAATGACTGAAACCAATCATCGTAGAACCTTTGACCAGAAAAACCAGTTTGAAAAGTAAACCAAAACTGAGTAAGAGTAAATGTGAGATTCTTGTAAAAGAAGTATATCACCACCTGCAATAAGCCAATAACCAATTTTTAAGTGTTATAACAAAGAAACAGCTAAGCAAGTGCATACACTGTAGTTTATAAAAATATGACACCTTGCATATTCGCAGATATGACCAGCGGCCATGAACAAGAAGCAAATCTGCAAGGTAACGGAACTGTGCAATGGCAAAATCACTGGCCATCACAGCTTGCATTCCCTCCATTCCACTTATTCCAACACCAACATGAGCAGCTTGGATCATGCTAACATCATTGGCTCCATCACCAATACTAAGTGTTATTTTCTTTGCACCTTTCTTGACCATACTTGTAACCTGTAAGCAGAGGTAGTGAATGAATATTTGCAAAATTTCATAAGCCAAACAGGACCAACTCCTACAAACGTGGCCATTAATTGAATCAAAATTAGATTTCTAGGAAGTTTAAACATAAACTTCACATTTAACCAAGAATAAGTCTAATAGCAATATGTCAACAAGTCATTGACATACTGCATGAGTTTTTACCTGTGCTTTCTGTAAAGGAGAAACTCGGCAGCAAACAACAGAATGGCAATTCAAACTTAAATTCAGCAGCATCACCCTTAAAGTTGGATCCAATGCATACATCAGACACTTTCCATCAATTACAAGTGCTAATTTTGGCCCAGATAAGGAGTGAAAATGGCTCTGTGCTTCCTCAAGGCATTTCTTCAGCTCTTTTTTCACTTCTTCCTTGATAAATCGTGCAATCTCCACTTGGTCACCCTAAAAAATTAGAAAACAATATAGCTATTATATTCAGAACACTAAGAACTACTATCTCCGTCCCATATTATATGACTTTCTAGCCAAAAAAATTTGTCCCATAATACATGACTTTTTAGAATCCCAATGAAACATTAATATTTCTTTCCTACCATACCCTTCATTATTTAATAATATCTCTTTCATAACTCTATTAATTTATCTTCCCAATGTCATTAATGAAGGTTCATTTGGTAAACTAACTCACAATTTCTCTTCCCCATACAAAATTAATTACTTTTCTTAATATGTGTGAAATGACCCAAAACGACATATAATATGGGACGGAGGGAGTATAAGCAAAATATGGATTCAAAAAAAAAAGAAGCTTACCCTGTCTTCAACTTCTCTAATAGCATCAGTTTCTGAACTGATAATGAATTGTTTCATATCATTGTTGATTAAATTACATGCTGCAGTATGAGTGTCGAGAAATGAGTTTTAAAATAATAGCTGAACTTTTGGTAAAACAAGAGATTATCATAACAAAATAGCACAAATTTCAAACAGACTCACCATAAGCTATGTTTATTGCTGTTTCAATCTTGTCCCCTGTCAGAACCCAAATTTTAATACCAGCTCTTTGAAGAGTCTCTATGCATGCCGGTACACCCTCTTGAAGCTTGTCTTCTATTGCAGTGCTACCGATTAAAATGAGATCGTGTTCTATGAGTTCTGCCACCTGTATTATTTCTAAAGGCATCAGTAACCATGGAATTATTCATATTAGTAACTTAACAATGAAGCGCAAACATTATGCACTCAAGTTTATTTTTGATAAGTTGAGATTTAGTACATTGCTTTTGAATCAATCAGTGACGATATTACTTCTAGTTTCACGCATTATGCAGTTTTTCAAGAAAAACATTGAAATGAAAAATTATGGCAAAGATAGCACTGGAAGCTAAGAAAATAGTATCTAGCTTCATTGTACGAAGATAACCAAACAATAACTAAATCATGCAATTACACATTTACACTTAATAAGATCCTTTACTTGTCACTGTATTCCTTTTAAGTATAAGTTACTGCAGTGCATTAATATTTAATAATATGGTTTCCCATAAATGCCTATATTTCTCTTAAAATGTAGAACCTGCAAAACAGGTACCCAACTGTATGTACCTAATAGATAAGGTGTTAGCTTACATTGTAATATTAGCTTGCTTTGTAATATTAGTCAGCCGTGGGTTAATACACACGTGTTAATTGTTTAGTAGTGCTGAGTCAGCAACAGAGAGTTCTCTCCCTATATAAAGGGATCTGTGTAACTGATCCAAATCAATGAAAATAGAAATGAATATCCTCAAAACAGAATTAGTTAGATTAGGATTTGGATCAGTTACACAGATCCCTTTATATAGGGAGAGTTCTACTCAGCACTACTAAACAATTAACATGTGTGTATTAACACTCGGCTGGCTAATATTACAAAGCAAGCTAATATTACAATGTAAGCTAACACCTTATCTATTAGTACCCACTGACCAGCGGGGAACTTTTTCAGCAATGAAATACAACCGAAGTGGTTGGACGACAATTAATGAGGCAAACTGCAATAACAAACGTAAATCTCAAAATATATCAGAAGGCTTGAGGAACTAGTTAGAGGCCTAACTCAACTACATGCCCGTGTTTACATTCAACTGAACCATTTTGATGATGCCTGTGAGGACAGAATACATAGGGAGGGTCCTCTGAGTTCAAGAAATTTAGTAATGGATAAAAAAAAATTAATAACTGGTCACCCACTCGTGCTACCAATCTGTCACTCAGGAATATCTACCACCCATGTGGTATTTCTTTCGCCTCCTACAAGATTTGAATGCATGACCATGGAAGCATCCTTGTGTCTCACCAATTGAGCTTCCATGTACTCAAGCTCCAGCCGCAAGACAGGGTTGCAAAGAAAAGTATAAATCTCAAGTCCAGCTGTTCTTTCTAATCTTGATTTGTTAAAATGGAGTTAGAATTGAACTAATAAAAAGTAAACTAGCCACCTAAATGGTTAAACTTTTAAATCAAAATTATCATCAAAGAAAAGTTTCTAATGAAATTTAACTACTTGTTGACATAACCTATTCCAAAAATATAAACAATTTGATAATAAGGATGCAAGGAAAAGCTTCCATGTTATGATAAACTGCACCTCATCTAATTTCTTTTCCCGGTCGTGTAGAGATGACTTGGCCTGGATAAACTTCTCATTCCAGCTTTCATAAACATCAGGATGCAGTTCTCTGTAAGCCAGGCATAATGTACGTAGTCCAGCAGATCCAAATTGCTCCAAATGCTCCCTGGTGATTTTTTTTATATCATTATTACTACCAGCCAGTCTCTCATAGATTACAGTATCAGCACCCTGTGAAAATCAAGTTCCTTGGAAGATGTCATCTAAGCAAAATCCATAAAACTAGTAAATCATGTGGAGAAGCATCAGGAAACTATTACCTTACAGTATAGTACCATCCTCCCATCTGGATAACGACATACAACGGACTGACGCTTCCTTGTACTATATACAGAACAAAGATTACAAGTATGGTCAAAAGAAAATGTTAAAACCTTAAAACTACGTACCATGTGGGGGCACAGTTACCTGTTAAACTCAAGTACATTTAAAATCTCATAGGATACATCTTGAACTTGGCCCATCTTCTCAACATGAGACTCGCGAACATATATCAGTGTAGGTGTGCGCCTAACAAAGAATCTTTCAGATTAGCATCAACTCAAACTAGAATAACCCCAGAATCTAGCAGCTCTATTGACAAACTAGTAGATAAAAAGACATATGTAGAGTTTTATAGTAGTCATGCACTCATGCTGCTATTACTTCTCAAACAATAGCTCAATTCAGACTCAGCCTATAGATCATAGAGCATATTTAACCCCATTATTTTTTGACGAAAGATATTTAATAGTAAAAATAAGTAAGATTTACTGGAAAGTTCTGTTAAATAGAGACGAAGAATAGAGAGACGATATTGGTCACGCAGTTCGGCCAATGTTTGCCTACGTCTGCGACTACAGAGTAGTTGTAGTTCCGTCTTATTAACTGTATATGTTGTTGTGTGTTAAGAGTACAAGCACTAATGTGTTTAAATAGACTATACTATATGAAAACCTAACGGGCCTGGGCCGAATACACATATAAATAAATCTACTATTTACACCACATCTCAACACTCCCCCTCAAGCTGGAGCGTATAGATTGTAGGCATCCAGCTTGTCACATATGTAAGTTATCCTTGGTCCTCGAAGAGCTTTTGTGAAGATGTCTGCCAATTGATCATTAGAACCAACAAATGAAGTAGCAATGTCGCCGGACACAATCTTCTCACGAACAAAGTGACAATCAACTTCAATGTGTTTGGTTCGCTCATGAAAGACTGGATTGGACGCAATATGTAGGGCTGCTTGATTATCACAGATGAGACTCATAGTGCCTATTTTACAAAAACGCAACTCTTGGAGAAGATGTTTCAGCCACGTGAGCTCCTGAGTGGTAAGAGCCATAGCCCGATATTCAGCCTCAGCACTGGATCTGGCAACAACATTTTGCTTTTTACTTTTCCATGAAATTAGATTTCCACCAATAAGAACACAATACCCAGATGTGGACCTTCTATCAAAGGGGCAACCAGCCCAATCAGCATCTGTGTAAGCGACAATATTTGAATCACCTCTATCCGTGTAAACAAGACCTTTTCCAGGAGCTCCCTTGATATACCTCAGGATTCTAACAACGGCATCCCAATGACTGTCACAAGGAGAATTTAGGAATTGACTCACCACACTAACAGCATATGAAATATCTGGTCTCGTCATGGTCAAGTAATTTAACTTTCCAACTAGCCTCCTATACCTTCCTGGATCTGAAAATGGCTCCCCCTGATCTGGTAGGATCTTGACATTAGGATCCATAAGAGAGTCAATTGGCTTGCAATCCAGCATTTTGGTTTCTTCTAAAATATCCAAAGCATACTTTCTCTGGGAAATAGCAATCCCTGCCTTAGAATGAGCTACCTCAATGCCAAGAAAGTAACGTAACTTTCCAAGATCTTTGACCTGAAAGTGGTGGACTAGATGTTGTTTAAGTCCTGCAATCCCATCATGATCATTACCTGTAATGACAATATCATCGACATAGACAACCAGATAAATACATTTGTGAGAGGAGAACTTATAAAAGACAGAGTGGTCAGCTTCACTCCGAATCATGCCATACTCTTGAACAACACTACTGAATCTCCCAAACCATGCTCGAGGGGATTGTTTAAGACCATACAAGGCTTTGTGAAGTCGACAGACATACCCACGACACTCCCCCTGAGCAACAAAACCAGGTGGTTGCTCCAGATAAACTTCTTCTTCTAGATCTCCATGGAGAAACGCATTCTTGATGTCTAGTTGATACAATGGCCAATGTCGCATTGCAGCCATAGAAAGGAATAGACGAACAGAAGCCATTTTAGCCACCGGTGAGAAAGTATCACTGTAATCAAGGCCAAAAACCTGAGTATAGCCCTTAGCAACGAGGCGTGCTTTCAGACGATCAATACTCCCGTCTGGACCAACTTTGATAGTATATACCCAACGACACCCAACAATAGATTTACCAGGAGGAGGCGGCACAAGAGTCCATGTCTGGTTAGATTCTAAGGCTGTCATCTCATCAATCATAGCTTGTCTCCAACCTGAATGAGAAAGAGCTTCCTGCGTGGACTTGGGAATAGTGATGGAAGAAATAGCAGAGACAAATGTATAATGCGAAGGTGATAAGCGGTGATAGCTGAGGAAATTATAAATAGGATGAGGGTTACGGGTGGAACGTGTACCTTTACGCACTGCAATAGGAGGGTCTTCTGACTCGGGAGGCGGATCCGGAGTAGAGGAGGGAACCGGGGCAGGAGATGAGTCACTAGGATCTTCGGTAGGAGGTGGGTCGACAGGAGGGAGACGAGCACGGCGTTGATAAGTTTGCAAGGGGGCGGGACTAGAAGGACTAGGAATTTCCGTAGGAGAGGGGTGATCTATCTGGTCAATGATGGGTGGGAGAGGAACTACCGGGACAATATTAGGAATAGGTAATACTTGAGAGACAGACTCAGACTCAATGGGAGATGCAAAGAAGGGAGCATCCTCAAAGAAGGTGACATCAGCAGACATGTAGAAGCGATGTGTGGAGGGACAGTAGCATCGATATCCTTTTTGAACTCTTGAATAGCCAAGGAAGACACACTTAACTGCACGCGCAGACAATTTATCAAGTCCCGGAGTAAGATCATGAATAAAACAAGTGGATCCAAAGACTCGAGGAGAGATACGGAACAAGGGCTCATCGGGAAACAATATGGAATGAGGAACTCTATTCTGGATAGCAGAGGATGGCATTCTATTAATCAAGTGCCCTGCAGTGAGGACAGCATCCCCCCAAAACTTCAAAGGAACATTAGCATGAATAAGTAAGGTGCGTGCTGTTTCAATTATATGACGGTTCTTACGTTCAGCAATCCCATTTTGTTGTGGGGTATGGGGACAAGATGATTGATGTATGACGCCATTTTCAACCATAAAAGAATTAAATGATGTAGAAAAATATTCTTTCGCATTATCACTGCGTAAAGTGCGAATAGAACAACCAAATTGATTTTTGATTTCCTTAAAGAAATTTTGAAAAACACCAAGAAGTTCAGATCTATCCTTAAGTAGGTAGATCCACGTACATCTAGAAAATTCATCAATAAAAGTGACAAAATATCTATGTCCTACAACTGAAGTGACTCGACTCGGTCCCCATACATCTGAATGAAGAACATCAAAAGGAGAACGAGCTTGAGACTGAGTACTGCTAGGGAATGAGGAGCGAACATGTTTCCCAAGCTGACAAGACTCACAATCTAATGACTGCAGATGAGACAAATGAGGAACCATAACTTTGAACTTCTTGAGACTTGGATGACCTAACCGACGATGAAGAAGACTGGGGGACTCTGTAGTAGAAGTGGAGGCAATTGTAGATGAAGGATGGATGGGCTGGAGGTAGTAAAGTCCATGTGACTCATATCCTGTACCAATCGTCCGCTTCGTACTCCGGTCCTGTATAACAAAATAATCATCATCAAAAGTTACAGAACATTTTAGGCTTCGAGTCAGACGACTAACTGAAATTAAATTAAATGGGCAATTGGGAACAAGTAGAACATTGTCAAGGGGTAAGGATGGAAGAGGAGTGGCTTTACCAATGCCGCTAGCTATAACTTTTGATCCGTCGGCGACGGTAATATAATGTGGGGTGTTAGGTTGGGATATTTTGGATAAAAGAGATGGATTACCAGCCACGCAATCGGAAGCTCCAGTGTCCATAATCCAGGAGTCAACAGGTGATGATTGAGAGAAACAGACTGTAGAATTACCAGAATGAGCAACTGTTGCTGATGATGAAGCCTGGGAAGTCTTATACTGCAGGAATGCCTTATACTCCTCATCAGAAAGAACATTTTGTTTAGTGCTTCTCTGTTCAGAATCATTAACCTGAGTCACATTTACTGGTTTCTCTGGAAAGCCATGAAGGGAATAACACTTGTCTTCAGTATGACCAAGTTTCTTACAATAAGTACACTGAGGACGACCTCCGACACGACCTCCTCGACCACCCCCACGACCACGACCGCGTCCCCCACGACCTGCAAAATTAGAAACAAGAGCAGAAGATTCTATGTTAGTCTGAGATCCATTCCCTCCAGTTCCTTCCAATCCAGGAAGACGTATGAGACGCCTGATAAGATCCTCTGTTGAGGGAATGTCTGATGCAGAAAGAATGTTGCTCCGTACTGACTCATACTTTTGATGGAGACCATGAAGAACATAGATCATACACACATATCTAATTTTTCAAGCATCTTCTTTGGGTCATTGTCGGTCACAAGGAGTTTGAACTCATTTGCTGCTGACTGAGCTTTATTAGCATATGTCATGATGTTATCTTCTGTCATCTGAAGGGTGGCTAAATTATGAATAACACCATAGAGACGCTGGATATCATTAGAATAAACATTCTTAGCCTTCTGCCAAATATCATAACAAGTGGTGTATGAACGATAATGGACCAACAACGAGGGTTCAATGGATTGCCACAAAAGAGAGACCAATTGACAATCTGCTTGTTTCCAATCTTCACGCAAATCGTTACCAATCTCTGTAGAATTCTTAGTGAGGTGATCTAAAAGCCTTTGTCCCATAAACCACATTTTGACAGAGGCAGACCAATTCAAATAATTATCACCGTTGAGTTTCTCCGTTGTTATAAAGGGATTGCCGGAGAAAGCATAAGACACGAGACTCTTACCTGTCGATTCAGATTTGTTTTTGTCATTTTCTGAAGTTGAACTCATTTTTGACAATAATAGGAAGGCTAACCACAATCAGAGAGGAGCAGTAGAAAGGCGTGGTACGAATGAACAGCACGCCGTACGGACGAACAGCAACTCTGTACGGACAAACAGCGACGCCGTACGGATGAATAGTGATTTCCGTACGGATGAATAGTGGTTTCCATACGGATGAATAGTGATTTCCGTACGGGATGAACAGCGACGCCGTACGGCTGAAAGGGAGGGACCGTATGACTTTCGTAGCACCTAGGGCCGTTGAGGATGAACAGTCAACGGGACAGCTAGGGTTCAATAGCGTGACGGCGCGACGGCTAGGTTTTCAGGCCCAGTGATCATAAGCTTTTGATACCATGTTAAATAGAGACGAAGAATAGAGAGACGATATTGGTCACGCAGTTCGGCCAATGTTTGCCTACGTCTGCGACTACAGAGTAGCTGTAGTTCCGTCTTATTAACTGTATATGTTGTTGTGTGTTAAGAGTACAAGCACTAATGTGTTTAAATAGACTATACTATATGAAAACCTAACGGGCCTGGGCCGAATACACATATAAATAAATCTACTATTTACACCACATCTCAACAAGTTCCATTAATTAGTCCAATAGGAACTTGAAATTAAAAATTGTATTATATTTTATAAGATGACATTCTTTTATGGAAAATTCTTGTGTACGCAAGACAAAGCTTCAACTTCTCAAGCCTGCGCAGTAGACCAATAACGAAGAACTGTGGAAGGATGGACACTATCAAATTTGAGTCTCACAATCAAACTAACTATACTTTCTCAGTTGTAAAATCCCCAAATTGAAAGTAACATCATACACACACACGAATCGCTCTTCATCAGTAATCAACCATGCTTACCAATAAAATAGTTGTAGACGAACACAATGCATATTGCAAAATCTAACAATGCGGTTTTACGTTTTCATACCAGTAGATCTGTCTCGAGCTTATAACTATTTAAAATTTCAGTGATAAATATGGCATTAGGAAAAAAAGGTTTAACGAACTTCAACTTAACCAAAAAGGACTTTTACATTCTACCTAGTTAAAATTATTACATTCCTACTAAAAGGGATGTATATCCTAATGGTCCGTTATTCGAACATTGAAAGTTGACATCAAAATAGATGGTTAATATAGTACAAATACGTGGTTAATATAGTCGTGTTTTATTAATGGGTATATCAATATCAAGGTGTCTCAACTCATTAGTCATCAACTGAACTTCAATAAACACAATTCTGAACTTCATGAGTAACCATGATTTTGAGGTGTTCAAATACATACAGTAGATTATGTTGCATTACCTAAACATGATGGTTAAAAACATTCAAAATTGTGGTTAATGAAGTTCAGTTGATGGTTAATGAGTTGAGACACCTTTGCGAGGTTTTAAATAACGGTCGCGTTAAGGTTCTCGCGTTTTGGCTATTGCAAATGCTGCGATACCAATTCCAGTCGCGGTGTGAATCAATCACAACATTGCACAATTTTTGTTAAAATTATTTGTACTATCATATAATATAATGTGTAATAACTTAAATTAATGTTTTTTCATCATTATAAGATGTGTAATGTAAAAAATAATAAAAGAATAAGAACAATTTAGTAGCTGCTATTACTAATTTAGTCTAATTATGCATAATGCACTTCAATTAAACCTTGACTTCTTCATTAAACGCGATCTTGAACATACCTTAGGGTATGTTTGCATTGGTAATATAGGATGGAATGGAATTAAATGATATTTCATTGTTTGGATAACTCAAAAATGATGGAATGAAATGACAGGTAATGACATCCAAAAGTTGATGGAATGAAATGACAGGTAATGATATTCCATCGAGGGAAAAGTGCTAACAGACTGCCACACTAGCACATGCACATCATATTTTAATGACTAGGATGCCAAATTACCTAGTGAGGAAGATCTTTGGCAGCCTAGCCAATACAAAGCGTGACGTAGTGTGTGCCGACATGGCAGTCCAATAGCCACCTGACCACCAACTTAACATCAGAGACAGGTGATTTGACATCCTAGACATTAAGAAGTGTAATGTGACGAGTGGTGTACCAGCATGACAATTCCTTAGTTAGCTGAACATCAACTTAATGTCATGGATCAAAAATGTAAACCAAAAGTTGAACAAGAATTTATTGGGGACTAAAAGTGAAAACCTCATTTTGTAGGGACTAAAACATATTTAACCCTTCTTATTATTATATCTTTTTATTGTATTATCTCTTATTTATTAAATATTAAATAAAGGCATAAAAGAACAAAAATTAAACACATTCCAATTTATTCATTTTCCGAACGATGGAGTGAGAAATTTGTTCCATTTCATCATAACATACCCAAATAGTTTGGAACTTTGTTTCATTCCACTTCACTCTACTCCACAGTCTACTCCATTTCAATATGTTCCACTTCGTTCATCTTGAAATATCCAAACATAACCTTTAGCTTTGGTCGGGAGTTAGGAGGGGAAGCGAGGCTTTGGAGAAAGGGGAAGAACAAAGGGAATGGGAAGGGAGGATATCCATCATCTTGCATGAGGGGTTTAATTTTCTTCATAGAACTAAAACCCCTAATATGGGATAACTCAAAAAATGTATTGGGAGAGAACTTCAGAAGGTTTTGGAGGGCTTTAAAAAATTCTCCAAATCCATTTCATCTTTATATATTTGCTCAAAACAAATAATATTTTAGTCATAAGAATTATCGTCCCGTCGCCTACAAAAACATTCTTCCAAATAAGACACACGATTCGCATACAACTTGATGTTTGCTTCGACACCAATATTTCAGTATCATCCGTGATTGAAATTTTTTAGTAACAATAGTTCTAAACCATTCACAAGAAGGACTAGAATATAGGGGTGGAGAATATCCTACTCTAGGTATTCAAGAGATGATGGTTCTCCCTCCCCCAATTTATTCTCAAAATCTAAAACCGATCACTATTATTTTCGTGCTATTATTTATACTCTGTCATCCTTTTCCCTAACGAATTGTTTCAACTAGGGAACAGACAAAGCCTCACTCACTTAGGGATCAGCTAACACTCTTCCTCTCGGTGGTCATGCAACTTCTCTACTTGATGCACTCCATCCGTGACAAATCTTTTCTCATAGCTGTTTAAGCAAAAACCATCAGAATATCAAGATTTTCATAGAGAGCTAGCATCAACTAATCAACTTGCATGTGCTGTGTTGTTCCAGTGTTTTGAAATGGGTGACATGGTGGATTGCAATGCTGGATTTTTTGCCAACTGCTATGACCAATTTCTGAAGGATGGCGGTGCTTAGTTTTTCTCTTTCTAATTTCTCTTCCTATTGGCACAATTCACAATAGAGTGACCAGGAATTGAAGTTCTAATTATGGAAGTAAGTTACTTAAATGAGATTGAGTATGACCCACTATCTCATTGCATACTTCATGCAGTGTCTCATTCGACGCATAAGAACTTGATGGCATAAATCTCTAGTTTTGCTGACATTTCTGCACGTTTGGAGCTCAAGAATAAAAATGTGTATGTCTAAGTAAAAGGGTCATTTATATTGTAACTAACTTTAATGAAAGACATGAGACGGGATTATTGTGGACACCTATAATTTATAGGCAGGTTGAGACTGAAATTTTGGACAAAGGATCTCATCCTCGTAAAAAGAAGAAACCGACAATCAGTTTGTAGGTGCAGCTCAATTGGCGCCAGCCAAGTCTTTAAGACTTAGTTGCGATGTTAAAATTTGAAGGTCCAATCCTTAACCATGCCCACCTTTTCCCTTTCCACTACCTAGCATTGTTACTACCAAAATTAGAAACTTAATCAAGAAGCTTTAACTTTGAACCTGTAGAAGAAGAAACCAAAGTGCTTTGCAGCAATAACCAAAGCAGACTCATCAGGTGAAGCAGCTTGATATCTGATCTTTTCAGGGGACTCCTCACCCTCGGGAAGTACAGTATGGCATATAGCAAGGCATCTGAAGAATTCCTACAAACAAGCATATAGGAAAAGGAATATTACTTTCTCCTATCTAATAAGATACTAAACCATGGTACAAAATTGCATCATCAGAATTCATGGTATGAGCATAATGCAATGAAAGCAGCTTGTGTGCTTAACTAAATACAATCTTTAACAAAAAGCAACATATTTCAACAATGTGAATCAACATTTTCCCAAAAATGGAGGATCTAGATTGTGCAAAATGTATTTGAAAATTAAGCACAAAAGTATAAGACCTAATTATTACCTAGAAAGCACATATACGGAATGTAACAAGCATATGATATGATACAAATACAAGGACTTAAATCATAGAACGTGACAAGGCTATAGGCCAACACATAGCAACATAATTAAGCATTGCAAATCAACATTTTACCAAAAATGGAGGATCTAAATTGTGCCAAATGTATTACAAAATTAAGCACATAAGTATAAGACCTAATTATTACCTAGGACGCGCATATACGTCACGTAACAAGCATATAAAATGATACAGGTATAGGGATTAAAGTTTGGTACAGAATTCATGACAGATGGTTAAAGTTGAGTTATCTTGTATCATTGTTAGGATAGATGTGAACCAATAACTTTTGCATATAATAGCAAGGTTTTAAGCCAACTGTTTTTCCATTAAAAACCAAAAATATTTAGAAAAGCAAATATAAACAAACATTTTTACCCAGCAAGGATCACACTTAAAAACCAAGAACTCGAGACTAAGTAAAAAGATAAAACAGTCTGCTACCGCTATTTCAAAGTACAGCAAAATTGTTTACTTTGCAGACATCGGGATTAGGTTCATTCCTCCATGCTCCTCTCATAAGCCTAGCATCATCAAAATTAAAGCCCTTCTCATGCACAACATTGGGTGATCTATTTTCCTGTAGAAAAATAATAAGACATAATTGTGATCTTTCATTAGAAGTCAACTACTTTCTTACAATGCAGAAGTGTAGTACCTCAATTTTCATGGCATTGCGCTCGGCTATTCCCCTCTCAATTTCAGTCACACCAGTTCCATAGACCTCGCCTCCAATTGAACACTTGAAGAACTCCATTAAGTTTCTTGTTAGGGTCCCAGTTTTGTCAGAGAAAATGTATTCCACCTAATGGAATCAGAAAGTAATACTGATATTTTATTATTTACAAAATCTCAACAGTAATTAATAGACAAGACACATAACTTCTTGATTTGTTCTGTTTAAAGTTGGTTAGTCGCTTCAAAAAGATAGATGTGCGGGATTTTCTCCAAAGTAGAGTAGGAAAATGGTGGAAATGGAAATTAACAAACAAGCCACTACAGTGAACTTTCGGAGTACAAAAGCAGAAGAGGAAAACAATAATTCTTTCACTATGTAAATAAGTAAATTTTGAGCTGGATAGGGTAAAGGAGATTTTTAAAGAATTTTATCGGGCATATAAAGTGGGAACTTGGTGGAGATGTAACTGTTCTGAAAATCACTTTTCTTCTGGGTTCCTTAAAAGGCCTTTTTATCATTGTAGAAAGCTTTCTTTATATTGATTTTTTCTTATATTTCTTTTCCTTTGCCTTTAATCCTCGCAATGTTGCGTATATCTTGTACCCTTTCTTTCACTCTCTTCCTTTTGAATCAAGAATAATTATTTTATGTCAGGGAAAACAAGGGATATTTACTTACCTGTCCAAGTTCTTCATTCAGATTTGAAGTTCTGGCCAATGCCGGTGTATTGGTTTCAACGTGGTACATACCCAGATCCTTGTTGATGAATTGCGTTGATTGAATAAATTTTATCATCTGATACAATTACCGGAATGAATAACCTTTTCTCTTTATAAAGACAACAGCATATTTAGAGTACATAAATGACTGGGACACAAACCTCTATAGACACATAAAGTGAAATGGGGATGATTGTTGAGTAAAGTGTGATAAGGGTAAACATAGTCAGAAGAAAAACCTGACAAAGAAAACAATTAACAATTACGTTAAGAACAAAAGAATGAACAGATGTGGCTATTTATCTTGATGGAACAAGTAGAGAGTACCAAAAATCTGCTTTTTGGGTTGAACTGTGCTGAGCCCTCCTCTGATGAGTCAAGATGCAAGTAAAAATATTTTTTGTTTACGAAGATAGCACTGCAATTTACAAAAATCCAAAAACCATTCATTAATATATAAATATATATATATATATATATATATATATATATATATACTATAATGGGGATTACCTCATTCGTAACAATTTCCTTTTTTTCAATAAAGGGCATCATTCATAACTAAATTAATCTATAAAAGGGCCATTCCTCAACTTCCCATTCTGTAATTACAGTTCTTTTACTAAGTTGTATAGACTCATTATTATTTAGTTTATTTATATTATTAAGTTTATAATAAGACACTCCACACTGTAATTACATTCTTTTATGAAACTTAATACTTATGATGGACTTATCATCATTACTTAATATTTTAATTCTTAACTAAAAATAAAAATTGCTAGCAGTGAGTAATTTAGTGCCCATCAAAATGCTAGTACTGATAGTAACAGTAAAAGAAACAATAAATCTAATTCAGAGTTAGACAAACAGACCCCAGCCCTTCCTAACACTCGGGTCAAACATAAAGACCATAAACATTGGCATTAGATTAGAAGTAGTCCAGGCAAACTAATTATTTAACTCATCATACCTGCCTATGGCCCCGATAAAACACATCATAAAGAGAGTTGCAAATAGAGTGAGTATAAGCTTGTCAAGTTTCCTCTCCAGTGTACTTCTTTTGGAAGGAACATTCATTGAATTCATCATTACCTGTAATGTCAACTCAAATGTCAGCAAAACACATGAACAACTAAAACATGCACCGACAAGAAAGTTAAACATCAACAAAAACTGTTTTGAACCTAAGTTATTTCACATTTACAAAGGTACTCAGACAAACAGGACAGCCAGCATCTCAGTCAACAGCAACCAATTAGTAAGGAACTGAAGTGGAGTAAAACTGGTGGTGATATACATCAGGTGTGTTTGGTTTGTTTTATGGTTATCAAATCAAGATATGTATTGTAAATCAAAATACCTATTTTTAGAATCCTAAATTAAATCTTTACATGATTCGTAAAAGAAATTCCCACTCCAATGCGAGCCGATTGTGTTTGATTTCGTATCAAATCGAGATATGAATCGTATGAAACATAAGATACCTATGGTTTTTTGTTTTCATTTTTAGTTAATATATTTTCATGGCTTAAATATCATTTTGGTCCCTGCAATTACAGCAAATATTCATTTTGGTCCATGCAATTACAGTGAATATCCATTTTGGTCTCTGCAATTTTAAAAAAAAAAAAAATAGCCCTTGCAAATTTTAAAATTATTCATTTTGGCTCTGATGTCATTTTTAAGCTGATGTGTCACTTTTTTTTTGACAGATGAGGTGGCACATTTTAATGTTGCTGACATGGATTTGCCCATGTGGACTGCCACCTTATTAAAAAACCCTAAATCCATAATTTCATCAACTCCCTTCGACCTCATTTCATCTCTCTCACCCTCTTCTTTAACACGGCGGAGAAGCAATCGTTGATGGTTGGCACTAGCTTGCTTGCTTGCTTAGGAAAATAATGTGATCCTTTCCATATTTTCCACAAATGTTCAGGTTAGAGAAGCACTGAGGGAAGGCATAATGGGTTTATAAGGAGACACAAACGCAGTAAAGGTAACCTCCAATTGTTGCAGTTGCAGGCATCATAAATAGGAGATAATGCTCCTTTTTTCGACAAAAGGAGATAATGGTTCTTTGGTGTTCAATTTAGCAACCATAAATAAGCTTTGCAACAATTAAAGTTCCCTTTCTAATTCTAGGCCTCTCTGCAACATGTTTATTGCGCTGAGAGGGAGACGAGATTGACAGCAAATGAACGGTAGCAAAAAATCAATTTGCGGGTGACAGCAAATGAAGCATTTGAGGTCATCAATTTGGAGGAGTAATAGACGGGTACCAGAAGGGAAAGTGCAAAAATTTAAGGGTGAGATAGATGGATGAAAAGTTGATAGAAGAGATTGCAATGTTGCGGCCATGAATGAAAAGTTGAGAGAAGGGAATTGATGAAATTAGGGATTTCGGGTTTTTTAATGAGGTGGCAGTCCACATGGGCAAGGTACCCATGTCAGCAACATTAAAATGTGCCACCTCATCGGTCAAAAAAGAAAAATGTGACCATCGGCTTAAAAATGACATCAGAGACCAAAATGAATAATTTTAAATTTTGCAATGGCTGTTTTAAAAAATGCAAGGACCAAAATGATATTTAAGCCTATTTTCATTAACAATTACAAGAATGCAAACTTGCTTTCATTGAAGGTCTGTGGTTTGAGAAAATGTTTTTTGTTTTCATTGTGTTTTCACTTTTAGTTACCAAAAAAGAAATTACCATCATGGTATAAATCTTAAATCTTTGAAAATAAAGAGAACAGAAACAAGGTGGCAGTTTTGTAATTAAAAGCAAAAGAAAAAATATAAAACATAAAACACTGTCACAAGCCAGACATGCCCTTGGCTTCATGTGATCACTGTTTCTGTTGAATCATCTTGTCTTGTAATAAATAGCGATAGAGGGAGTTTGTAGAGGGTATCTTAGAAGTCTAACTGAATCTGTTAGAATGGAGAGCAACAGCTCTCTGTAGGGGCTAGGCCTTGTGGCAGTTAGATCCTTGTTCTACTGTAAATCTCTCATTATCTCAATCAATAGTACACATCTTTCTTTCTCAAAATCTCTCCAATCACTCTCTGTTTGGTGCTTGATCTTTGGTTCCTAACACTTCCCTTATGTTGCCAATTCCATAAACAAAGAAATCAATGCATATCCATCAAAATAGAAGTGATTTTCAGTTTATTGTAGCCCACCAAGGATGTCCACATGTGCTTGTTATCATTACAAATTACAAATTAATAACAAGAAATGCCAACAATATTTATAATAGCAGAACAAATGTAAACTGATAGCATTATGTCACCAATACCATTTCAACAATCAATGCACTACTACCATTACATATTTATAGAGGTATTAACGTTAGACATCATTCGTAGCACCATACCTTTGTTTCAGGTCCTGTAAAAATAACAACCCCAACAATATACTCTGTATTTCTGAGACTGCATCCCTGAAAATGCCGGAGATTCAATAAATAAATGCCAGTCAATTGTCTAAATTGATAAACAATATATAAGCATCTATTGATGGTGTCTAGCAATATAAGATGTTGAAAACAAATCTAACAAATAAAAACACCTCCTCACTCTGTCAAATGCAACAACTACGGCTAGTTTATAAATAAAACACACAGCTTAAAACAACAAAATGCTCCAAACAGCATTAGTAGGAGAAATAAACATAACATACTCGTAATAGAATCTGGTTTGGACTGAGGGGAAGTGTTTGCTTTTGAATCAAAAGATTTCCAGTAAAGGTATATAAGGAATTGTTTGGTTGTTCACACTGAACTTCACCTACAAATAGCAACAAGACAACTTGTCAGAAGTTACAACAGATTAATTTATCACTGGAAAATACACCCGTCAACCTGATAATAAATGAGTATTGCACAGACATCAGAATAATACGTTCTGACAACTTTCAATGAAAGGCAATCATTTTGAAGAGCCATAAAAAGTTCTGTCAAGGACAACCACAATATAGGAATTTCCATTAAAATACTACCAGTTTAGGAATAATTTTTTTTTGATTTAGGACCATTGCTGGCTACCCACGGAGTGTCCCAACGCTTTCAACGAAGGACTAATCTCCGCTCGCTACTTGCGGCAAGGATTTCGCTGGCCAACACGCCTTTTTAACGTGGGCGGGAATCGAACCCGGGAGCAAACCGGATCGACCCCCACTACGTAGCTCAGGGTAGCCCGACCACTGGGCTATACGTGTTGGTTCAGTTTAGGAATAATTAATCAGACAAGCAAATATTCAACATATTATGAGCACAAATTTACTAATATATCTGTCCTTTAATATAAGAACCTTTTGAGAATTTTGTCTGTCCCTTTTATAAGACCTTTTCAAATTGTTTGTTGCATTAAACTTTTTTTACTACTTCACCATCTCTTTCCTGTGAGTATTGGGGAAAGAGGCGGGGTGATGAATCCCAATACAAATTAATTAGGTGGAGAAAGAGAGTGATGAGTCCCAATAATTTTAATGATAATTTTTAAAAAAGAATAAAATTTTTTTTGATAAGCAAGAATAAAAATTGTTAATAAATTTAATGCAACTAACTAAATTAACCAACTTTCTTAATTTTTGTAAATTAGTTAAATGGGTCTTATATATAGGGATAGAGAAAGTAGGATTTTAGTATTGTGAACCCCAAATTGAAAATTCCATCTAGTTGGGGATCTGTACTCAGCATTATAAATGAAACAATTTATTGCATGAGTTTATAATACTTTTACCCAACCCGAATTTGCAACTGATCTAACCCTGGAGAATGGTGAATGTGTACATGAACATTTAAATACGCAAATGGAAAATAAGATTACAAAATTGTAGCTAATATCAGGGAAGATAGATAGAGATGAAAACTGGGGTAAAATAACAAGGAAAATCCAACAATATATACGTATATCTACAAGATACTAATATTATCTCACCAACTAAACTCCCACACAAAGAGGATGCCAAATGAATAGATAATGTACATCTTTGTAATCATCACAGTGGAAGCAAAATTACATCTCAAAGAAATCAAGGCATGTAGCCAATCCATAGTAACACACAAACACAATAGACTGATTAAGGGTCTGTTTGGAATGTCTTATTTAGGCTTATCTACTGGCATAAACACTTGAGTGTTTGGAATGTCTTATTTAGGCTTACCTACTCGCATAAACACTTGAGAGATTGTTCGGGAAAGCTTATGGAGGCAGCTTATGAAATGTTGATAATGTCACAAGCTGTTTTCAGCTTATCCTATAAGCTCAGGATAGCTTATGAAAGCAGTTTGACTTTATTTGATATTTTATTATAGATAAAGCTTATACATAAGCACTTATATAAGAAGCGACTATGCTATAAGCGTTTAACTAAATTGTTTATCTAAACAGGGCCTAAATGTGAATTCCTGTACTCATTAGATAGATGAGCCACAATTATGGTAATGCCACAAAAAAAATTACTACAAATGTTTTCAACAAAAAAATATTAAAAAATGGCCGGAAAATTTTCATCATGTCTCCTAGAACTTACAAAACAAATGTAGAATTGTAAGATCATTCACAGCAAATTTAATAAGGGCTAGTGACTGCAGAATTATAAGTTAATCAATAATTATAACTTAATCGATAAAAATATTCACCTTTAAACTCAGATGCTTTGTCTGGAGTCAGGTAATCCCAAGTCTTTTCCAATGCTTTCCTAATTTTCAAATTGGTCTCCCCATCCAAATTAGCAGTCTGTGACCCAAACCAAACATTAATAAACTGCAGTCACTGCTAAAGAACGTCAAAAAGATGCCCATACTAGATTGACAAAGATAAATAAATAAACCTCAGTGTAGCAGACACCATCTGCATTTGTACTTGCCAAGAAAAGCAAATCTGCAGGAAAGAATCCATCCTGCTTAACCTGCAACAAAAATCATTTTTTCACTATCACACAAGAACCTGCCTAATAGAAGATGTGAGCAAACATAGCAAGCATTATATGGAAAATAAGACTACAACATTTACAAGCTAAGCAAAAATAAAAAAAGGGCACAAGTGTAAATTATTAAGAAAGCCATTATCTGACAGGTGGCTGAAAAAATTATATAAATCATTTATACTAAATATTATACAATGCAAAGCTGAACCACTATTGTTATCTAGAAAAATATTGGTGGTGATAAAAAGATGTCTCTTGTCACTATATCAGTTATGAAATCTTTATGGGATATACAAGAGGGCAATACATTATACAATATTTTGAACATATGCCAGGAGGAGCCCACAATAACATGATAACCAACATCTTATGAAAGTTCTTAAGCATAGAGTCAGTGACCAATATAAATATCCTTCTATGTAAAAGTACTAGTTCAAAACAGCAATCCAAAAATTAAGCCTAGCACAGGAACATATAGCACACTGCACACTCACCTTGACAATGTCTCCAACCTGCAACTTTTTCCAGGGTATAGACTCCCACTTTTGATCTTGTAGAACATCTATCATGTTATTGTTTATGGCCATGTCATTTTGAAAACGTTTCTGTTGTAAGCAATTTAAGAGAAAACATAAATTAATAAAAGGGATTCACAATAAAATCCACTAGTCCTCAAAAAGAAAGCAATGTGTAAGAGCATAAATAATATTCTCACCCAGTCCTCAAAAGCTTCCTTAATAAGAGATACGAGAAGCACCAAAGATAGAGGAAGCACATTAGTTATTGGAGACACAGGACTACAACATCAGAAAACATGCAATTAGAATCATTCTAACTGTTTATATAGGTAGTTGGAAAGTACACTGGAAAAACATTCAACAAATAAAAAAGTACATATTACTGACTATGACCTTTGCAATAATCAAAGTTTGACGAAAAGCATGATGCAAGATCCAAGGAAAATCAAATAAATGTTACTGTGCGACTTTTATTTGAAGTTCATATAATAATAACGGTAATTAGGTAATTACCTTAAGAATGAATTAGTTAGAATTATTGAAGTTATGGGTTTTAGATAGAATAGACGGAAGAGAAACAATGGAGACTTTGAATTGTAATAGTGGTTTGATTAAAAAATACTAACACTAAGCACTAACCCTTATTTATACTAGCACTAACTAGACTCTTAATCCTAATAACGCAAACAAATAAAGAAATATAGAGAAAATATGAAAACCAAACCAAAGAGATAATCTAAGATATGCTAAACTACTCTAAGATACCATCCAAATATTAAGAGATGTTTATATTTATATATTATAATTAGAATTCTGTTAGTGTAGGGCTCTTTTAATAGAAGGCAAGATTGCTAAATTAGTTAAGCAGAAGTAGTTGGTTAACTCATCAGGAGGATTGCTTCTCCTTGAAACAAGATATACACTTTAACTCAGACATGTACATGTTACTCTCTTGATGTTTCCAACTTTCCATTTAATTCCAGATTTCTTTCCACCCAAATATCATTCTATTCCTTCTAATTCCTTGTTTGATTCTATTAAGGTTCATCAATTAAGTATCAAAGATATAGTCAACCATAATAATTAGGTGCCAAGAACGATAAATTGAATGGATTAATTAAATACAAGCTAAATCAATTTAATTCTAAAAGAAATTGTCAGAAATTCAACACGAGATCAGAGATTTACAAAGAGAGCATTTCAGTGAATACAACATCAACCGACTTACCACTATGTCAAACAGCATACTCTAGTAGACATGCAGTAAATGAACAAACAAATTAAAAACAAAAACAAAAAGCTCTATCTGTCTCTTGCATAATTGCCTGACAGAACAGCATACCCCAATTTGTAGAACTTTTTTGGCACACCTTATTAGGCATGATAGGATAACCTTTTACAATAAATGATGATGACTTTATCATACGGTTTCAGTACTATATTGTATGGTTAATCATCAAACTCTTCTTATACATTAAAATCTAAGTAGTCAATCCCGGAAAGCGGAGCGGAGCAGCCGACCACAAAAACGCTAAAGCGGTATAGCGGATAGCGGTATGGCCGCTATTTTGACCTCTAATGCAAAGAGGAAGAGGAGGAGAGTGGAGAGAAGCAGGAAAAGAGTGGGAGAAGAGGTGATGTCAAAGTATTTTTTAGGGAAAAAAAGGGTGGTGTAGTTAGAAAAGGGGTATTTTTGGAGAAAAGGGGGCTGCGGTTAGTAAAAAACAAGTTAAAGGAGGTATTTTTGGAGAAAGGGGGTTTGGTTAGAAAAAATGTTACTGTAGTTTTTTTATCAGGCTAGTTATTATAGATACAGTATTGTGTTGACCAGGAAAACAAAAGGAGCTATTTTTGGAGAAAGGGGGTATGGTTAGAAAAAATGTTAGTTTTTTTATCAGGTTAGTTATATTATTTCCTGTACTGATAAAAAAAAATATTATTTACAGTAGTTTTGGGCCAAGCCCATTACAAACCCTAGTTTTTTATGACCCGTTTTCCATCTTCCTCTCTCGTTCTATCTTCTTCCTCCAGCCGTTCTATCTTCTTCCGTGTTCTATCTTCTTCATCACCAAAAGCGGCCGCTTCAACTGCTAAACACCCCCTTCGCGCCGCTTTTCGCGGCCACCTCAACCGCTTCAGCAAATCCGCCACGCACAGGGAATCGCATCGCGCCAAGGCTGAAAACGCTCCGCTAAACTGCTATAGCGGCGCTATCGCGCGCTATTGACTACATAGATTAAAATAATGGTAACTTATTCAAGTCTTGAGGTGAAGGATTAGATTTGATTAGACTTTTATGCTTAAAGCTCATATAAAATCTTCTCCATTACTATTTCAAAAGTATTCAAGAATTTTAAGTAAAAAAATAACAATTAATATAAATTTTTAAACAAATAATTAAATTGCTTATGACAAATTACAAATCAAACATATAAATATTAAAAATAGAGATATCATATAAGTAAAGGAAATGTGGGTCAATACTTTGATAGTGATAGATATAGATGAAAATTGAAATATAGTTTGTTTAACAAAGAAAACGATTTCACTGGTAGTTTAAATTATGAAAAAGTAACATATCTAATGGGAAAGTTAGGTAAACTTAATACCGGGAGTAACATCCCAAGGAATATATTGGTAGGAACAACAACCCTAGATATTTTCTAAGAGAAGTGTTTGGTAAATCTTTAAATATTCCCAGAAATAAAAGTAGTTATAAAAATTAAAATAACTTTTATATTTAAATTTCACCTCATCTTCAGCGGAATCCAGATTCCCAACCTTTTTCATGAGAATGATGAAAGTTATCGGGAGTTATTTTACTCCTAGAAATTTTTATGTCTAGATATAACTTTTTTCAAACTTGTAACAAACATGAGAATACTCATTCCCAACCCATAAATTTCAAGGAATCTTAATCCTAGATTTGAAACAAACACCCCCTAAATATGTTTTTATTTTGAAAATAAATCTATTGTAATTAAGTATGACATTTTTCATAGTATAAAACTTATAAGTTAGTTTTCAATATTTTTAATTATATTCTTTTAAAAATTTAAAAAACTACACATATAAAAAATATAACATGAAAATAAAATTAAGTCTTAATATTCAATTATGTAGCAATACATAGATAATGGCAAATAAATAGTACCTATGACTATTTATAAAAATTATAACAAATACATATAAAATACAAGTTTATATTTTATACCATTGTGAGAATCCAAGGCCCCTTCAAGACTCTTTTAAGTCAATCACTAGTTATAATAAGAGTCAGTTAGGATAACTTTTCAATAAATATTTAGTGTGTTAGGATATGTGGTTGCTGTTATCTAAACTCACGTCAGAAACGAAGCTACTAGTTGTAGCTTTCTATTTGATGCGCGTCTACTGGCCTATGAACGCGGAAACAAACATTGGCTTAAAAGAATTGAGTGTACATACTGATTATGAGTTGTTTTTCAGAACTTAGGAATTAAAAAAAAACATAGAAGTTTATGTAGTTTATGTAGAAATGTGAAGACTTACATCATTCAATAACTTTTAGTAGAATACAAAATTAACTAATCCGGCCATTCAATTTGAATCACATGATATTAACTTGTTAATAAGAAACATTTCTTGTATTTTAATTGACTTGTATTTTAAATAACAAGCTATCCATTAAAATAAAGTAGTGAGATCAAATATCAATTAATTTTAAATTTGCATGAAATTTTATAAGCTTTATCTAATTGCTATGAACTTTTAATTACCTTTGGATTGATTAATTTTGTATTATATAAAAAGTTATTGATTCGTGTAAGTGGCTAAGCTTGACACTTGGTGACATTTGATGTTGTCTAATACAGTGTTGTCAAATGGCGGTTATGGCGGCGCCATGGCGGAATGGCGTGGCGGAATTTGAGCAAGCCGCCATACAAAAACGGAGATATGGCGGAATTCCAATGGCGGCGCCATGGCGGGCGCCACAAGGGTAACGGCCGTGGCGGCGTGGCGGTGAAAAGCGGAAAAACGAGAGATCTGTGTGTTGTTTGACCGTTATGTATGGTTTCTCAGATGCCATCTATGGCTTCTCTTATTCAGCGCATTGGCTGCGCAATCCGCAAGCGAAAACACGGGTCAAGAAGACCCAGTTTGTGACCCATTTGTTTTAAGGGTTAGTAAAATTTTAAAGTCCAGTTATTTTATTAGGGTAAAAGTTTGTTTTACTGTGAGTAAAAACGTTTCACTTATTTTATTAGGGTTTATTTTATTTTTTAAACGTTTCAGTCTCCTGTCTACCAAAAAAATGTTTCAGTCTCCTTCTCTCACGCTAACAAACATCTCTTTCTCTCTCTCACGCTTCTGGTTCTTCTCTCACCCTGTCCGTTTGCGTTTCCTTTCCCTCCCACCCTCCTGTTCTTTCGCGACGGCGTCTCCCATCCTCCTGTTCGTTCGCGACGGCGCCCTCTGCTCTGCTTTCTACTCACAATCTTCCTCAACTCTCTACCCACGCGTTCTAGCTCTACTTCTCTACTTCTTTGCTCTCTATTCTCTGCGTTACTGGTCTTCCATCTGCCTCTGTTTCTATTCTTTTGTATACTTCATATCTCTTAAAAAAAGTTCTATTCTTTTAGTTCTTCATAATAACTTGGAAAATGGTTAGGTTGGGCTGAGGAAGAGGATTAGAGAAAATTATTGTGTTTTCTTTGTTTTTTATAATTTTGTTGTTATTTTAATGTCTTAAATTTAATTAGAAGTATTTCTTAGTTGTTTAATACAATTTGACGGAGGCAAGTCATATTTTCTAATCAATTAAGTCTAAGGTTTTTGACATTTATTTATAGGTCATTAGATTATTTTTTGTTTTTTTTCAGTTTTTGAAATGTGTATTAGTATATATTTTTTAAACTTTTTTAAAAAATTGGTCCGCCATGGCGTCCGCAATATGCCGTTAAACCATCCGCCATATGTTTATGGCGGATTTTTGGCTTGCCGCCATAAACCGTCATCCGCCATTGACAACACTGGTCTAATATTAAATAGATACTAGTATTATCTTGCAATATACAGTATCAGGCATCGTGTTACACCACCAAACACTGTCTAGTATTACAATTTTATCAACCCTTATACAATCAAAGCCAATACTACCAAGTCTTATATTATCTGGCCTTATCTTATCATCCATACCAAGCAAGCCCCTAATGTCACAGCATCAGATGTGCTGTCCCCAGCTTTATAATAGCAACCACTTAACTCATGTCTTAAACCCATCTAGTAATCCCATGGCTTCTAAATCACCCTAACCCTCAGGCAACCCAATGAACCTTTAATCCACCATTTTCTATCATAAATTAAACAAAGTGTCAACCATGCATACAATATGAAACATAAATTCCTATTTCCAGATCTCATGAGGAATATCAATATCCAATGCAAGCATGCAGCTGCAGTACATCTTATCGATACAAATAATAACTCCATTAAAATTAAAAAGTGTCTGATTAATTGAGATATACTATTGCCAACACCTAGAAGAAACCAGCCAACTTAAGGAAGAAAAAAATGGTGAAAAAATAAGATGGTGCTATGCCCCTCCAGTGGGTATACTCTTCGGTCATGAATCACAATTAAGCTTGGAAGTTGCAAAATAATCACAAAACTGCAAATTAATAAATTTTAATAGCACTTGCATACCTAATTGGAGTGGTTGACAAAATTGAGATTGTAAGAAAGTAGAGATTAGCCACCCGTCTGAACTGCAGGACAAACAGGAATTTCTATCATCTGAGAAAACATAAAAACACTGATAATGTGGCCAAGGATAGACCCCATCATTTGAAAACGAGCAAAATTCAAACAACAAGGAAAAATGTGAACATAAAAATGTCAAAACAAATTTGAGCACATGTTGCTTTAACTCCGCATACTGAAAAGCAAGGACCTATTTTACGTGTACAAGAAAAAAGCAGCCATTTGACCCCAACCCCATTATCTTGGCAGTACTGATGATGGAAAAAAGAATGGTCCAAAGAGAAGGCAAAGCAAACTGGTCAGTAATGTACAATATGCCTGAAATTTTCTCATTCCAGGGAAAAGGTACGTTATTCCTTTACTAGGCTGGGACCCTCAAAACACATCAATTAAAAAACCAACCATGTCTATTTAATATTTATCAAAAAAAAGGTTCACGGATAACTATAGATGTAAAAAAAATCCCCCAACAATGTAAGAATTAAGATATCTTAGAGATCAAAATACACCATCTACAAGAGTTAACGTACTCTCAAAAGTGCTGAAAAATATAGTTCCAAAAATTGCAAGAACTACTGCTGTGGTAGACAAAGCTCAAATGTACCGAAAATTGCAAATCAAATACATCTCAAATGCTCTCCAAAATCAAAACATAGAGCAACTTACCTGTTCAAATAATCCTTTTGGCAGAAAGGTGAAAAAGTTGTATTTTGTAGTCGATATTGAATTCCCCTGAAATAATGGATAGACTAATCAAATTAAATCTAAATACAAAATCTACGCATGTGAAATACACAATATAATATCACACATGAATCTGGAAGCTAACAAACGGAAAACTAATAAATTTATCTCAAGGTGTATGCATGACAGTGAAAATAATAAGAAAAACAGTAAAAAAGAATCAATCCGATTTCAAATGGATTAATTGATTAATTAACAGTAAGACAAACTACATGTTGACTCCCTTTATGCAGCTAGCATTCATGTTAAAAACTAACATACAGTGTTGTCGATGGCGGATGGCGGTTTATGGCGGAGACCCAAAAAACCGCCATAAACATATGGCGGATGGCGTAACGGCATATGGCGGACGCCATGGCGGACCAATTTTTATAAAAAATTAAAAAATATATATACTAATACACATACAAAAAACACTAAAAAAATTTAAAAAAAATCCAAAAGCCTATCAATAAATGTCAAATTGTCATAAGCAACTAAGAACCACTACAAATTAGTCTCCATCAAATTGTCATAAGCAACTAAAAAGTAAGAACCACTTCAAATTAAGTTTAAGACATCAGTTCCGTTGGAACTGGAAGTTGCAGCAACACATGGCACCGAAGCTTGGGAGGAATTTGGTTGAGACATATTCTACAAACTAAGATTAAAATAGAACAGGAATAAAATTTAAAACAGAACAGATGCATTAAAACAGAAAAAAAACTAAAACAAAAAGAACAGATACATTAAAACAATGTGTCAAAAAAAGCATAAAAACAAAAACAGAAAAAACAAATAAAACAAAAATAAAAAAAATAAAACAAAGAGAGCAAAAAAAAAAGTGTATGCGAAGGAAAAAAAGCATGCGAATTGCGAACAGAAAAAAAGAACCTGCGATGATGATGAGCTGCGATGCGAACGAAGCGAGAAGAGAGTCAGAGACGGCTGTGAACCTGGTCGCCGTCGCAGGCGCAGCTGGTCGCCGTCGCAGGCGCAGCTGGTCGCGTCGCCTCCTTCACGCCTGCTGGTGGAGAATGGAGAGAGAACAACCAGTGAAGGGAGAAGAAGCAGTAGAGAACTGAGAAGGAAATGGAAAACAGAGGTAGAGGGAGAGAGAAGCGTGTGAGAGAGAGACTGAGAATTGGAGAGCGAGAGTGAGACGAGAGAGATGCGAGAAATAATTAGGGTTTTTGTTATTTAACCCTTTGATTCGGGTCGGGTACACGGGTTACGTCCCAAACCCTTGTTTTTTCTTAAATTTTTCGTACCGTCCGCCATTGCCCGTCATTCCGTCACAGGCGCCACGCTCATGGCGGCCGCCATGGCGCCTCCGACGACACACTGCCATAAATCCGTTTTTTCAAGGCGGTCGTTTGGAAATCCGCCACGCCATAGCGCTATGGCGCCGCCATGGCGGTTATTTGACAACACTGCTAACATATAAAAAGGACGAAACATTTGTAGCTTTTAAGCTAAACCTTTATTTGCATATGTCTGACTTATAAATAATGGCAATGTTAGATGTTACAATCTTTTTATGGTAAGCTCATCCATCCTAGATAATCTGAAGGATCCTAATTAGTAAAATATTACTTATTTATCTTGGAAAGGAAAAATCAACTCACCAATATATGCTTTACAAAATTTCAACTTTCATAGGCTAAACACTAGAAAGGAAGACCAAAATTGAAAAGGAAGGATAATGGTAGAGCAATTGGACCAAATAAAATACCTATTGAGATATGAAAGAGGATATGAAATTAAAGCGATAAGATGGCTCACAACATTGTTACATAAGATTAAGGTACCAGAGCATGTCAGACAAATGAATAAGTAATTCACTCCTTATATTTATGGACAAGGGTAACATACAAGAAATGAGCAAATTATAAGGGGATTAAGGCATTAAGCTCATGAATAGAACTATCAAGATATAGCAGAGGGTAACTAAGCAAAGATAAAGACGAGAGATCCATCTCATAAAAAATTAACTTACTCATACTGCTGGAAGGTGAACTAGTGAAGCAATATACTTACTACAAAGATTCATGAACAGATATCAAAGGAATCAAAAACATTAACACATGGTTTTCATTGATTGGGTAATGCATACTAGGGCACCTAGCCTACTGCCTAGAAGGTTATGTGAGAGACTATAGAGAAAATAGGAGTTTGTATTGCGGAAATAGGGACCAAACTACATTTGGAAATGAGTTGTATGCTTTCTTCTGTAATGGTGGGAGTTTGGTAGACAAACTTTGCACAAGGCCAACAAGAAGGCAAGAATAGTGAAGACGATGATATCGTAACAACAAATTTTCAATTTTCAGGAAATCAGGAGATGAAATGGTGATGAGAAAGATCACAAAGCACTAGTTTGATACCATGTTGCAATTAGAAGTATTGAAGGCGCGTACAGATGGGAAGAGAGACAACAGACTCTAAATGTGTAATGATATATTAGAAAATACAAAGTACTGACCCATATAATACTAATTTTAGACTACTAATTCAGTTAAATATCCATTAAAAAAATCAAGATACGAAGTACTAATCCCTATTTATCTCCTGACTCTAACTACTCCTAATCCTAATTAAACATCAAAACAATTCTAGAAATCATATTAAACATAGAAATCAATCCTTAATGACCACCTAACTGAGACGAAAAAGGCACTCCTCGTGCAATCCCCACAGACTATCTTCTTTTAAAGGATAAATCCAGTAAACACAACATATAAGTTTCTTTTGGAGTTTACAAGTTCAAAACAGTTACACACAGATTTCCAACCGTTTTGAAGATCAACCGCAACTCCACTAGCCTAATCCACAGAGATACCTACTCACCAAAGCCGAACTCACCTTCGATCTTTATCATAACTAAACATAAACTTAATCAACAAAGTAACCACTAACCCTGTGCTTTCAAAAAGTAACAAGCTTACTCAAACGAACACTAAAATATCCTGAACCCTTCAAAATCAATCAACCGCGAGAATTGAACAAAAACAAGTAATCAGTTAAGTCATATAAAATCGACGAGGACGATGAAGCGAACCTTGAATCGAACAGGAATATTGGCTTCACGATCGTTGCAGAAGATGGTACGGTGAGTTGGAGCCTGAGGCTGAACTCGTCCGAGTCGAACCGTTTGAGAAGGTACACGATGACTTATCGTGGAACTCGATCGAGAAGAGAAAGAAGATTGAATCCCATCCCATCCCTTCATCTTCCCTTCAATTTCTCAATATTTCATGCGATCGCTTTTCTTTCTTTTCCCTTTCCCTTTCTCTTTTTCTCTCAATCAATTAAATAGAATCCTTCCTTTGAAATTGAACAAAAATCTCAGGCGCAGGCGCTACTTGGATGTTCGTTTCGTTCCAACGCTGAACCTGAAACCAAGAGAGATTCAACCCCCCGTTTTTCGTTTTGCCAGTTTTACCCTTGCCTTTTCTATTTTCGATTTTTCTTTTCCCCCTTCCTTTTTCTTTTACAATAAGCACTTTGGTGGATTTAGTTGATAATTAAATCGACGGTAAAATATGTTTTTGTACCTACAAGATGGTATTCCTAAGTTTAGTCTCTGCGTTAACGAAATAGGTGTTTTGGTACACATCTTATTTTGTTGTTTTCAATTTTAGTTCCTAATGTTAAATAATTTTTTTTATAAGCTAATGTTAAATAATGTTGATTCTGTAACGGAAATCTGACTTGACTTTTACACGTGTAATTTTTGTAATCTACGTGGCACAATTAAATTAGGTGCCATCCACTTTTTTATCTATGTGGTTTTTTTCTTTTTTTAACCAAAACTTTCTGTTTTTTTTCCAAAAAAAAATATCATCTTCTTCCTTGCGCTGGCTAGCCATAAAAGGGGGAGAGAATTTCATAAAAAAAAAATTCTGAAATCATGTGCACAGAATCACCATCTTCTTCCTTGCGAAATCATGTGCACAGAATTTCAGGAAAAATTTTTCTTCAAAATCGCGAGAAAGAGAGAGAACTTCACAACAACAGATTCAACATTGACTCAACAACAAATTCAACGAAATTCGAATTAGGGATTTAGGTTTTGTGATGTGAGAAATCAATTTCGTTCTAGATTTAGAAATCATATTCGAATTAGGGATTTAGGTTTTAGAATTAGGGAATTAGGGATTTAGGTTTTCGAGGAAAATCAATAGCGTCGGCGAGAGGAAGATGAAATGGAAGCGCGGGGACAGGAGGGGGTGTCGCATGGTGGCTCTGGTTTTTTCTGTTCTGGTTCTGGTGGTGCTCTTCGAAAGTCATTGCTGGTACCAACTGAGAAGGAAGACGATGGGTGAAGTTTGTGAGTTCAGGTGGTGTGTGGTGTTGTGGCTGAAGAACCATAGAGGGAGTTGAGGGAAGTAGACTAATTTTGTTTTGAAAAAAACAAAAACTTAATAAAATAGAGTAAAATAAAAAGGAAAATCCACCTGGATAAAATAATTTAGATGTGGATGCCATGTAACCTAAAATGTTTGTGTGGCAATGCTGACTAGGTCTTCTATTAGTCTAATTAACGTCGGGGACTAAAATTGAAAACGGCAAAATAAGATGGGGACCAAAACGCCTATTTCGTTAATATAGGGACTAAACTTAAAAGAACCTGATATTGTAGGGACCAAAAACATATTTTACCCTTAAATTAAATCAGCAATACATGATGGAATAATTGAGAATTCTTGAGGACTAGTTATCAACAATGCCACCCCTGTTAAGGTGTGAGCAACCTTGTTAGCACCCATCCTAGCAAACTCTACACGAGAGTAACAATTAAAAAACGAAAATAAAGTCTTACAACCTTTAATCAAGGAGCCAAACTCTGAAATGATAACACAGTTGGAGTTAAAAGCGTCAGCAACAAATTTAGCGTCCATTTCTAAAATAACATCTTTGAAACCCATATCGCGAACCCAGCTAATGGCTATATGAAGTCCCGGAGTTTCGCCTGAAAGAGCATCCAAAACGGGAGAGAAGCACATAGTCTTAGTTGTTATAAAATTACCACTGGCGTCTCGAAGGCACATACCAACACCGACCTTATTGGATGTCAAAGAGAATGCAGCATCCACGTTACACTTCACAAAACCATCTCTTGGTGTTGTCCAAGTAACCTCAGCGCTAGTTGTTGTTGCCACCGACCCTTTGAAGCTCGGTTATCCGAGTAAATTGACTCATTGCTAACCTGCTATAGAGTTATCGAAATTTAATTTAGTGCGATTCCGAACTCTTTGAAGCTCAGTTAGCCAAGTAGATTGACTCGTTGCTAACCTGCTAGAGTTATCGTAATTTAAACTTAGTGTGATTCCGAACTCTTTGAAGCTCGGTTAGCCGAGTAGAATGAATCGTTTCTAACCTGCTAGAGTTATCTCAATTTAAACTTAGTGCAATTCTGTTGTCGTCAAACTCTTAGGTCCTAGCCGTGGGATCGGCCAGAGGTTTGGACAGTCTTTGATTCCTATGTTCTTCAAGCAATTGCGCCGAGGAGGAAACCCTACCCCTCGACTGTGGGTATCCTGAATCCTCTAGAAAGGGTCAAGTTGAGTGAATGGGACGCGAGGGTTGGAGTATTCTACTATCCTAATGCATAAATGTAAAATAAAGATAAAGTGAGGTAAAGAAGATAAAATTGGAATAAACGTAGAGTTGTTTGATTGATGTGTGCCTCTGTACAATTATCCTCTTCCTATTTATATACATAGGCCCTCGTCGGCCACTACTCGAGCCAACACTTTCCTACCGTTGGATCAATCAAAGATTAACGACTATCATTGTTCCTAAGCCCTAAAGAGACGGGGTAACTACCCACGATCCCACTAGCACGGTTAGTGGGGTAAAACTCTTTCGCTCCGCTTTTCACGGCCTCGCTCCTTCGCTTGATCTTCAATTGTTCTCACGTTCTATATTCATGCTTCCTCTTCCTTGCCTTCCAAGCAAGTCTACCTTACCTCGGTCACTTGGTTACTCGGCTGACCTTTGTCCTCGAACAACAACTCAGGCACCCGAGCCACCCTGGCAGTGGCACTCTATAGGCTAAGGCTTTACTCTCCCTCGGCCTAGCTCATTGTTCCTTGGGCTTACCCCTTCCTCGGGGAGTTTGTGTTGCGGTACGCCTCGAGGGCCTCTCTTGAGTTCTTTTCTTCAGCAATTATCTCCTAAGATTTAGTCTAATGGCCTAACTCAACAATCTAATCCTTTTCTATTTTTCCCTCATCCCTCGGCCCACGACGTAATCATTTTTGGGTGTTAACAATTGCCCCCCTTTTTGTGTTGCCGTATGGCCACGAGGACGTGACTAATGGTACAAAAACCCTTGATACTACTTGATGTGACGGGTTGAAGAGACTGGCCTTGTAACATCCCCAAAATAATTAATGGAATTATTTGGATGTTAACCCAATTAAACTAATTTAGTACTCGACTGGTAAATTTAATGAGTGCTAAAATTATTTATTGGTTGTCATCGGATCGTTAACCGGATAATACGGGTCAAGGATGTTTTGGAATCGAAATAAGAGGTTTCGATCAATATGGTAATTTGACCGCGTTACAGCTTATATATTAAATAAATAAATATAAGTGTGTGAGTGTGTGTTAAAAAGAAAGGAAAGAAAAAGAATTAAGAAAGAAAAGAAAGAAAGAATGCGAGAGAGAGTTACAGAGAGGAGAAAGAAAGAAAAGAAGAGAATGGGTTTGGGAGGAAGAAGAGGAACTAGAGAGAGATTGGCTTACCGAAACGACTTCCTTCCAACACGAAAAATGTTCGGCGTTCCTTCCTCTTCGATTTGGTACCAACATTATCATCATCAACTCACTCTCCATCCCTTTGTCATTTTCGAATTTTGAGACAAAATTGAGGGATTTTGTGGTGTTCATTTTCGTTTTGGGTCATGAAGCATGGAAACTTGAAATGGAAGCTTGGGTATTAAGGCTAGGGCGATTTTGAAGGAGCAAAGGTTAGGGATTGAGAAATCAAAATAATTGGGGTTATGTGTGAATAGTGTCATGGAGGTTAGGGGAGGAAGATGATGAATAGTGTTCATGAAGGATTTCGGGGAATTCGGTTTCACGGTCAAAAGATTTCTCGAGGTCGAGTGGGAAGCTTTGGGAGCGGATACGGATGTCGCCGGAGCGTGGAATTGTCTCGGGGAGCGTTCGTGTGGTTACTCGGTGAATTCGGCTCGATCGTGGTTCACGCTTCAAGGGTGAGTTTTACTCACGTTTAGGCTTTTGAATTAATAAACTTAATTTGTGAAATGTGTCTCGGTTTTGGTTCGTTATCGAAAACGTATTTTGTACGAAAATCGCGTTTTATGTCCAATTGGTTTTTGGATTTATTGATTGATGATTAATATTGTTTGAATATGTTTTGGACTGTTTTTATGTTAAGACTGGACTGGAACAGGTATCGGAATTGGTCGGAATTACGAAAAATGCGAAAATGGGATAAAATGCAATGCTGTCAAAAACGCACGAGTCGTGCGTCCCAGACGCACGGACCGTGTGTGTCATTCTGTTTTTGTTTTCAAAAATGCGTTACAGGGCGCACGACTCGTGCGTGTGGGAGCACGGACCGTGCGCTGTGTTCTGTCAAAATTTTCCAAACTTTCCCGAAATGATCCCGATTGATTCCAATCCTCTTCTAATCGTTTCCTAACCCTTCTATAATGATATTAGGCTTATAATGCCATGATTTTGGGTATGTTTCAAAAGGGTTTTATAAAATACTTTTGATGTTGAAATCTTTTCGAAAAACCGAATGATAGTACACGCGTGCGGATATGTTTATTAATAATAAATCGGACTATGAGTCCTACGTGGTACGGTAACTGACGCGGGATGATTAATATTTAATTGTCTAAACCGGTCTACGATTCACGATATATATATTATATCGACTATGGGAAACGGCCCGATGCGGGTGTTATGTTCAATATTGGTCTGAATGTAAATGAACTAAATGTTCATATGATTGTAGATATATATATTATATCGAGTTTGGGTGACGACCCATGTTGACATACTAGGCGGGGAAGTCATGAACCCTTACCCTAGGCTCTGTGCCATTAGGAAACACTATTGGTAATGGGGTTCGCCGGGATTAGCAAGTGGATTGCGGTCGGTGTTGTGTCCAAAGTTTGTACTACGTTCATCGGGATTAGCAAGTGGATTGCGGTCGGTGGTACGTGGAAAGGCCTAGGATATTAGTTCATCGGGATTAGCAAGTGGATTGCGGTCGGTGTCCTACTAGATCGAAGCCTTATTGTATGATTCACCGGGATTAGCAAGCAGATTGCGGTCGGTGTTGTGTCAAATCTTAAAAATGTTTTAAATGGACCGAGAGTGTTAGTAGGGGTCTCGGTAGAACTCACTGAGATTGTATCTCATTGTTTATATGTTGTGGTTTTACAGATAAACAGGGAAAGTGGAGATCCAAGAGGCACGAGTAGGTGGTACTCGGATGGTTGCTGAAGACTTAGCTTTTATGCTTAAGTTATGTTTTCCCTTGTTAGTTATGTATCACGGCATTATGACTTTAACTGTTGTAAAAGTTATGTGTTTATTTTCGCTTTCTTGTGCGATATTGAACACTGTATTTCACTGATGGCTTATGGTCTTATTTATGTTTAAGACTGTTCTGTTGTTATTCAGTGAAAATTTTATTGTGGTGTTCGGTATTTAAACAGGAAATATATCTCTGATGTTTTAGGAATGGTGCACTTGGGTATTTTTACTCGATAAAAATACCGGGGTGTTACAGGCCTGCCGTTAGGTGACACTTGGCGCTTCCCCTTACGCAGAACGATAGGGCCGCGCAACGGTTCCCAATGTTGTGCAAGCTATAAATAGCCTTCATCATTGCCACACACGGTTGTTTGCTTTTCTTGAAAACGATTCACCCTGTTCGCTATTTTCTTTTCCCCACGAACCAGACCTTCTTTCTTTCTATTGCTACCATCATCTCTTTTCACCATGTCTTCAAACTCTGATTCTCAAAATCAAGAACATAGTTACGGTGGTGATGACAGTCAGACAAGCTCTTCTTCTCCTGGCCTGTCTTCGGCGAGTCCTCCTCTTGGGGTTTCCCCGCAAGATGTTCTCGTTGTTGTTTCCGGTGGCGTCACGGGGCAGCCCACCACCTCTGAAATCCGTGAAGGCTTTAACGCCTTCAAGCAAATTTTCAACGCTTCGGCTCGTCCTGGCTTACCAATCACCCAAGATTGGTTCACCGTCAACGCCAGAGTGTTAGAGACTAGGGGTTGGGCCAAGCCCACCGAAGACTACCATGCCTGGTTCGATAGGATTCACCTGTCAAGAAGGGTACTTGGAGAACATGGGGCATTCGCGACATAATTGCTCTCTCTGCTTTCACCATTCCCCACAATTTCGATATTCTATTGCCTCTCTTGGGCTTCTGGTCTTCAGACATTCTATTCACATGGGGTATGATCACCCCCACCGTTTTGGACGTGTCTGCCATTACTGACATGTCTGCATTTGACCGATGTGTCCACCCCGCTAGGTTGCCAAAGAAGGTGAATTTTGGCCAAGTTCATGTTGGAGGTGTCTACTCCAAGTTTCTGATTGCGAACTCAAGGTCTGATGCAGATATCACTGAGGAGGAGCACACCGCTTTCCTTATGTACTTCTTTTGTAGGTTCTTTTATGGGATTGCCTCTGCAGGTATTGTTCAAGGGTTGCAGCCCTTTGTCGCCATGATGACCAGTGGTAAAGTTTATGCATGGGCTCCCTATTTCCTCGACGAGCTTTATCGGGGCATCCAAGTTATGCTCGACCAGATTAGGGATTACGGTCGAGTCTCCAAGATTCAGGGTCCCATGTGGTTCCTTCAGTTATGGGATACCCTCTACTTCCCCCACATTCTCTCAGTTGGACTGACTATCCCCAAGTGGCCAACCAATAAGTGTTTGGGTCCTCAACTCTCAGCCACCCCCTGCCTTCGGCTGACTGCAGCTCAATTCATGAAGGAGCTTTTGCGGACGATTACAACCAAGATTACATGGTGTCCAGTGCTGGACAAGAGGTATGGTCCTTCCTAGATTTTTGTTCCTCAAAGAAGACAAGCCCAACTTTCTCTCACGGAGCGCAGTACTTCTCACGACTACTAGCGATCTGCCCTGGTGGCCAGGGACCTGCCAATTGGCTACATTGCTACCTCTCGTTACAGCGGAGCTCTCGCAGAGTACTGCTATCCTAACTTCATCTGCAAACAATTTGGATTAATGCAGCATGTCCCTCTGCCCCATCAAGCCTTGAATGATTCTCGCCGTCAGGAGGGTTTATCGGATGGCTAGGTGTGCAAGATGATCACTGACAACTACTACAAGGTCACTGAAAGTGTGTGGGCGCACTATGAGGTGTGTCCGGGGGAGACCAGTGCCTCCACCAATTAATGGCTTGGCATTAAAGACCTAGTCTTCCCTCGGGCACTTAGTGATTATCTCTCCAAGTATCTCGGCCAGCCTCACACAGTTCCGCCCCCTTTTGTAGCACTGGCCAGTACCAGCACTGCTCCTTCTACTGTTAAGAAGGCGTGTAAGTCCGCAGCTTCCGTTCGGCGGCCATCCACTCGGTCTCAGTCGACCGTTTGTACATTTTCTATTTCTCATGGTGCATTCATTATTTACTACCCCGCTCTTCTCTTTTCTCATCTTCGTCTCCCTGTCAATTGCATAACCATCTGCTGACCGTGATGTGGAGGATGATGATGATGGCCTCATCACCTTTCGGCGGCAGTCTACTCGGCGTACTCTATCGGAGGCTTCCTCACAGCCAGTGGCCAAGAGGGTTGTTGTGGTGGAAGAAGACACCCCTCGCCCTTCCAAGAAGTCCAAGGTACGGTGCTTTCCCCGTTTTCCTTCTTCTCGTTTGCTGGCTCCTCAGTTTTCTCACGGTTATCTTTACCTGCAAATGACCGATCCTCCGGTTCTGGGCAAGACTTTGATCCCAGCTCAACATTCTCCTCCTATTGCATGTCCTCCTCCTCCTCAGTCAGATCCCAAACCAATAACTAATGCAGAGGTGGCTTAGTATTTCGCCTCCCAGAGCCAATCTCAGGTGGTTCCCCTTTGGCAGAGAAGTTGCAAAGATTAAAGGATGCTCTTTAAGGGGGAATTATCACCGATCCTACCCAGCTCTCAGATCTGCGGTCTCTGGCCTTTAGGCTAGCGTCCTTGGAGGACTTGCCAGAGCAGAGGAGGAAAGCCCTGAAGGACATAGCTTACCGGATTCGAGAGATTTCTCAGATCTATTCGGCATCTCGAGCTGCTCAGGACACTGCCCAACAAGCATTAGATCACCTGAATGCCCTACAGGCCGAGAAGAAGATGTACCTCGTAGCCTACGGTAAGAAGGAGGCAGAACGCCAGTTGGTGCTAGCCGAGGAGGAGACGGTCAGGTGTTGCATTGGGGAGATTGAGACTTTTCTAACAGAGCCCCAACAGGACTTGTAGGTTTTACGTCCTCCGCAGGAAGAGGCGACCAACAGGCTAGCTACGGTCTCAACAGAGCAGACCTGTTTGAACCAGCGCATCAAGGAGCTAGAGTCCCAGAAAGGGGTATTTACTTACGACAGGGAGCGTGGCCAAAGTGAGTTGCAGTCTGCAATCTCTTCATGGGAAAGGCTTCGTGTTCGTTTGGCAAATTCCTCCGTCGTTGCCCCTTTTGTCGTTGAATCCTTGGTGGCCGCCAACCCTGATCTGTTACCAAGTGGCTTCAGTCTCAAGAGGGGGGGTGAATTGAGATTTTAAAAACTTCTCCCCTTTTTAACGACTTAGATTAATTTTCGCGCAGGTTAATGGAAGCGAAGGAAAAAGAAAATAAAGCAATAAAGAACACAGCAGATTTATACTGGTTCGTTCACCTCCTAGTGACCTACGTCCAGTCCTCATACCCTTGTGAGATTTTCCACTAACACAACAAGGCTTACGGGTGCCTTGGAAACCTTTACAGACTCAGGCACTCTTCTCCTAGGATACCCCACCTATGAAGAGCTCTCAAATCTATTACAACAATAACAAGAGATACCCCACCCTTGTTACAACCAGCTGCCCCAGAAAGATACCCCACTTCCTAGTACAAACAGCTACCCTAGAGAGATACCCCACTCCCTAGTACAAAATACAACAATAAAACAATTACAAATGTAAAGACCAAAATACCTCTTGTGTAGGCAGATATTACAACTTGAAATTTCCCCAACCCGACTAACCCTTGCGAGAGATCAGCTTTGACCGATGAACAGTGCGTGAAGAGCAGAAGTGAAAATGTAAAAGGGTTGTTATGCGTTTGATGTGTTTATCGTGAAATGGGTTGTGTCTCAATTTGTGAAGCCTGTATTTATAGGCTTTAGAAAAAAATATGAACGTTGAAACAATTATGGAAATGATGAAATCGATTGTATGCCTGAATTGCCTAAAGATGATAATCGATTTTATGCCTGAATAGATCTAGGATGATGATCGATTATGTGCCTGAATAAACTATGGAGACAATCAATTATGTGCCTGAAATATCCTAAGATGGTAATCGATTCTTTGCTTGTTTGAAAGGAGATGAGAATGGATTTATGGCTTTAGTGCAGGAGGGAAATCGATTATGTATTAAGTTAAAAATAGTTGGAGTCGATTTCTTTCTTTTTGAAACAACTTGGTAATCGATTCTGTGCTTTAGAAAATAGTTGATGAATCGATTACTCTCTTTCATTGTGAGTTGAAAAATCGATTTTGATGTTGAGATAAAATAGTATGAATCGATTTCTTTCTTTCTCAAAATAGTTTTTGTGTTTACGTGTGCATGCATGCATTTTGAAAATAGTGAAGGCATGAGACTGTGAGATGAGCTGACCCTCAGAAGCGGCTTACAATATTTCCTAAGACAATCTCCAAAGACCTAGAGACTACCATTAATTCTTGAGTCTTTGATTGGCTTGGATAATTATTGTGACTTAGATAATTTGTCACTTTGGCTTCGGTCACTTTCATCATCAAAACCTCACCTGCAATACAAGTTACCTGTAGTACAAGATATCCACATTCTCCCCCTTTTTGATGATGACAAAACTTGACTCATCTTTAGGTGGGAGGTTAGTGCATCAAACAAATAAAACATATATATATGACTGTATACTCCCCATTACTTGATGCTCCCCCTGTTTTATTGACTAGATGCAAAGTGGCAATGCTATAACACTAACAATTTTAAATGCTTAATGTGACACTATATTTCTCCCCCTTTTTCTCATGATCAAAAGGGTAGACATATGATAAAGTTTGTGAATCTAAACAGCATATGTTTCATTCAAATAGAAGAGGAGTCAATGATTCCAAGTTCTCTTCGAATGAAAAAGAAGCTTTCTTTTTGTAAAGGTTTTTGTGAAAATATCAGCTAGCTGTTTTGATGATTCAACAAATTCAATCACACAATCGCCTTTTTGGACATGATATCTAAGAAAATGATGTCTAATTTCTATATGCTTGGTCCTAGAGTGTTGAACGAGGTTCTTTGTAAGATTGATGGCGCTGGTGTTGTCGCATTTTATTAGAATATGATCTAGTTCTACACCATAGTCAAGAAGTTGTTGCTTCATCCAGAGGATTTATGCGCAGCAACTTCCTGCTGCAACATATTCTGCTTCAACAGTTGACAGTGCGACACTGACTTGTTTCTTACTATGCCATGACACTAAAGCACTACCTAAGATATGACATGTTCCACTAGTGCTTTTTCTATCCAGTTTACAACCTGTAAAATCAGAGTCAGAATATCTGATAAGACTACATGTGGCGCCTTTGGGGTACCACAGGCCAACATTTTGTGTTCCTACAAGATATCTCATTATCCTCTTGACTGCTACTAGATGCGACTCTTTTGGATTTGCTTGATATCTAGCACACATGCAGACACTAAACATGATATCTGGTCTACTAGCAGTTAAGTAGAGAAGTGAACCAATCATACCTCGATATTTGCTCAATTCTACCGGCTTACCTTCTTCATCCTTATCTAAGTAGCATGAGGTGCTCATCGAAGTGGTCATTTCTTTTGCTTTGTCCATTTCAAATCTTTTGAGTAATTCTTTGCAATATTTTGCTTGAGAGACGAAAATGCCGTTCTTGGTATTTTTTATTTGAAGTCCGAGAAAGAAGTTGAGTTCTCCCATCATTGACATTTCAAACTCATTCTGCATAATACTAGAAAATTCTTTGCAAAGCAGTTCATTAGTAGCACCGAAAATAATATCATCCACATAAATTTGTACGAGCAATATATCATTTTTGGACTTCTTTATAAATAGTGTAGTGTCAACTTTCCCTCTTTGAAAATCATGTTCAAGTATAAATTTACTTAGTCTTTCATATCAAGCTCTTGGAGGTTGCTTCAGCCAGAAAAGAGCCTTTTTGAGTTTGAAACCATGATCAGGTTTTTCATAGCTTTCAAAGCCAGGTGGTTGTTCAACATACACTTCTTCTTGAATGAAACCATTTAAGAATGCACTTTTGACATCCATTTGATATAATTTAAAATCTATGATAGATGCAAAAGCAAGGAGCATCTGAATAGCCTCTAATCTAGCTACGGGTGCAAAGGTTTCATCATAGTCTATTCATTCTTCCTGATTATAACCCTTAGCTAGTAGTCTAGCTTTGTTTCTAACTATTATGCCTGACTCATCTAGCTTGTTTCTAAACACCCATTTTGTGCCTATTATTTGATGCTTATCAGGACTGGGAACAAGATCCCACACTTTGTTTCTTTCAAACTGATTTAACTCTTCTTGCATAGCGATAGTCCAATGTTCATCTTCTATGGCTTCATCTAGAATCCTAGGTTTAATTTGAGATACAAAAGCCATATGATCACATGCATTTCTAAGAGAGTTTCGAGTAGTTACCCCTTTTGTTACATCACCTATAACATTTTCAAGCGAGCGGTCCCTTGGGATTCTCCATTCCTTGGGTAGCTCACTGCTTGATCCTTCTTCAATCTTCTCTTGAGGAGTGGATTTTGTCCCTTCCTATTTATATTTCTTCTTTTCATCTAACTGTAAATCTTCATGTTCATCTGCAACATCGTCAATAACCTTTCCCAGCCTTTTGGGGTTAGTCTCATCAAATGTAACATGTACAGATTCCTCAATTACTTTATTTCTTTTATTGAAAATTCTAAAGGCCTTGCTAGATAAAGTGTAACCGAGAAAAATTCCTTCATCAGCCTTAGCATCGAATTTTCCTAAGTTATCCTTTTCATTATTTCAAACAAAACATTTGCAATCAAATGTGTGTAAGTGTGCAATGTTTGGTTTTCTCCCCTTGAAAAGTTCATAGGGGGTTTTCTTTAAAATAGGCCTAATCAAAACTCTATTCATAACATAACAAGCAGTACTTACAGCACTCGCCCAAAAGTATTTTGGGATGTCGTGATCATTTAGCATTGTTCTGGCAAGTTCTTCCAATGATCGATTTTTCCTTTCAACCACTCCATTTTGTTGAGGAGTTCTAGGTGCTGAGAAGTTGTGATTGATACCAAGTTCATCACAGAAGCTTTCAAACCTTTCATTTTCAAATTCTCCACCGTGATCGGATCGAATGGAGATGATTTTCAATTCTTTCTCATTTTGAATGCTACGAGCAAGCTTCTTGAATGCTCCAAATGCCTTGCTCTTATTTGAGAGAAAGAGTGTCCATGTGTACCTTGAATAGTCATCTACTATAACGAGAGCATAGTAATTTCCACCATAACTTTTTGTCCTTGAGGGACCAAATAGATCCATGTGTAACAGCTGCAATGGTTTGTTAGTAGACACAATATTCTTCGATTTAAAAGACACTTTGACCTGTTTGCCCTTTTGGCATGCATCACATAGTTTATCCTTTTCAAACTTGATTTTAGGAAGACCACTAACTAGATCCTTAGACACTAACTTGTAAGATGGTCCATATGAATATGAGCTGTTCTACGATGCCATAACCAAGAATTTTCTTCCTTACTAATGAGACAACATGCATTATGAGATGAAACACTATCAAGACTCATCATGTATATATTTTCTACTCTGTTTCCTATCATTCTAACTTGTTTGCTTTGTTTATCCTCAATGATGCACGAACCTGAATCAAATATTACCCTATTTCCTTTATCACATAGTTGGCTAATTCTTAGTAAGTTATGTTTAAGACCTTCAACATAAAGCACATTATCAATAGCAGTAGATAAATCTTTACCAACTTTACCTTCACCGAGGATTCTTCCTCAGTTGTTGTCACCATAAGTCACATGACCGCTTGATCTGGGGGTAAGAGTTAAAAACTTTGTTATATCTCCAGTCATGTGCTTTGAGCATCCGCTGTCAAGGTACCAATCTGACCCCCGTACCTTGAAGCATACCTCATTTTCGTTTTCGCTTTCATGATCTGCCATAAGTGCGACTTGAGCTTCCTCAATTTCTGACTCATCTGATGAATCCATGTCATTGTCTTCCCGTGCAATGTAGGCTTTTCTACCTTTGTTTTCCTTGAATGCCTTCTTTTCTAACTTTGATTCATTTCTTTGTAGATTAGGACATTCCATCTTCATATGCCCGGGTTTCCCACATTCATAGCAAGCAAGAGGACTGGATGAGCTTTCTTTCCTTTTAGGGTTGAAGTTCTTTTTAGCATAATTTCTCTGTTTCATGAACCGTTTGAACCTTCGAACCATAAGAGCCATGTTTTCCTCATTTTCATCATCCCCATTTTCTGAATCGTCACTCTCACCAAGTCGACTTGAACTAGACGCTTTCAGAGCCAAGCTTTTCTTTTTCTTGTCTGTATTTTCGTGCTCAGTCAAACGAGTGAGCTCTAGTTCATGCTATTGCAGTTTACCAAACAGAGTGGCAAGTGACATGGTAGCTAAATTCCTTGATCCAGCTATAGCAGTTACCTTGGGTTGCCATTCTCTATTCAGACACCTTATAACTTTGTTGATCAGATCTTTAGTAGGGAATGGCTTTCCCAGTAGAATTAGTTGATTCACTATGTGAGTGAACCTCTTTTGCATCGTTTCACCTGAATTCATTCTGAATAGCTCATATTCTCTGATCAGAGTATTTGTTCTGGCCCTTTTTACTTCATTAGTACCCTCATGAGTGACTTGCAGATTATCCCACATTTCTTGAGCATATTTACAATTTGATACTCTAAAGAACTCATCAGGACTCAAAGCAGAAGTAATAATATTTTTAGCCCTTAGATTGTGTTGCATTTTTCTCTTTTCACCATTAGTCCATTCAGCTCTATCTTTAACAGTAAGAATACCATTTACCATGTGCGTGGGGAAATAGGTGTGAATACCTTGTATTGCAGGATAAGTTTTGATGATGAAGTGGTTAAGAGGTTTTGATGATGAAAAAGACAAAAGCTAAAGTTGATAATAGGAAAAAGGCAAAGTCAAAGTTGATGAGAAAGACCAAAGCTAAAGTTGATGAAAGTGACAAAATATCCAAAGTCACAATCCAAGACAATCAAGCTCAAGAATTGAAGTTTCAAGATATAAGGGTAGTCCTTATAAATAAGGGTAGTCCTTAGGGTTTGGGTGTGTCTTAGGAAAAAGTGTAAGCTCTTTCGAAGGTCAGCTCATCTCTCAAAGTCCCATGATTTTCAAAATGCATGCATGCACACGTAAACACAAGAAGCATTTTTGAAAAGCATAAAATCGATTTTCTCTATTTTATTCTATACATAAAAATCGATTTTCAGGTCAATACAAAAGCTAAAGAATCGATTCATACTAGCTTCACTATGTATGCAAATCGATTCCTAAGTATTTCTAAAAAGGAAGAATCGATTCATACTATTTTATACTAAGCATAAAAATCGATTCTCAAGTGTCTTTAAAAGGAAAGAATCGATTCATATTATCTTTACCAAAGTGCATAATCGATTCACAAGTATTTTTCAAAAAGGAAAGAATCGATTCACACTATCTTTCACTTAGCAAAAGAATCGATTCCTACATGTCTCAGGAAAGCCAAGAATCGATTCATACAAATTACATTGAGTATAAGAATCGATTCCTAGCCCTCCTGGATCTCAAGAATCGATTGCCACCTCTTTTCAAAGCAAGTCAAAATCGATTTTTAATTAAAAGAAGAATCGATTCCTAGATCCAATGTTTTAAACAAAGAATCGATTCCTACATCTTTTTTAACGTAAACCTTATTTTTTCATAGCCTATAAATAGAGGCCTCATAGCCTCCATTTCTCACCAACCCATCTTCACGATCTATCACTTTCTGAAAAACTCTTATATTTTATTTGTGTTCTTCTCGCACCGCCGGTCCGTCAAGAGCTGATCTTTTGCTAAGAGTTAGTTGGGGTTGCGTTCTTCAAATTGTGTAATCTGCCTACGTTAAGAGGTATTTCTGTATTTACGTTTGTTATTATTTAATTGTTGTGATTTGTACTAGGGAGTGGGGTATCTCTCTAGGGTAGCTGCATGTACTAGGAAGTGGGGTATCTTTCTAGGGCAGTTGATTGTAACAGGGGTGGGGTATCTCTTGTTATTGTTATATTAGATTTGAGGGCTCTCCATAGGCGGGGTATCCTAGGAGGAGAGTGCCTGAGTCTGTAAAGGTTTTCCAAGGCACCTGTAAGCCTTGTTGTTTTGGTTAGTGGAAAATCTCACAAGGGTGTGAGGACTGGACGTAGGTCACTAGGAGGTGACCGAACCAGGATAAAATCTCTGCGTGCTTTACTGCTTTCCTGCTTTACTGTTATACCGCTTTACTGCTTTATATTCTAATTCCTTCGCTTCCACTTAACCTGCGCGAAATTGATCTAAGTCATTGAAAAGGGGAAAAACGTTTTTGAAAGATCTGAAAAGTTTTTAAATCTCAATTCACCCCCCCTCTTGAGACTGAAGCCACTTGGTAACAAGTGGTATCAGAGCTAGACTCTTGTATAAAGGGCCTAGCAGCTTCAAGAGAAATGGCTTCAGGTTGGTCTACGCAAGAGGGTGCATCTCTTTTCCGTCCTCCGGGATTCAACGGAGAAGACTATGCATATTGGAAAGAAAGAATGAGAATTTTTATTGAAGGGGTAGACTTAGATGTTTGGGATGCTGTAGAAAAAGGACCTTTCGTCCCCACACACATAGTAGATGGTATTCTTACAATAAAAAGTAGAAATGAATGGTCTGATGATGAGAAAAGGAAAGTGCAACTTAATTTACGCGCTAAAAATATTATTACTTCTGCTTTGAGTACTGATGAATTTTTTTGAGTTTCAAACTGTAAATCTGCCCGAGAAATGTGGGATAATCTTCAAGTTACTCATGAGGGTACAAGTGAAGTGAAAAGGGCAAGAATAAATACTCTTACCAGAGAGTACGAATTGTTTAGAATGAATACAGGTGAAACAATATCAGAGATGCAGAAAAGGTTCACTCACATAGTGAACAAATTGGGTTCATTAGGAAAATCATTTCCTCCCGAAGACTTGATCAACAAAGTGCTAAGATGCCTAAACAGAGAATGGCAACCAAAGGTGACTGCAATAACTGAGTCAAGAAACTTGACTACCATGACTCTCGCCACCCTGTTTGGGAAACTACTAGAGCACGAGTTAGAGCTCACTCGCCTAGCAGAGCATGAAGGAAAAGACAAGAAGAACAAAAACTTAGCTCTCAAAGCTTCCAGTTCAAGCTCATCCGACGATAGTGATGATTCGGAAGATGAAGATGAAGACGAGGAGAAAATGGAACTAATGGTTAGTAAATTCAAAAAGTTCATGAGAAGGGAAAGATCTCTCAAAAATAATTCTCCAACCAAAAGAGGCTCAAGCAAAGAAAACTTCTCAAGTCCTCCAACTTGCTACGAATGTGGTAAATCCGGACACCTGACGATGAAGTGCCCGAACTTAGAGAGAAAATTATCAAAGTTCAAGAAAAAGGGGTCCAAAGGAAACAATGGTAGAAAAGCCTACATAGCTTGGGAAGACAATGACATGAACTCAACAGATAACTCAGAAAGCGAAAAAGGTCAAGTTGCTCTCATGGCCGACCACGACAGCGAAAGTGAAACTGAGGTATATTCTAACTCTGAATCTTTACAAGATGCCTATGATGAATTATATGAAGCATTTACTGAATTGCATGATAAATCCTTAAAACTAGCTAAAGCATTAGATAAATCTAAGAAAGTTATCACTCATCTTGAAAATGCTGTTACTGCTTTAACTAAAGAAAAGTCAGAGCTTAGAAAAGAAAATGATAGCCTTGCATGCTTTAAAGAAAATTATACTTGTGGTAAATGTGTTGAATCTGAAAAGAAAATTCATGAACTGGAATGGACTGTTGGGAAATTGTCTAGTTTACAAAATGTGCATCATAGATTCCCTAGAAACAAACCCATAGAAAGGCATGTTCATTATAAACCAAAATTTTCCACTAGACCTTATATTACATGTTATTATTGTGGTAAACCTGGACATACAGCTTCTGTTTGCAGGGCAAGAGGTAAACAAAATATGAAAAATGTGTGGGTTCCCAAAGGAACCATACCAAACACTAACCCACAAGGACCCAAAGAGATTTGGGTACCTAGAATCCTGTTTTAGATCATTGCAGGTATGCTTCAAGGTATGGGGGCAGATTGATACCTTGACAGCAAAGACTCAAAGTGTAACACCCCTTTTTCTACCCAACGGTTTATTAAAAAATATCAGAGTTTTTCGCGCCAAAAGAGTGTCACATTTTTCGAACCGGAAAACCACTTCGCAAACAGAGTACTTTAATTATAACTAACTTCTTTTCAAAAACATGCAGCGGAAATAAAAAGGTTTAACTTGGCAATCATACTTCAAAAGGTTTACAACTTAGAAAGGCATATACATAACACATAAGGAAAGACACAAGGACAACCCTCCCGAGTGCTACGTATCAGAGCCGACTCGACCATACTAGAAGAAGAATCTCTAGCCATCTTCAGTCACCGTCACCTGCAGGTTGCCGACATACGAGGCAACACGACGCAGTAGGGTGAGTCTCACTACATAGATAATAATAGATAAAACAAGAAACACAGTATAATAGGCACACCAGGGATACCATCAATTTACTACACCAATAATACAGTTACACCAAATCCAGTTACGCCGAATACTGTTACACCAAGTACCGTCACACCAAATACAGTTACACCCAGAATATAGTTACACCATTAGTTTAAGAAGACGCAATCAAACACAGGACGCGTATGCAATGTATGAGATGCAACCCAAAACTCCACTGGGCATATGCATGTGGATCCATCAACACCAAAAACTTGCCTTGAGGGCACTCACCAAGATAGGCCGAAGCCTCTGCTCACCAAAATAACTAGGCCGAAGCCTCTGCTCACCAATTTTCGAAATTAGGCCGAAGCCTCTGCACACCAAATATAATTATAATAAGGCCGAAGCCTTCTGCTCACCAAAATATGCACATGATCATGAGACTCTAGGACCATGCAACATACACACACAAAAACACCATAACCACGGTTATCACCCTCACCAACATCAATTCAGCTCACCAGTAATTATTTAGCTCACCAATAAGTAATTCAGCTCACCAATAATTAATTCAGCTCACCAATATTTAACAAGTATTCTGCTCACCAACATCTAACAAATATTCAGCTCACCAACATTTAACAAATATTCAGCTCACCAAACATCACCAAAAACACTCGCACGTTGGCCACTAAGGGCATTTTCGTAAAGACACTCAAACATCACTTAGCTATCCGGGACAGCCACACGGGCGCCCACTCAGCCACAACCGCCAACGACCCGAAAAGGTTACCCAAAACAGTTCACTTTTGGAAATCAGTTCGCTCATCAGAAAATATTGCATTTTTGCCTGAAAGTAGAATATCCAGGTAGGCACCTGAATAAGCTTCGAAACGCATTTTGAACCATCAAATTTGGACACCCGAGTCAAAAGATATTTAGAAAACAAATTTGGGAACAACAGCGACACCCTGGGCTACGCGAACACGGCAGCCAGAATTCGGCGAATTAGTTAAAATAGTAAACGACATCGGATTCCAACAAACGACCCCTCTACAGAAACCTGAGAAAGTCTAGTTTCTGACTATGGTTTTCTTTTCTCGAAACAATGAGCCAATTAGTACAGTTTCAACAAATAAGTATCAGGGTTCAGAAAACGGGACAGATTCTGTCCTTCCATTTCAAATCACTCTAAACTGACTTACACTTGACCAAATGGAACAAAACCTTAGCCTTAACAAAAGCAATTTGAGTATAGTTTCTAATGGAAAAAGAATCGTTCAAATCAGAGTTCAATTGAAGACACAAGACCTGAAACACTGAACCTATACCTAGTTTAAGTCCAGAAATTTGACCTGACTTGGGACGCTCATAACTCGAGCTACACTACTCCAAATTTAACCAAACCAGTGCCAAAGTGACCAAAATTAAGTCTGTTTTCTAACAAAAAAAGTCCCATAATTTTTTGACGAACAGAAAGTTCCCAGTTTCAAAAATACCGAACCTATGTCCAGAATGTTTCCAGAATATTACCCTAACTTGTGGAATTCGTATCTCGAGCTACACAACTCTAAACGCAACCAAACCAGTGCCAAATTAACAAGCATTCAATCAAGTTTTCGAAATGACAAACCACATAATTTTTCAATTAGTAAAACGTTCTCAGTCACTGAAATACTAAACCTATGTCAGAACATCTCAAAACAGTGAATTCAACAACACAAACAACCATCACACTTCAGCCACATATAGATATTATAAACATCAACAGCAATTTAAACAACTACTCCTAACACCTAGTACCCATGATTTCGTGGTTTATAAATTATTAACTATGAACGAGAGCCCCCTTACCTTATTGAAGAACTCGAATCCTTAGGCTTAGAAACCTTGAAAAACTTAGCTTTTCTTCTCTCTCCTCTTTTCTTTCTTGGTCACGAACTCCTCTCTTTCTTTTTCTCTATGGAAGCCACGAAATTCCTCTCTTTTTCCTTGCCTTGGCCGCCACTCCTTAGCTCTCACTCTCTCACAAAATCTAATTTTCTCAACTAATGAAACCCTAACTTAAAAACTCCTTATTTATAGGCTCACTTAACCAATCATGGGCTTTCTTAGTTTATGACTTAATCATGGGCCTCCACTAACACCTCTAATTCGCCACCACCTATCCACATATACTAACAACTAATTATTTCTAATATTCTATCACATAAAATCCCTAAATAATTATTCCTATCATTTTATTTTATTTTTCTCAAACACAAACCCTAGATAATTAATTAAATAAATTAACTAATTATTTTGGGCTGTTACAACTCTCCCCCACTTAAAAGAATTTCGCCCTCGAAATTTACCCGCTAAAACTAACACTCTCCCACTAACAATCACACACAGTTCACACAGCAGGGAAGGTCAAAAACAAACCAGACAACAGCACATAGGGATACACAAAACACATAACACTAGTAGGGATGTCTCCCCCACTAGATCACTTACCTTGGCAACTTTCGATGTACCTGCAACGCAAACATTGGTTAGCACTAAAAAGACAACAGTTGGTCGCTAACCGACACAACGACTCGATGACTTGGCCGGACGGACCAACCATTGCTCTGATACCACTAATGTAACACCCCTTTTTCTACCCAACGGTTTATTAAAAAATATCAGAGTTTTTCGCGCCAAAAGAGTGTCACATTTTTCGAACCGGAAAACCACTTCGCAAACAGAGTACTTTAATTATAACTAACTTCTTTTCAAAAACATGCAGCGGAAATAAAAAGGTTTAACTTGGCAATCATACTTCAAAAGGTTTACAACTTAGAAAGGCATATACATAACACATAAGGAAAGACACAAGGACAACCCTCCCGAGTGCTACGTATCAGAGCCGACTCGACCATACTAGAAGAAGAATCTCTAGCCATCTTCAGTCACCGTCACCTGCAGGTTGCCGACATACGAGGCAACACGACGCAGTAGGGTGAGTCTCACTACATAGATAATAATAGATAAAACAAGAAACACAGTATAATAGGCACACCAGGGATACCATCAATTTACTACACCAATAATACAGTTACACCAAATCCAGTTACGCCGAATACTGTTACACCAAGTACCGTCACACCAAATACAGTTACACCCAGAATATAGTTACACCATTAGTTTAAGAAGACGCAATCAAACACAGGACGCGTATGCAATGTATGAGATGCAACCCAAAACTCCACTGGGCATATGCATGTGGATCCATCAACACCAAAAACTTGCCTTGAGGGCACTCACCAAGATAGGCCGAAGCCTCTGCTCACCAAAATAACTAGGCCGAAGCCTCTGCTCACCAATTTTCGAAATTAGGCCGAAGCCTCTGCACACCAAATATAATTATAATAAGGCCGAAGCCTTCTGCTCACCAAAATATGCACATGATCATGAGACTCTAGGACCATGCAACATACACACACAAAAACACCATAACCACGGTTATCACCCTCACCAACATCAATTCAGCTCACCAGTAATTATTTAGCTCACCAATAAGTAATTCAGCTCACCAATAATTAATTCAGCTCACCAATATTTAACAAGTATTCTGCTCACCAACATCTAACAAATATTCAGCTCACCAACATTTAACAAATATTCAGCTCACCAAACATCACCAAAAACACTCGCACGTTGGCCACTAAGGGCATTTTCGTAAAGACACTCAAACATCACTTAGCTATCCGGGACAGCCACACGGGCGCCCACTCAGCCACAACCGCCAACGACCCGAAAAGGTTACCCAAAACAGTTCACTTTTGGAAATCAGTTCGCTCATCAGAAAATATTGCATTTTTGCCTGAAAGTAGAATATCCAGGTAGGCACCTGAATAAGCTTCGAAACGCATTTTGAACCATCAAATTTGGACACCCGAGTCAAAAGATATTTAGAAAACAAATTTGGGAACAACAGCGACACCCTGGGCTACGCGAACACGGCAGCCAGAATTCGGCGAATTAGTTAAAATAGTAAACGACATCGGATTCCAACAAACGACCCCTCTACAGAAACCTGAGAAAGTCTAGTTTCTGACTATGGTTTTCTTTTCTCGAAACAATGAGCCAATTAGTACAGTTTCAACAAATAAGTATCAGGGTTCAGAAAACGGGACAGATTCTGTCCTTCCATTTCAAATCACTCTAAACTGACTTACACTTGACCAAATGGAACAAAACCTTAGCCTTAACAAAAGCAATTTGAGTATAGTTTCTAATGGAAAAAGAATCGTTCAAATCAGAGTTCAATTGAAGACACAAGACCTGAAACACTGAACCTATACCTAGTTTAAGTCCAGAAATTTGACCTGACTTGGGACGCTCATAACTCGAGCTACACTACTCCAAATTTAACCAAACCAGTGCCAAAGTGACCAAAATTAAGTCTGTTTTCTAACAAAAAAAGTCCCATAATTTTTTGACGAACAGAAAGTTCCCAGTTTCAAAAATACCGAACCTATGTCCAGAATGTTTCCAGAATATTACCCTAACTTGTGGAATTCGTATCTCGAGCTACACAACTCTAAACGCAACCAAACCAGTGCCAAATTAACAAGCATTCAATCAAGTTTTCGAAATGACAAACCACATAATTTTTCAATTAGTAAAACGTTCTCAGTCACTGAAATACTAAACCTATGTCAGAACATCTCAAAACAGTGAATTCAACAACACAAACAACCATCACACTTCAGCCACATATAGATATTATAAACATCAACAACAATTTAAACAACTACTCCTAACACCTAGTACCCATGATTTCGTGGTTTATAAATTATTAACTATGAACGAGAGCCCCCTTACCTTATTGAAGAACTCGAATCCTTAGGCTTAGAAACCTTGAAAAACTTAGCTTTTCTTCTCTCTCCTCTTTTCTTTCTTGGTCACGAACTCCTCTCTTTCTTTTTCTCTATGGAAGCCACGAAATTCCTCTCTTTTTCCTTGCCTTGGCCGCCACTCCTTAGCTCTCACTCTCTCACAAAATCTAATTTTCTCAACTAATGAAACCCTAACTTAAAAACTCCTTATTTATAGGCTCACTTAACCAATCATGGGCTTTCTTAGTTTATGACTTAATCATGGGCCTCCACTAACACCTCTAATTCGCCACCACCTATCCACATATACTAACAACTAATTATTTCTAATATTCTATCACATAAAATCCCTAAATAATTATTCCTATCATTTTATTTTATTTTTCTCAAACACAAACCCTAGATAATTAATTAAATAAATTAACTAATTATTTTGGGCTGTTACACAAAGCGCGTGACCGGAGACGTAATAAAGTTCTTAACACTCACCCCCGGAAAAAGCCGTCATGTGACTTGTGATAGATAGAGGAAGAATCACCGGTAAAGGTCAGATTGGTTAAAATTTTATTCACCTCTATTTTGAAAATGTGCTTAAAAATAGTTTATTAAGTCAAATATGTGACTAGTGAAACAGAGACTAATTTCATGCATCATTAAGAACAATATCTATAAGGCATGATTAGAATAACATGAATCAACAAAAGTATTCTGGTCAACCCTCTAGGACTGATCATATAGAAATTATACATCACCTTCTTAGAGGTTATGGTTAGAAAGGCAATAGTGTGATTGAGTTAGTTGAATCGTCAAAATCAGCTAGTTATATTTTCACAAATCCATTGCAAAAGAAAACCTGGTTCTTCACTTATTCAAATGAGGTTTCAATTAAATGTTTTTCAAAGTGATTTTTTAAAGAAATGTGAATTTAAGTGAAATTGTGACTTGTGAATTTCTGCAGTTAAAGTGCTATTTTTTCCTGAAATCTATTTTACAATCAACTGCTAGCACTGGTATTTTTCGAAAAATACATGCTCACAATCGTTGTTTACCTAAAATAATTTTTCTCCCATATTCTGGCTGCCATCACCAACTTTCAAATTAAGCAGCATGAAATGTATAAAGTTTAAAACAACTACTTCACAGATTTTTGAGACTCATAACTAGCTTTTACCTGTGTTTGATAAAATACTCTCTTCATGGTCTCATAAATGTTTTTTCTTCAAGTTTTGATGATCCCTTATAAAACTGAAATGGTTCTTTTACCTTGTCAAATAGCCGTGACATTCGGTTCGCAAACTCTATCTTACGTTGACCCTCTTTGATCATGACAAAAAGGGGGAGAGAAATATAGGGTTGCATATGAGCATATAGAACTTGCATATTATGCATCTAGTCAATAAGTCAGGGGGAGCATCATGATAGGGGGAGCATCATATATATATTATCTGTTTGAACTAACCTCCCACCTTGAGATGAGTTAATGTTTTGTCATCATCAAAAAGGGGGAGAATGTGGATACCTTGTATTGCAGGTAAACTAATATTGCAGGATAAGTTTTGATGATGAAGTGGTTAAGAGGTTTTGATGATGAAAAAGACAAAAGCTAAAGTTGATAATAGGAAAAAGGCAAAGTCAAAGTTGATGAGAAAGACCAAAGCTAAAGTTGATGAAAGTGACAAAATATCCAAAGTCACAATCCAAGACAATCAAGCTCAAGAATTGAAGTTTCAAGATATAAGGGTAGTCCTTATAAATAAGGGTAGTCCTTAGGGTTTGGGTGTGTCTTAGGAAAAAGTGTAAGCTCTTTCGAAGGTCAGCTCATCTCTCAAAGTCCCATGATTTTCAAAATGCATGCATGCACACGTAAACACAAGAAGCATTTTTGAAAAGCATAAAATCGATTTTCTCTATTTTATTCTATACATAAAAATCGATTTTCAGGTCAATACAAAAGCTAAAGAATCGATTCATACTAGCTTCACTATGTATGCAAATCGATTCCTAAGTATTTCTAAAAAGGAAGAATCGATTCATACTATTTTATACTAAGCATAAAAATCGATTCTCAAGTGTCTTTAAAAGGAAAGAATCGATTCATATTATCTTTACCAAAGTGCATAATCGATTCACAAGTATTTTTCAAAAAGGAAAGAATCGATTCACACTATCTTTCACTTAGCAAAAGAATCGATTCCTACATGTCTCAGGAAAGCCAAGAATCGATTCATACAAATTACATTGAGTATAAGAATCGATTCCTAGCCCTCCTGGATCTCAAGAATCGATTGCCACCTCTTTTCAAAGCAAGTCAAAATCGATTTTTAATTAAAAGAAGAATCGATTCCTAGATCCAATGTTTTAAACAAAGAATCGATTCCTACATCTTTTTTAACGTAAACCTTATTTTTTCATAGCCTATAAATAGAGGCCTCATAGCCTCCATTTCTCACCAACCCATCTTCACGATCTATCACTTTCTGAAAAACTCTTATATTTTATTTGTGTTCTTCTCGCACCGCCGGTCCGTCAAGAGCTGATCTTTTGCTAAGAGTTAGTTGGGGTTGCGTTCTTCAAATTGTGTAATCTGCCTACGTTAAGAGGTATTTCTGTATTTACGTTTGTTATTATTTAATTGTTGTGATTTGTACTAGGGAGTGGGGTATCTCTCTAGGGTAGCTGCATGTACTAGGAAGTGGGGTATCTTTCTAGGGCAGTTGATTGTAACAGGGGTGGGGTATCTCTTGTTATTGTTATATTAGATTTGAGGGCTCTCCATAGGCGGGGTATCCTAGGAGGAGAGTGCCTGAGTCTGTAAAGGTTTTCCAAGGCACCTGTAAGCCTTGTTGTTTTGGTTAGTGGAAAATCTCACAAGGGTGTGAGGACTGGACGTAGGTCACTAGGAGGTGACCGAACCGGGATAAAATCTCTGCGTGCTTTACTGCTTTCCTGCTTTACTGTTATACCGCTTTACTGCTTTATATTCTAATTCCTTCGCTTCCACTTAACCTGCGCGAAATTGATCTAAGTCATTGAAAAGGGGAAAAACGTTTTTGAAAGATCTGAAAAGTTTTTAAATCTCAATTCACCCCCCCTCTTGAGACTGAAGCCACTTGGTAACAATAGGGTCCCTTTTCCACAGCATCCCAAACATCTAAGTCTACCCCTTCAATAAATATTCTCATTCTTTCTTTCCAATATGCGTAATCTTTCCCGTTGAATCCCGGAGGACGGGTAAGAGAAGCACCCTCTTGCGTAGACCAACCTGAAGCCATTTCTCTTGAAGCTGCTAGGCCCTTTATACAAGAGTCTAGCTCTGATACCACTTGTTACCAAGTGGCTTCAGTCTCAAGAGGGGGGTGAATTGAGATTTTAAAAACTTCTCCCCTTTTTAACGACTTAGATTAATTTTCGCGCAGGTTAATGGAAGCGAAGGAAAAAGAAAATAAAGCAATAAAAAACACAGCAGATTTATACTGGTTCGATCACCTCCCAGTGACCTACTTCCAGTCCTCACACCCTTGTGAGATTTTCCACTTACACAACAAGGCTTACGGGTGCCTTGGAAATCTTTACAGACTCAGGCACTCTTCTCCGAGGATACCCCACCTATGAAGAGCCCTCAAATCTATTTCAACAATAACAAGAGATACCCCACCCCTGTTACAACCAGCTGCCCCAGAAAGATACCCCACTTCCTAGTACAAACAGCTACCCTAGAGAGATACCCCACTCCCTAGTACAAAATACAACAATAAAACAATTACAAATGTAAAGACCAAAATACCTCTTGTGTAGGCAGATATTACAACTTGAAATTTCCCCAACCCGACTAACCCTTGCGAGAGATCGGCTCTGACCGACGAACAGTGCGTGAAGAGAAGAAGTGAAAATGTAAAAGGGTTGTTAGGCGTTTGATGCGTTTATCGTGAAATGGGTTGTGTCTCAATGTGAGTTGTGAAGCCTGTATTTATAGGCTTTAGAAAAAAAAATATGAAGGTTGAAACAATTATGGAAATGATGAAATCGATTGTATGCCTGAATTGCCTAAATATGATAATCGATTTTATGTCTGAATAGATATAGGATGATGATCGTTATGTGCCTGAATAAACTAAGGAGACAATCGATTATGTGCCTGAAATATCCTAAGATGGTAATCGATTCTTTGCTTGTTTGAAAGGAGATGAGAATCGATTTATGGATTTAGTGCAGGAGGGAAATCGATTATGTATTAAGTTAAAAATAGTTGGAGTCGATTTCTTTCTTTTTGAAACAACTTGGTAATCGATTATGTGCTTTAGAAAATAGTTGATGAATCGATTACTCTCTTTCATTGTGAGTTGAAAAATTGATTTTGATGTTGAGATAAATAGTATGAATTGATTTCTTTCTTTCTCAAAATAGTTTTTGTGTTTACGTGTGCATGCATGCATTTTGAAAATAGTGAAGGCATGAGACTGTGAGATGAGCTAACCCTCAGAAGCGGCTTACAATATTTCCTAAGACAATCCCCAAAGACCTAGAGACTACCCTTAATTCTTGAGTCTTTGATTCTTGAGTCTTTGATTGCCTTGGATAAGTTATTGTGACTTAGATAATTTGTCACTTTGGCTTCGGTCACTTTCATCATCAAAACCTCACCTGCAATACAAGTAACCTGCAGTACAAGATATCCACATGATCCAGCCGTCCTCCCTTCTGGTCAAGAGGTGCCTGAATCCGTGGAGAGGGAAGGTTTCATAGCAACAGATTAGGGGTAGTCTGTTCCCATACTGATTTGCTTTCCACTAGGTCGTCGGTGTGTGGCGAGCCATTTTGACAATTTCTTCTTTAATCACCAATTATCTTTTCCTTGCATACTTTCCCATAGAGTAGGATAATATGCTTTGAGATATTTGCCATTAATTTTTGTTTCGAACTCTTCTCTGTCTAGAGTGATTAAGCGGTATGCCCCACCATTGTATACTTCACTCACAATGTAGGGCCCATCCCAATTTGGAGACCATTTGCCAAACTGGGGATCTTTCCTCCCAAGTGGCAGAATAGTCTTCCACACGAGGTCATCCTCAACAAACTTCTTTGGCTTGACGTGTTTGTTGTAGGCTCGGGCCGTTTTGGCTTTATTCATCTCAATTCTACTGAGGGCAGCCAGTCTGTCATCATCCACCGAGTCCAGCTCCATTAACATGACTTGTTGGTACTCATCCATGCCGAGGGAGTGTTGTCGAGCTACCCTTAATGATGCCACACTGATCTCCAATGGTAGCACGGCATCCTGCCCATATACCAAACGGTAGGGAGTCGCCCCCGTGGCCGTGGACTTAGAGTTTCTCATAAGCCAAAGAACCTCATTGAGGGTCTCGTGCCACCGTCGAGGCTTATCCTCTATGTTCTTCTTGATGAGCTCAATGCACTACAAAAAAATTCAGGATTAGCGAAGGATTTTAGCGAGGGATACCCAATCCATCGCTAAATCCAACTTAGCAAGGGATTTAGCGACAGCCATTTCCGTCGCTACAAGGCGCGCCATTTTTTTAAAAAAATTCAAATCCGTCGCTAACGCTGACGTGACCGTTGGTAGATCTTGGAAATCGTAAGATTCCCAAATCCGTCGCTAATAGTAAAATCCGTCGCTATTATTCCGTCGCTAATGTTTGGGAATGCGTGAAATTTAAATTCCATCGCTAATATTCAAATCCGTCGCTAAATATCCCTCGCTAATTTTAATTAAAATTTCCTATCTCCGTATCACACTCTTCTCTCACCATTCACTCTCACCTCACTCACTACAACAAAAATGGCACCTGGCGACGGTTATCCTGCGGCGGTTATGGCAAAACCGCCGCCGGTGTAAATCGTGCGGCGGTTTACGCAGCGGTGCAGTTAACCGCTTCAATAAGTACGCAAATGGCAGCGGTTTGGAGGCAATCTGCGGCAGTTTGGAAAATATAAATTCATGTTGCGGCGGTTTTCGGTCTTATTCTGCGGCGGTTTTGAAGTTTTCGTGTCAAAAAAAACTCCCCCTCCCTTTTTTTGACCAAAGCGCTTCTTTTCTTTTTATTTTAATTTAAATAAAAAAATTAAAATAACTAAAATTAAAATAAAAAAATCCTCAGTTGCGCTTCATTTCTCTCACGCTTCATTTCTCTTTTCTCACTCGAAGCAGTTCTTCTTCTCTCACGACTCTCACGACTCTCAGCAGTAGGAGGTGCGTCTCTCAGTCTCGCTCTCTCAGTCTCTCTCTCTCTCAGTCGTAGTTTCGCCTCTCAGTCTCTCGAACTCTCTCGCCTCTCAGTTTCTCGAACTCTCTCGCCTCCGCCACACCCAACCAGGTGCGTCTCTCTCTCTCTCTCTCTCTCTCGAATTCTCTCTTTCTTTAGGGTTTTGAGCATAATCCCTTTTCTTTTTCCCATTTGAGCGAAAACCCTAACTCAGAAGAACTATTACTGTTCCCTCTGAAACAGATTGAAGGGTTTCAAGGGTTTTGAACTATTACTGTTCATTTTATTCTTTCTCTTACACGTTTCAAGGGTTTCAAGGGTTTTGAAGAATAGTCTATTACTGTTCTCTCTGAAACAGACTGAAGGTGACAATAAAATTAGAAAATAAGCTTGAATATTTTAGTATATATAAATTACTCTGTTAGCTACATTTTAATTCATCCTCATTTTCATGACATCCGAACAGGATAGGAGAACTAGTTTCTATATTTCAGCTTTATTCTTTCAGTGTTCATTATTTCCTTGTGTAAAGATGGACTAAATCCGTTTACTTGTGTAGCTGCTAAGACGGGATAGAGAGTTGCTTGGTTCGAGTTCAAAGTATCCTCGAGCCCTTGTGCTTTGTGCTTCAGAGGAGAAAGCTGAACAGGTGACTATATTCTTGTTTGTTTAGTCTTGTAGAGTAGGCACCTTGAATTTTAGAATTGATTTTGAATCTTGATCCTTGCCAACTTTATTGGCGCAGAAGCTGAAATTGTTGATGATGGTAATTGATTGGTTTGATGATGCTCTCATTGGGCCTGACTTGCTTGTTCCTTATTTTGCATTGTTTCATGTGTGCCCTGGTTCTCTGATTATTAAAAAAAGGACAGTTAGTGAAACTCTGATTAAGTTCAATCCATCGAGTAAATATTACATTATCTAGGTCTTGCATAGATAGGTGATAATATAATGAGTAGGTGCCACTTAGTTAAGTCATTTTGTAGTTGATTTCAAGGATACAAGATTAAATTATGCATTCAATCATTATCCCAAACAAGTGTTTCCTAAAAGGAATGTCACAACTTTATGTTTTTTTTATGTACACAACTTTATGTTAATACCTACTGTTTGTATATCTGATTCTAGTTCAATGAGTAACCACTTTTTTTTCTTTCATTTTATGAATCTTAGTTTGGCTTTTAGTTTACACAAAATTATATTTTTGTGTATGGTACACAAGTTTGCTTTTACCTAGGGTAACAAGTTACCTTCTCTCACATCCAGTTTATACAACTTTATGCATTTTTTTTCCTTCACAATTTGTCTAAAACATACTCTCATTATCTAAACATGGTTTTGCAGCAATGGCTAAGAGAATGAGGTTTACTCCCAGAACTCAGTCCGCACCTGTTCAAGTTCAAGAGAATGCTCCAAATATGAATCAAAGTGGATCTCACCTATCACCACAAAGGGATCCTCTTGGTGATATTGATCCATCTCTTGACTTTGACACCGATGATGAAAAGTTTTTTCCCCACTGACACGAAAAAGCCCACTAAATATTGGCCGGTTAATGTCATTGGTATGCAATTTACTTCTTTATTAGTTTGGATTAACTAATAATTTCTAATGAGTTACAAATTTTAACTTTCATTTTTTTTTTATTTTATATTCAGTTGGGGATGGAGAGCCTAAAGAAGATCGTCTAAGAGTTCAGGACTTGTTTTCGTTTCCTGATGAGAAGAAAGTGATCCTAGATTGGAATCGAGAGGGTTAACCAATTGGACATGCTGCTGGTCTTTTAGGGGGTTATTTAGGAGCTCTTGCAGCTAGCTATGATATCTTCGCTATCAATTATGTAAAATGGCCAAAGGTTCCACAGAAACCCAAGGATGACGTGTGGAACAAGATGATAAAGGTATGAACTATAAATATAACATAATTCATTTATATATATATATATATATATATATATATATATATATATATATATATATACATATAGCTTACTAAAACTTAATTTGTCTATTGTAGAAAGTATTCCTAATTGACGATTGTCGCAAGAAATGGATATTGGGGAATATAGGAAAGAAATGGAAAGACACTCGTTGTCGGCTGTTTACTAATTTTTATGATGAAACTCGTAGCTGGGAACAAAATCTTGAGTTTAGCCCTGATGGCATCCGTGTAGATCAATGGGCAGCTTTTTTGGAATATCGCTTGAAGCCTGAAACTCAGGTAATATATGATGTGTTGAGAATGTTGTGATAAGATTAATCATTTACTAATTGTTTTATTTAATAATGCAGGAAATTTGTGAAATAAACACGACAAATAGGGCTAAGCAAAAAACTCCTCATACACTTGGATCAAAAACAATTGCTAGGACAAGACATGAATTGGTATTTCTTTCTTTAAGTTTACCAACATTGGTAATAAAAGCCAATTGTGACCATAATGAACTTATCGTGTTTTCTCACTTTTAATTTGTTAGGAAACTAAAACTGGGAAGCCTTTTGGTCGAGCAAAGATGTATTCCATCGCACACAAAAAAAAGATGGATCATTTGTCAATGAAGAGGCTAGACAAAAGAGTGTGAGTATAATCGTTATTTATTTCTATTTTTATTGAAAGTTAAGGATAATTATATATTTAACATTTATGTGTTCAACTGAATGTTGGTTAACTTTGTGTAGGATTTGTTGGACAAAGTAGATGAGACATCTTCTGGCGAAGATATTTATATTCAAGTATGTGGGAAAGAGCACCCCGGACGTATGCGTGGCATGGGATTTGGCCCAACCCCTACTCAATACCTATCATCTAATTCTCGTAATGGGAGCTCAACCATTTCATCAGGTGGTCCCACAACGGCTGATTATGATAGGCTAAAGTTGGAATTGCAAGCGAGTAATGCAAGAGTTGAAGCTTTAGAGGGAGAAGTAGCTAAAGTTCGAACTTTAGAGGAACAAGTAGCTTTTCTAATGCAGCAAGCTCGTGGTCAATGTCCGACTAGATTTGATGAGGTACCTGCATAACTTGTCCAACTTTTCTGATGATAGACTGTTTTGGTGGTCTAATGTGATCCTTTATTGACTGGTCCTGCATAACTTGGTTTTTGTTACTTGTTACTTACCCCTTTAGTTTTTGTTTTGGTGTTAGTATAAGTTGTAGTGCTGTTAGGAACCGATTGTGGGTGGTTAACTTATGTCTACTTAGAATATTGCTGCTTCTTGTTAATGATACTTAAGCTTCTTTATCATAAGTTCTCTTTTATGCCATTTGGTTGTGTTTGCATCATTTCTTTCTTGTTATTATTTAATTGATTCTTGGAGGTATCTTCTATTTATCAATAGCATTTTTTATTTCTATATGTTTACCAATATGTTTACCAAGTCATTCTCAAGAGACTATTTTTCTTTGTGGTATTATACCTTGAGTAGTGGGTTGGCATATTTTTGGAGAATTTAATAAAAGCACTTGATTCTTAAAACTTTTCTTATGTGACAGTTGGCTCAAAACTACAGTGATTTTATATTGCTTCAGACTATATGGATTTTGAAATATGGTTTCTTATTGACTTGGTAGTTTTGTAAAATTACTTTAGTAAATTGGTAGAATAAATTCCCAAGAGCATTAGCACAAATGGCACCTAGTTCCTTTGGGACCTGTTTGAACATGGGTTCAATATCTAAACTGGCTGATTTGCCTCCACTTTAGCTATCATTTCCCTCCTCATACTAGGTCAGAGACCTTCTTTGTAACAACAATATAAAGATATGAATGAAGCCTGTTTCATGAAACCAATTATTTACTTGATCCAAATGACCAATACCCAGTTAAAATGTTGAAGAAAGGGCAGTAGCTACTCCTATTAAACAGAAATTGGTAGTCTCAATGCACAGTATTTGGGCAGAATATTTTAGATGAAACTCCATCCGTTTGAATATTTATTTTGGGCAGAATATTTTAGATGAAATTCCGTCCATTTGAATATTTATGATCTTCTCACACTTTTGCTAGTCGACCTGGTTGAGGCTCATTTTCATAGTTTGATGAAGTATGTTCTTCTGTAGATTTATTATCAGCATTGGCTATGAGCTTTTTGCCCTTCTTATGTAACCAGTGAAGATATATCATCATCGGCTTGGAATATTTTTTACTTTTATGCTTAGTTCTGTACACTATGCATGCGATAGATCTTCGATGTAAATGTGAATAACAGATAGGAATAGTGGAATATGCTTGTATTATTATGATAAGAACTCTGAGATAACTTCCAACAGAGAGGTTTGGAGCAGTTCAGAATCGCAAACTGTAATTAGAAGGAAAATATGTAACATCCCCTAATTAGCTAATTAGATTTAATTAAATTAGCACGAGGTTAAGTTGATTAGTGAGCATAATTATTTTAGTTATGAAATGGTATCATGGATCAAATAAATAAATGATTTATTGGTTATGCATAATTGGTACATTATGTTAAGTAAGTGAATTATAGAATAATTGTTGAGTTATAGTAGCTTAAGTGAGAGTGAAGGAGGGAGGGGCGAATTAGTCATTTTCCCATCATTAAATAAGCCCCAGCTGAACACACCACACAACACCACCTCATTTTCAGTTTTCAGCAAAAAGAGAGATTTTGAGAGATAGAGAGAAAGAGTTGGCGAGAGGGAGAGAAGAAAAGAGAGGAGAGAAATTCTGGATGCATGTCTGAGATGATTGCACCATCTTGATCCCTACACCCTCCTCTTCCAACTGATATAAATTTCATAATCAACATCCTCCTCCTCACTCATTCACCATTTTCGACCCACAAAGATGTATCGAGATTTGTAGCAATTGTACTGGTGGCCGGGTATGAAAGTAGATATTGCAGAATTTGTGTCTCGATGCTTGACTTGTCAAAAGGTTAAGATAGAGCACCAGAAGCCAGGTGGCCAGTTACAACCGTTGAATGTGCCTGAATGGAAATGGGAAAGCATATCTATGGATTTTGTCATGGGATTGCCACGGTCCCAAGCCGGAAATGATTCTATTTGGGTAGTGGTGGATCGCCTGACCAAGTCCGCTCATTTTATTCCAGTGCGTTCGACTCACAAGGTTGCTAAGTTAGCAGATGAGTATCTCAAGAATATTGTGAAGTTGCTTGGAATCCCTACAAGTATCATCTGTGATCGAGATCCCAAGTTCACATCTCGATTTTGGAGAGCATTGAACATGGCGTTGGGAACAACGGTGTGTGTTAGCACCGCTTACCATCCACAGACAGACGGGCAGACTGAGAGAATGATTCAGACATTAGAGGATATGTTGAGGGCTTGTGTACTCGATAGTGGAGGCAGATGGGAGGATCATCTTCCATTGGTGGAGTTTTCATACAACAACAGTTACCATTCTAGCATCGGAATGGCTCCATATGAAGCATTGTATGGAAGGAAGTGCAGAACACCATTGTGTTGGTGGGATGTAGGTGAGCAGAGATTGTTGGGACCGGATTTGGTCCATGAGACTACGGAGAAGATCCGTCAGATAAGAGAAAGGATGAAAGCCGCGCAGAGTCGACAAAAGAGTTATGCGGATAAAAGAAGAAGGCTGTTAGAATTCGAAGAAGGAGACCATGTCTTTTTGAGACTTTCTCCAACCACCGGAACCGGTATCGCTTTGCGAGTGAAGAAGCTCAGTCCTCGGTATGTCGGACCCTTCCAAATTATCGAGCGAGTTGGGCCGGTAGCATATCGCATTGCATTACCTCCAGAATTGTCCAGATTACATGATGTGTTTCATGTATCGCAATTAAGGAAATATATTCATGATCCAAATCAACCATTAAGTTATGAAGCGATTGACATCAGACCGGATTTGTCTTATCAGCCTACTCCAATCAGGATCATCGAACGTGGCGAGAAAACGCTCCGGACGAGATCAATTCCTATTGTCAAGGTGCTTTGGGACGGTGCGTCACCCGACGAAGCGACATGGGAAGTAGAGGAGAGCATGCGGGTGAAATATCCTTCTTTGTTCGAGTAAGGTACGTTTTGTCAATTTTGAGGACAAAATTTTAAAAGTTTGGGTGATTGTAACATCCCCTAATTAGCTAATTAGATTTAATTAAATTAGCACGAGGTTAAGTTGATTAATGAGCATAATTATTTTAGTTATGAAATGGTATCATGGATCAAATAAATAAATGATTTATTGGTTATGCATAATTGGTACATTATGTTAAGTAAGTGAATTATAGAATAATTGTTGAGTTATAGTAGTTTAAGTGAGAGTGAAGGAGGGAGGGGCGAATTAGTCATTTTCCCATCATTAAATAAGCCCCAGCTGAACACACCACACAACACCACCTCATTTTCAGTTTTTCAGCAAAAAGAGAGATTTTGAGAGATAGAGAGAAAGAGTTGGCGAGAGGGAGAGAAGAAAAGAGAGGAGAGAAATTCTGGATGCATGTCTGAGATGATTGCACCATCTTGATCCCTACACCCTCCTCTTCCAACTGATATAAATTTCATAATCAACATCCTCCTCCTCACTCATTCACCATTTTCGACCCACAAAGCTTCATAGAGCAAAAAATGGAGTTGTAGTGCTTCTAGTGGCTTGCATGTCATCTTAGAACTAGAATAGAACCTTGGGAGACATCACCTTACTGTTTGAAGTAATGAGGGAAGAGGGTCAGTAGCTCAAATTGCTGGGATTCGAATTGGAGAGGGCGTGGAGTTCGTGAGAACGAGAAGGACCGTTACGGAGCAAGTTCGTGTAAATTCGGCGTCGTTGAACTCCAAGTGTTTCAGAATTTACGTGATTGACATCACGTTAGGTGAGTTCTATAACTCGCTTAGGGAATGCATGTGTTTTCTGAGTCTCCACCTTTTTGAAAACCGTTTTACCGAAAAGATTGTGATTTAAAATATGAAGTTACTTGATTGATTGTTTGGATTGATTTGGGATTGCTATAATATACTGTTTTCAGTGCATGTTTAAGTTTGGGTCTCGATCGGAAGGGATTTTGGAATCGGAACGGAATGGAATAACTCATGAAAATGTCTGTTTTCTGGAAAACTGATGGAGACGCACAGATCGTGTGCCTCTGAGCACGGGTCGTGCGCCCCCCATCTGATGCTACAAGAACTGGATTTTTAAATGTACACGGATCGTGCGCCTAGTCGCACGGGTCGTGTGTATGTTTCTGAAACTTTCCACAATTTTATTGGATAACGCCCGGATCGTGCGCTTAGTCGCACGGGTCGTGCGTATCTTTCTGGAAGTCTTCTGCAACTCTGTTTACAGCGCACGGATCGTGTGCCTACACACACGGGTCGTGCGAGATTTGCTGATACCCAAATTCAAAGTACTTTTTATCCATTCCAAATGATTCCAATCCTCTTCTAATCCATTCCCCGTGGTTCCCCAACAATGTAAAGATTGATATCATGGAGTTAATCATGTTTGATAGAAAACTTGTGTGTTATGAATGTGACGAAAACCGTACTTAGAGAACGCGTGAGAACACAAGTCAATAAATGTTAACGGACCTTGAGTCCAATCATGTTACGATAACGAACTTCAAGTTCATCGTGTCATGTAAGCTAATTGATTGTAAGTCTATAAAGACATAAAAACTCTCAATTCATGTAAACACAAATCAAGTTACTTTCCCTCGGGGAAAGGTAGATGGTATACCTTGTGTATATCGAGGATGACGATCCTCCAGTTATTAGCATACCTAGTTGAGGGGAGTCATGAATCCAAAGCTAGGACCCTAGCATTATTCAGATAGAATTTCGGATTGGGGTTTCTGTAGATATTGGGCAATCAAGATTGTCTAGCATTATATCTCGGGTTGTGCTAAGTTCAAGTTAAAATATGATCCGTAGTCGCTTATTAGGGCTACATCAGGGAAAATCAGAAATGTAACAAGTAGTCGCTCATTAGGGCTACAAGTTACGAGTAAACATCATGTATTCACGTGGTCGTTTCTTCGGGCCACGAGTTCAGATTCAAGAATAACAAACCGTTAGAGTCGGTCAGGGGTCTCGATAGGACTCACTGAGATAATGTTTATCTCACCCTTCATATTTGTGGTTTTTACAGAGAAACAGGGGAAGGCAAAGGCGACAAAGCACGATTAGCTGGTGAGACTCGAGGAGTCCGGAAGTCTATGTTTCTTGTTTTAGGCCCTTGCCCTTCTGTAGTACTTTTGTTATCGGTTGTATAACTATCATGTATAAGTTATACATCGTTTCCGCTACTTTATGTTTTGAGTATTGAACACCAGGATTATGTACAAGTCTTAAGTTTTGAAACTTAAGCATTTTCAGGAAGTTTATGAGGTTCAGAGAACCATTTGATATGTATTATCGAAAGTTTTAGATGTGTTCAATATTTCAATAACAGGAAGTACTCTGATGTATGCCATTTAGTGCATTTCAGTGATTCTATTTGTGAGAATTTATCGGGGTGTTACATTATGGTATCAGAGCAGTTCGACCTAGTAGGGCTTAGATTAGTTAGGGTGGTTTTGTCCCTTGAGTAACTCTGCCATTAATATGCTTCTTATGATGCTAAGAGACATTGAAACTGATCAACTTAATACTTGTGTATCATTTGCAGAATTATGGCAGGAGGATCAAGGAACACCCCACCAACCGATCCACATGCTGCTTGGATGCACGGCATGATGGAAAGACAACAAAAGATGCTGGAAGATATGGTAGCATTGCAGCAGAATGCTCAAGTTCAACCTCAGCAGGCCCCAGAGCCGCAAGTTAACCCCAGGCAAGTTTATTCAGAATTTCTGAAGATGAAGCCATCTGAGTTCAAAGGAGGACCGGTTGTCATGGAAGCCCAGCATTGGCTGGATGATATAGAGAAGATTTTTCTGACTATGCAAGTTACGGATGAGGATAAGTTAAGGCTGGCATCCCATATGCTGAAAGGGGAGGCTCACAACTGGTGGACTAATGTTAAGGCTATGATGGTGACCATGGGTACTCCCCAGACTTGGGAGCATTTCAGGCAAGTGTTTTTGGAGCAGTTCTTTCCAACGGCAATGAGGTTCGAAAAGGAGAATGAGTTTTTAACTCTCACTCAAGGAAGCTTAACGGTGGGTCAGTACTCCGCCAAGTTTGAAGAGTTGTATCAATTCTTCGGTTTGGCTGGTTATGCCCCCAATGACAAGTGGAAGACCGATAGGTACAAGTATGGGTTCAGGGAAGACATTGCTCAGAGTCTAAGTTCCTTTGCATATACCAATTATGCGGCCATGGTCCAGCAAGCTCATATAGCCGAAAGTGATTTGAAGAGGTTGTATGCAAGTAGAAAAGTATTCAATCAGAGTAAGAAGAATGTTGGATCATCCAACAATCAAATGGGTCCTAGGTACAACTCCAACAAAGGGAAGCAGATTCAGTCGTCCAATTCACCAAGGTTCAGTGCATGCTCCAACTGTGGAAGGTACCATCAGGGTAAGTGTCAAGTGGGATCGACTCAGTGCTACTACTGCAAGAAGGAGGGACATTATGCTGCTAATTGCCCAAAGAAGAGAGGTCAAGAAGAAGGTGCCACTACAACCCATGGGAGGGTTTACACTTTGGACGCCCAGAAAGTCACACCGTCAGATAATCTACTAAGGGGTATGGGATCTCTTTTTAATAACTCCGTTAGTATTTTATATGATTCAGGTGCGACCCATTGTTTTATATCTCAAGTTTGTGTCGAACGGTTGGGATTGGCTTTAACTCCTTTGCCTCAACCAATCTCCATTAAGACTGCTGCTGAAGGTAGTGTTCAGGCCCAAGCGATATGTGAAAATTGTCTTCTATCCATTGGAGACAGGAATTTTGTGGTAGACTTCATTTGTTTACCAATGAAGGGCATGGACGTCGTCCTAGGAATGAGTTGGATGACGGCCAACCATGTAACTATAGATTGTTTCCATCGAACTATCGGTTTCGCCTCCGAGTCAGTGGAGCTACAACCGCCCAATTCTGAAGCTGTTATTTCTTTCACTTCGGCCAGTAACTATCTGTTCCAAGGCGCAGAAGCTTATGTCATGATGCTGTCTGCATCCACTGAGACAGGTCAGGATTTATCTTCTGTGCAAGTTGTTAATGAATTTCTTGATGTGTTTCCCGATGAAGTTCCTTCATTTCCTCCGGATCGTGAGGTGGAATTTTCTATAGAGTTGGTTCCAGGCACTGGACCTATTTCTATAGCCCCGTATAGAATGTCGCCGTTAGAGTTGAGGGAATTGAAAGTTCAACTGGAAGAGCTAATTTCCAAACGGTTCATCCGGCCGAGTGCCTCACCATGGGGTGCTCCAGTGTTGCTTGTCAAGAAGAAGGACGGAAGTATGAGATTGTGTATTGATTATCGTCAGTTGAATAAGGCGACTGTCAAGAACAAGTACCCTCTACCGAGAATTGATGATTTGTTAGACCAATTGAGAGGAGCTTCTGTATTTTCGAAGATTGATTTGAGGTCCGGCTATCACCAAATCAGGGTGCGAGCTTTGGACGTCCCGAAGACCGCTTTCCGTACGAGGTATGGACACTATGAATTCGTAGTGATGCCCTTCGGTTTGACCAATGCTCCAGCCGTATTCATGGATTATATGAATCGGATTTTTAATCCCTATCTGGATCAGTTTGTGGTGGTGTTCATTGATGATATCTTGGTGTTCTCTAAAACGATTGAGGAGCATGTGCAACATCTCTGAATTGTTCTGAACGTACTCCGAGAAAAGAAGTTGTATGCTAAGCCGTCCAAATGTGATTTTTGGATGCCCGAAGTTAAGTTTCTGGGTCATGTGATATCTCAGACAGGTGTTGCAGTGGATCCCAGTAAGATTGAAGCTGTGATAGACTGGGAGCAGCCATCCACGGTTACTGAGGTAAGAAGTTTCTTGGGATTAGCTGGGTATTATCGAAGATTCATTCAAGGATTTTCCCAGCTGGTTCTTCCACTCACGCGGTTAACTCGCAAGGGTCAACCGTTTGTTTGGAACTCAGATTGTGATAATTGTTTCGCAGAATTGAAGGATCGTTTGACTTCTGCACCTATCCTGATTCTTCCAGATCCGTCCGTAGGATTCCAAATCTATTGCGACGCCTCTGGTAAGGGTTTGGGATGTGTCCTGATGCAGAATCAACAAGTAGTTGCTTATGCCTCCAGACAGTTGAAGCCGCATGAAGAGAATTACCCAACTCATGATTTAGAGTTAGCGGCGATTGTGTTTGCCCTAAAGATTTGGAGACATTACCTGTATGGGTCTCGTTTCGAAGTCTTTAGTGACCACAAGAGTCTTAAGTATTTGTTTGACCAAAAGGAGCTGAACAACAGACAGAGGAGATTAAGGATGGCAAAACGGGTTTGGCCCGCCGGGCCGGCCCGCTGACCCGCCAAAAAAAGGCGGGTTGGGCTGGGGTATTCAGACCGCTGACCCGCTGAACCCGCCCCGCCAAAAAAAAAAAACCGCGGGCTAAAGCAATAACGGGGCGGGTCAGCCCGCCAGCCCGTTTTTTTAAAAAAAAAAAACTTTAAACAGAATCACTTTAGGTTTTCAACTTTCCCCTTCTTTCACTTCTCACTGTACAAATAATAACCAAACACGCTCTTCTCCTTTCAACGGCGTCTCATCTCCTTTCAACGGTGTTCCTCTTCACCAAATGCCTTTGCCTTTGCCTTTGCCATCAAGTTCGCCTACCTGTCCTCAAGACAAATTATAAAAAAATGATGTTAGTTGGATTTGTGCAATTTTTATCTCTGTTTGAAGAAGAAAATTCAACAAATTTAGGAGCAAGTACCTTCTTATTATCTTTGAAAACCTTCTGTATGGTGGCATTCAAGTCACCTTCCCAGTGCCTTTTCTCTTCCTCTTCTCCTTCAACGACAGGTATAGTTTGTAGCTTTGGTGCTGTTGTGTGGCTCTCTGAATTTTTCCAACTTGGGGCATTCTCTCACAATCAATGTTTCCAAAGATGGGAATTTAAATTCACAGTTCTTGTAGGAACAGAAACTTGTAAGATTTTCTAATCCCACGAGTTCCATAGAAATCAATTTGCTAAATACAACTACCTCGATCACTTCACCTTTATTTTCCTCATCGGTTACTATTTCCTTTACTTTGCATTTGATCACTTTCATCCCTGCAAGTTGAACCATGCTTTTGGCAGTTGAGGATGCCATTAAGTTTGTTAATCCATAGCAGTAGTTTACTTCCAAATATGTTAAGTAAGTCAGAGATACCGAGGAACAATTCCAAGCCTTCTAGGTGATATTTCTTAATGGTTAATCCTAGTAATTCCAATGCTATTATTGTTTTATACTTTTATTTTGAATATATCAAGAGTTTTTAAAGTAAAAATTTGTTAAAAATGCTTTATAAAAAATCTATTTTAAAAAGCAGGTGAAAAATCTTATTGAAATTGAAATGTTAAAAACATGTAAGTTTTTTGTTCAAAAACATTGGAAAAAAAATCAGGCGGGCCGGACCGCCAACCCGCCAGCCCATTACTTAGCGGGCCGGGCCAGTCTTTTGAACTCGCAATGTTTGGCGGGACGACTCGCCCCGCCCCGTTTTTAACGGGCCGAAGGCAAAACGGGCCGGGCCGGGCCAGGCCGGACCGTTTTGCCATCCCTAGAGGAGATGGGTATAATTCTTGAAGGATTACGATTTTGAATTGAAGTACCATCCTGGTAAGGCTAATGTTGTGGCCGATGCTTTAAGCAGAAAGTCTATCCATACTGCAGAGTTGATGATGCACGAGATGTCCTTGTTGGAATCGTTCAGAGACCTCAACTTGAGAGTTAAGTCAAGAAGGAACAAGTTGGTGTTGAGCCATATTCAGATTTCGAGTTCATTAAGAAATCTGATTCGCTCAGCCCAAGAAGGTGATGTAGAGCTGCAAGCACAGAAAAGATTGCCGAGTTACACCGAAGACGCTGATGGCGTAATTCGTTTTAATGGTAGAATCTGTGTGCCGAATGATGAGAGTGTGAAGAGGCAAGTTTTAGAGGAGGCTCATAAGAGTCAGTTCTCAATACATCCTGGGTCCACCAAGATGTATCGAGATTTGAAGCAATTGTACTGGTGGCCGGGTATGACAGTAGATATTGTAGAGTTTGTGTCTCGATGCTTGACTTGTCAAAAGGTTAAGATAGAGCACCAGAAGCCAGGTGGCCAGTTACAACCGTTGAATGTGCCTGAATGGAAATGGGAAAGCATATCTATGGATTTTGTCATGGGATTGCCACGGTCCCAAGCCGGAAATGATTCTATTTGGGTAGTGGTGGATCGCCTGACCAAGTCCGCTCATTTTGTTCGAGTAAGGTACGTTTTGTCAATTTTGAGGACAAAATTTTAAAAGTTGGGGTGATTGTAACATCCCCTAATTAGCTAATTAGATTTAATTAAATTAGCACGAGGTTAAGTTGATTAGTGAGCATAATTATTTTAGTTATGAAATGGTATCATGGATCAAATAAATAAATGATTTATTGGTTATGCATAATTGGTACATTATGTTAAGTAAGTGAATTATAGAATAATTGTTGAGTTATAGTAGTTTAAGTGAGAGTGAAGGAGGGAGGGGCGAATTAGTCATTTTCCCATCATTAAATAAGCCCCAGCTGAACACACCACACAACACCACCTCATTTTCAGTTTTTCAGCAAAAAGAGAGATTTTGAGAGATAGAGAGAAAGAGTTGGCGAGAGGGAGAGAAGAAAAGAGAGGAGAGAAATTCTGGATGCATGTCTGAGATGATTGCACCATCTTGATCCCTACACCCTCCTCTTCCAACTGATATAAATTTAATAATCAACATCCTCCTCCTCACTCATTCACCATTTTCGACCCACAAAGCTTCATAGAGCAAAAAATGGAGTTGTAGTGCTTCTAGTGGCTTGCATGTCATCTTAGAACTAGAATAGAACCTTGGGAGACATCACCTTACTGTTTGAAGTAATGAGGGAAGAGGGTCAGTAGCTCAAATTGCTGGGATTCGAATTGGAGAGGGCGTGGAGTTCGTGAGAACGAGAAGGACCGTTACGGAGCAAGTTCGTGTAAATTCGGCGTCGTTGAACTCCAAGTGTTTCAGAATTTACGTGATTGACATCACGTTAGGTGAGTTCTATAACTCGCTTAGGGAATGCATGTGTTTTCTGAGTCTCCACCTTTTTGAAAACCGTTTTACCGAAAAGATTGTGATTTAAAATATGAAGTTACTTAATTGATTGTTTGGATTGATTTGGGATTGCTATAATATACTGTTTTCAGTGCATGTTTAAGTTTGGGTCTCGATCGGAAGGGATTTTGGAATCGGAACGGAATGGAATAACTCATGAAAATGTCTGTTTTCTGGAAAACTGATGGAGACGCACGGATCGTGTGCCTCTGAGCACGGGTCGTGCGCCCCCATCTGATGCTACAAGAACTGGATTTTTAAATGTACACGGATCGTGCGCCTAGTCGCACGGGTCGTGCGTATGTTTCTGAAACTTTCCACAATTTTATTGGATAACGCCCGGATCGTGCGCTTAGTCGCACGGGTCGTGCGTATCTTTCTGGAAGTCTTCTGCAACTCTGTTTACAGCGCACGGATCGTGTGCCTACACACACGGGTCGTGCGAGATTTGCTGATACCCAAATTCAAAGTACTTTTTATCCATTCCAAATGATTCCAATCCTCTTCTAATCCATTCCCCGTGGTTCCCCAACAATGTAAAGATTGATATCATGGAGTTAATCATGTTTGATAGAAAGCTTGTGTGTTATGAATGTGACGAAAACCGTACTTAGAGAACGCGTGAGAACACAAGTCAAGAAATGTTAACGGACCTTGAGTCCAATCATGTTACGATAACGAACTTCAAGTTCATCGTGTCATGTAAGCTAATTGATTGTAAGTCTATAAAGACATAAAAACTCTCAATTCATGTAAACACAAATCAAGTTACTTTCCCTCGGGGAAAGGTAGATGGTATACCTTGTGTATATCGAGGATGACGATCCTCCAGTTATTAGCATACCTAGTTGAGGGGAGTCATGAATCCAAAGCTAGGACCCTAGCATTATTCAGATAGAATTTCGGATTGGGGTTTCTGTAGATATTGGGCAATCAAGATTGTCTAGCATTATATCTCGGGTTGTGCTAAGTTCAAGTTAAAATATGATCCGTAGTCGCTTATTAGGGCTACATCAGGGAAAATCAGAAATGTAACAAGTAGTCGCTCATTAGGGCTACAAGTTACGAGTAAACATCATGTATTCACGTGGTCGTTTCTTCGGGCCACGAGTTCAGATTCAAGAATAACAAACCGTTAGAGTCGGTCAGGGGTCTCGATAGAACTCACTGAGATAATGTTTATCTCACCCTTCATATTTGTGGTTTTTACAGAGAAACAGGGGAAGGCAAAGGCGACAAAGCACGGTTAGCTGGTGAGACTCGAGGAGTCCGGAAGTCTATGTTTCTTGTCGCAAAATCCAAACCGCCGCGTAAATCGCCGCTAAGGACTACTCCAGGCGGTTATTCCAGCGGTTGCCAAAACCGCCGCAGAGTTCCCTCGCGGCGGAGGTAACTGCAGCGGTTCTGGAACCGCCGCGAGGGGTATTTGGCAGCGGTTAAAACCACCGCAGAATGCTTTTAAAACCGCCGCCGCTTTCCTATTTTGTTGTAGTGACTCACTCTCACCTCACTCACACTCACCCAGTTCTCCGCCACCACCACGCCACCACGACGCCACCACCGTCCACGCCACCACCGTTCGCGCTACCAAGGTTTGTTTGTTCTCACTCTTCTCTCTCTTTCTCTCTCTCTCCGAACCTTCTCTCTATTTCTCTCTAATCGTTTCTCTCTCTCATTCCTCACCATAGGCACAAATCTATTTCTTACCACCCACCGGAGTTCGCACAGTTACCGGACAGCCACCGCACCGGAGTTCGCATAGGCACAAAACGGTTAGTTTTTATTTATTTTTGCTTTTAGGAATGATTTTTGTTTAGTTGTTTTTAGTTGTGAAATGTGAGTTTTAAATGTGTATGTTGTTATAGAATAAATTTTTGTTGTTTGAAAGATTAATATTAGTGTTTAGGATTGTGAATTTTGAAAGGTTGTTGTATGTGTTTAAGATAGTGTTTAGAATTGTAAAATAAAATTGTTGTTGTTGTTGTTAATTAGAAATGTGTAATTGGAATTGAACTGAAATTGAAAAATGTAATTGAATAACGTATGAAAAGTGTATGTTGTTGGAGATGTTAATTGAAAAGTGTATGTTTGTTAGAGTTGTTAATTGAAAAATGTTTAATTGGAATTGATAATTGGTGACAAGTGTATGTTAATTTTGAAATTGAAATTGTGTTAAATTGTTTTTTTGATGTTTGATGAACCCTAGGTTAGATGACTATTTGATGCTGTTATTGTGTGTTATTGATGGAAAAGGGTGAGGTGCTTGCTGTCCTTCACCCCCATATTTTGCTCGAAATCATCTCCATTGAGATAATTGCGAGACTATACTAACAATTTTAAGGTTGGGAGTTAGAAATAACTTCCTTCACTACTTATATGGAAAAGGGTTTTGTCTGATCTGTCCTTAACCCCCATATTCGGCTTGAAATCATCTCCACTGAGATCATATCGATGCCACTAACTTGATAGGTTATATTTTAGGTTTAGTTGTGGGAATCTAACGCATTTTTCTAAATGCGTGTAGATGAATTGGAATCAATTGAATCGTAGTTGGGTGTATGATCGGTTATATCCGGGAAGAGCCTTTTTGAAGGAAACTTTTGTGCATGGGGTTGAAGAGTTTATTAGGGTAGCGTGGCAACATGATAAGGCTAAAAAGGAAGGGGGATTAGATGGCCATGCCTTAAATGTGACGGTATACCTATTACACCTGATGATGAAATTAGGGTGCACTTGTATCGTATCGGGTTTAGGCCTAATTATTGGATTTGGATGGACCATGGAGAATGACTTCCAAATTTTGGCTTAGGGGCTTCTTCAAGCAGTTCTAGTTTTCATGTTCCATCTAATGAACAATTTGAGTCGATGGAAAGCATGATTTGTGATGGTCTCGGAGTGAATGTGCCATTTGATGAGCCTCAATATGACGATCATGATGAACTTCCAAATGAAGAAGCACAAAGATTTTATTGTTTGTTAAAAGAGTCAAACACACCGTTGTTTGATGGCTCGCCAGAGTCAAAATTATCTATGTGTGTGAATCTTTTATCTCTCAAGTCCATGAGCAATATTTCTGAGTTGGGTTTAGATTTTGTGACTCAAATGATGTTGGGCGGGACACCTAATAAGGATAGTTTGCCAAAAAGTTATTATGAAGCAAAGATGTTAGTTTCGAAGTTGGGATTGGAATGTAAGAAGATTGATTATTGTGAGGATGGGCACATGTTGTTTTACGACAACGAATTTGGTAAAACCAATGGTGCGTTGTAGGCTTGTAGATTTTGTGGAAAGCCGAGGTATAAAGTTCGTAAAGGGGAAAAGCGTAATTATAAACCCATTCCTGTAAAGTCGATGTTCTATTTGCCTATAGTTCCAAGGTTGCAGAGAATATTTGCATCGCCTGAAATTGCAAAGAAAATGACGTGGCATTATGAGAATAGGAATACCTCGGACATTTTACGACATCCATCTGATGGTGAGGCTTGGAAACACTTTGATCGAGTGCATTCAGATTTTGCCTCTGACCCACGGAATGTTCGACTTGGTTTGTGCTCTGATGGATTTACTCCATATATCCAAGCATCAGCGTCGCCCTATTCTTGTTGGCCAGTCATTGTTACCCCTTACAATCTTCCTCCTGAGATGTGCATGACTAAACCGTATATGTTTTTGACTTGCTTGATACCTGGTCCATCCAATTTTTGACTTGCTTGATACCTGGTCCATCCAATCCAAGAGATTGTGGCTGGGTGTTGGGACATATGATGCAGCACGAAATTTTTTGATGATGAGAGCGCATTGATGTGGACAATTAATGACTTCCCGGCTTATGGTATGTTGTCAGGTTGGGGGACTCATGGTAAATTAGCATGCCCCCACTACATGGAACACACAAAAGCGTTTACGTTGAAATACGGGGGAAAGAATTCTTGGTTTGACTCGTATCGTAGATTCTTACCGCCAGATCATGTATTTAGAAAGAACAAAAGGGCATTCAAGAAAAGGGTAGTTGAAATAGATGACCCACCGCCTTTGTTGACATCGGGTGAAATTTGGAGTAGAGTTATGAATTTGCCACAAGCCACAGAGGTAGGTGTGCTCTCCCGATTGGATGGTTATGGACGAGTGCATAACTGGACAAAAAGAAGCATATTTTGGAATCTCCCATATTGGAAAGATAATCTATTGAGACACAATCTCGATGTTATGCACATTGAGAAGAATTTCTTTGAAAACATATGGTTCACCGTGATGAATGTGAAAGATAAAACCAAAGACAATAATAAGGCTAGAATGGATTCTGCTCTTTACTGTAGCAAAAGTCGTTCCAATTTGAATTTTGTGCCAATGGCTAATGGCAAGATGTCAAAACCCAAAGCCAAATATTGTCTTACACCCGATGAAGCAAAAGATGTTTGTCGATGGTTGAAAGGATTGAGGATGCCAGATGGCTATTCTTCTAATCTTGCAAGATGTGCAGATGTGAACACCAGGAAGATGTATGGGATGAAAAGTCATGATTGTCATGTATTCATGGAGTGTTTGCTTCTAATTGCTTTTAGTTCATTGCCAAAGTGTGTTTTGGAACCACTTACTGAAGTGAGTCAATTTTTTAAAAACATGTGCTCTTCAACATTGAGAAAAGATGATCTTATTAAGATGGAGCTGAATTTTCATTATCTGTAAGTTGGAGAGAATACTTCCTCCTGGTTTCTTTGATTCTATGGAGCATCTTCCGGTTCACCTTGCAAATGAAGCAAGGCTTAGTGGACCAGTTCATTATAGGTGGATGTACCCATTTGAGAGGTAATTATCAATTTCAACATTTTAATTAAATTGCATATTTAGTATGACTATTTATTTAATCAACTCCCCTTCCTCCATATATTTAGATTGATGGGTGATTATAAACGATCGGTGAAGAATAAAGCTAGAGTCGAAGGATCGATCTGCGCAGCTTACTTACATCGTGAAACAATTTATTTCTGTTCTCATTATTTCAACAACTTTATGTTGTCAAGAAATAATAGAAACGAAATAGAGGTTGAAGAAGAAAGACATGCCCTCACTTTATCTGTGTTTAGCAAACCTGGGCGCCTCTCGGGAAAGAAGTTGACTCAGTGGTTATCAGATATGGAGTATAAATCAGCACATATTCATGTCTTGATCAATTGCACTGAAGTTAAACCATATCTTGAGTAAGTGTGCTTCAATTCAGTTTTCAATACATAGACATTTAGAGTATGAAGTTATATCATGCCTTGACCAATTTTCATTCTAAAGAGTATGGATAATTCTTTTTCAGTGCATTCTTACTGATAGCCTCGCAAGTGCACGAGTCGTATCGCGTAATAAAAGAGTATCGGTCCACAGGGAGAGCCTGAGTGATTACCAATTTAATTTTCCAAAGTTGATTAACTGAAGAGAAATGGTTTTTTGGAGTTGTAAAATTTAGAAATAAAAACAAACAATCTCAGGTTTATAGTTTTATCACAACAATGAGGAACCAAAATAATTTCTTTAGACTATTCAACAAATTATAAGAGTAATATATTTCAAAGACAATGCAGCGAATATAACTAATGTCTCCTTTCGGAGTACAAGAGCGTGTTTTGAACTAACAATCAAGCCTATTCTCATGGTTGATTGTCACCAAAACCCATTAAGCATAACACCTTTATAATGTCTCAAGAGTTTCAAAACTATTCTCATGTGTTGATTCCCTTGTCTAATTTCATAGATCCAACATCAATACTTCACCTTTCGGTTCTTCGTTTGATGTTTAAAATAAGATTTGAAGGACAATAAAATTAGATTGAAATATAAAACAATTTGGAGTGGAGACTAGTCTTGGGAATTATTAGGGACCTATCATTGGATTACTCCCAATTACCCAAGACTTTGTATCTACTCACTCATATTAAATATGAGAGAAGAAGAAGAAAAAGAAAAGACATGAAATTAAATAGCGAGAAATAAAAGAAAGCGGTAAATTGCAAAATCATAAATAGCGGAATTGTAAATGACAAGAAAATAAAAGTGCAAGAAAGTAAATAGCAAGGAAAGTAAATGACTAGGAAAATAAAAGGGCAAGAAAGTAAATAGCAAGGAAAGTAAATGACTTGGAAAATAAAAGGGCAAGAAAGTAAATAGGAAGGAAAGTAAATGACTTGGAAAATAAAAGGGCGAGAAAGTAAATAGCGAGAAAATAAAAGAGCGAGAAAGTAAAAGAGCGAGAAAGTAAAAGAGCGAGAAAGTAAAAGGGCAAGAAAGTAAATAGCAAGAATTTAAAAGGCAAGAATTATAAAGAGCATGAAGAGTAAATTGAAGTCATGAATCTTAGAGAGTCTTTGTCATTGATTTTCTAACAAAATTCAAGCTTAGTTACAAGTGAGGATCAAGGTCCTATTTATAGGAAAATATGAGGGCCAAGGCACTTGAGTGGAGGGGCAAAATGGTCCAAAAAAAAGTGGCAAATCAAGTTGGCAAAGATAGCCATCAGCAAGTGGGTGCAGCCAAAATTGACTTGTCTGGCGCCAGGGTCGTGCGCCCTGGCCAGTCAATTTTGGCTGCTCTGCGCCAGTTTTGCACCAGGGTCGTGCGCCTATGGAGCCTGGGTCGTGCGCCTTGTGCTGGCAACAGCTGTTCTGCGTTGCTGGCAAGCATGGGTCGTGCGCCTATGTGCCAGGGTTGTGCGCCCTGGCCAGTCAATTTTGGCTGCTCTGCGCCAGTTTTGCACCAGGGTCGTGCGCAGGCTCTGCGCCAGTTTTTGCTGCTTGGCGCCCTTGGTGCCCTGTGCTGCGCCAGCTTTGCTGCTTGGCGCCCTTGGCGCCCTGTTGAGTGCCAACCGGTCTTAAAAATTGTTCCTCCTCAAATATTTTCTTTGTTTCTTCATTTTTCCTCATATTTTCTCTTTTGCTTCAAAATAACACCTGAAAATAAAAAGTAAACATTTGTAGTAAAATAGCTCAAAAATATAATTAAAATACCAAATAAACTTAAGAAAAATAACAATTAAAAAGACTCTAAAAATAGACTTATCACTTACAAGTTGAGGGTATATGCACTGAAGATTCTTCTATTCGTATACATGAAAGTTTTCCATCTTGGTTTAATGATAGAGTAAGTAAATAAAATTAATGCTTTAATGTCTAAAGTTCAAAGTAGATATGAGAGATGACTTATTTTTTCCATATGTGATTACTTAGGTTTATGAAGCGGAACCAACTCCCATAATCCAACATTTGAGGAACTTAGCTGATGGTCCTTTTCGTGAAGTTAGTGAGTGGCACACGTACCTCGTTAACGGTTATAAATTTGACACCCAATCATGGAGTGAGGGAAAATAAACAATTAATAGTGGGATATATGTAAAAGGGTTTGCAGAAGGAGCTGAAGATGAGCACTACGGGGTGATCCAACACATATATGAACTTGAATACAAATATTTAGACTATCAAAAGAAAATTGTTTTGTTTTATTGTAGTTGGTTTGATCCATCGGTTAGAGGAACGAAATTTAATCCAAAATGTAATACTGTGGACATTCGAATGGATAGAAGGTATAGAGCCTATGATCCGTTTATCATGCCTGAAAATGTGAGGCAGGTATATTATGTTCCATATCCATCAACTCGGGAAGGATATTGTGTAGCAATTAAGACAAAACCATGGGGTCGCATTGAAGCCACTGATGTGGGGGATGAGGTTCCTTATCAAGTGGATGAAATGCTGGGCGTCAATGAGGTAATTGAAGTTGAATCAGTTGATACCTTATGTGATGATCGACTCCACATTGAAGAAGTTGAACCAGTATTAGAAGAAGAAATTGGGGTATATGAAGAAGATGAAGATGAGACTGAAGATGTAGAAGATGTAGAAGATGTAGAAGATGAAGAAGATGAAAACTTTTTTTAATCTTATTAGTATCACATAGATAGTTTGATTAGTTTTAATCTCTGCATGTTGTTGATTGTTCATCTAATTTTAATTATTAATATATATCACATTTCTTTTATCATTATTGTACGTTGTTGTTGTATTTAAATTTATTTATTAATATATATCATTATATATTTTTCTTGCATTTTGTTTTTCATAGATATGCATCTAGGAGGAGGTTCTGACCCGCCGAGAGATGTTAGGGGGAAGAAGATAGCTGAACCTAGACGGTGGCGTCGAGTTCGTGAGGTTGTACTTAATCCAAAGGATACATTTTTGTGGATGCCCCAGACCACCACTACTGCTGGAGGAGCTGGGACTTCACGTTCTGCTGCAGCTGCTCCACCTGCTGGTCATTCTCCCTCCGGCCCCAATTGGTATCCTATAAACCCATCTGGCACACCAGCATCCTATGGGTATTTTCCACCTCTGCAGCATCCTATGGGCACACCGGGAGGGTATATGGGCCCACCTCTCCAGCATCCTATGGGCACACTGGGAGGGTATATGGGCCCACCTCTGCATCATCCTATGGGCACACCGGGAGGGTATATGGGTCCACCTATGCAACATCCTGTGGGCACACCAGCAGGGTATATGGGCCCACCTCTGCATCATCCTATGGGCACACCAGCCGGGTTATCTATGCCTACACCCGAGGTATATACTAATCAGTCCCTACAGGATGATCATTCTGACCCCCATGGTCATACTAATTCAGAGCCATTATCATTCGGGTCGGAGGATGAGCAGGTGGTTGTCGACCCTGATGGTCGACGTCGCAAAGTCATATATCCCTTTGGTGATACGTAAGTATTATTTGACTTTTTTTTTAATTTAAATTAATTGTTTATTTGATGTGTATATATGTTTGTTAATTATGCAATGACTTAATTATACAGGTTTGTTAGATCGAAGACTGCTTCATCAGCGATCACTTATGTCATTAAGAAACTCTATTTTGAAGAGTACTATGAAAAGGTGACAAAAATTGATAAGAGGAAAAAGAAAGATTTTGTGGACTTGTTTAGGGTAAGTATCAATTATGTCATTACCTATATTGATAATTTATTGTTTAATGTTTAATATAATTACTAATACATATTTTGATTATGTTTAATACAGACCAAAGTGACTTGGAGACCGGAAGATGATGAATTGGTGCATAAAGTTTTTTAGACTAGATTGGCAAAGCAATTGGCGGACTCTACAAATTGAGCCGTAAAAATGAAAGGATGAGGTATATCCCTCAAGAAGTCTGGGATCAATACCAGGAAGTTTGGAGAAGTCAGAAATTCAAAGCCAATGCTGGAAAAGCGAAGGAAAATCGGAATTCAGAAAAGGGTGGCTCACTTCACACTTGTGGCTCTGTCAACCAAGCTCAGCATGCTATGAGATTGGTAGGTTATTTTAAAAATATTGTACTATTTTAGTTTAGTTAGGGCGATTAGTTACCAATATTTGAGAATTTGTTTCATTAATTTTATAGAGTAAGAAGGCTGGGCCCCCTCTTACTATTGCTGAGCTGCATAGGGCCACACATGTGAGGAAGGATACCCAGACTTATGTTGATGAGCGCTCGAGGACCACTCAGGTAAATATACAACTTGATTTGTATTATAATGTTTTCTTAAAATGGAGCACTTATTATGATATGTTTTGTAGTTATGCAAAACAGGAGAAACATGCTGAGACGATGTTTGAGCCGACTCAGGGGAGCTGGAACCTTGAGTCACTTGGTCCAATGGCTCCTGAGATCATGGCTTTGACAAACCGCAATTGGGAGAAGTTGGTAGGGGGATGTACAAGAAACGTTTGTATGGTACGGGGCCCTTGGCTCCAAATTTGAGATTTGAGGATGATTAGTTTGACACCAGCGGGCCCTCATCTAGTAGTCGACCTCCTCGTCCTTTAGCTGAGACAGAGCAGCTCAGGCAGCAGATGGAGGAGATGCGTGCTCAGCACCAACAACAGATACAGGAGATGCATGCTCAGCATCAGTAGGAGCAGCAGAAGCAGAGTCAGACTATGAAAGATATGCAGACAGACTTCTTTAGGTTTGCACGTCAGTAAGAGAAGCTGTTAAAGTACTATAAGAGCATGAAGCCAGATGCCTCTGAGTTTGAGGAGTCCGAGTCTGATGATGGCGCGTTTTAGTATTATGTTGTTATTTGCTGGTTTGGACATGTTTAGAATTTGGATTGTTATTGTTGGTTTGAAGTTGTTTAGGATTTGGATATTTGGTATTGTTGGTTAGTTTGGATGGATTTTATTTGAGTATTCTCAAAATTTTGGATATTTGGTATTGTTGGTTAGTTTTTATATATTTGGTATTAGTTTAGATGGATTTTATTTGAGTATTCTCAAAATTGTGCTGCATTTGATATATAGTTATTAAAAGAAAAAAGCAGATTTTTCAAATTTGGACACGTGGCATAAAAATAAAGCAGTTTTTTTTATATAAAAAATTGAATTAGCGACGGATTTGCCCTCACTAATTTCCCTCGCTAATTAGCGAGGGAAAATCCCTCGCTAAAATCCCTCGCTAAAATTCTGTCGCTAAAATAAAAAATCCCGTCGCTAAATATTAGCGACGCCCTTTTTAGCGACGGAAAAATTCAGTCGCTAATTCCCTCGCTAAGCCACTTTAGGGACGGATTTTTGAGGTTTAGCGACAGAAATTTCCGTCGCCTATCCTGCTTTTTTTTGTAGTGATGATGATCTTGTTGGTAGCCTCTGCTTGTCCATTAGCTTGAGCATAATAAGGGGACGAGTGTCTTATTTTGATGCCGTATTCTTGAGAAAAGGCCACCACCTGTTCCCCGGTGAACATTGTGCCTTGATCGGCCGTGATGGTTTCAGGAATGCCAAATTTGTATATATTTGGTTTTCTATGAATCTAATCACCGCAGCCTGATTGACACTCCCTAAGGGCACGGCTTCCACCCATTAGTGAAGTCTTCGGTTGCTACAATAATGAAGTTATGGCCATTCGAGCTTGGAGGGTATATCTTACCGATTAGATCCATGGCCCACCCTATGAATGGCCAAGGTTTGACAATGGGATGGAGCTCGTTCGCAGGTACTCTCTGGATTGGTCCATGCTGTAACACCCCATTCTACCCGGCTATTTTCCATAGAGATCAGAGTTTCAAAATTTCTTTTTGAATGGAATGCTACACACGTATTTGATGTAACCATTTACAATACGCAACACCATTTAAATAATTTAAGGTACTCTTGATTTCGCCAACAAAATCCACGCATAATAATTTGAACGACTCGCAGCGGAAAAATAACGTAAACTCAAAATGCCAAACAACGGCCTCATCGGAAACATTAAGTCAATGCACACGAAAATCAACAACAATTAAATATCATTAGAAATCCTAAGCCAACCCCCTAGGTGTCACGTATCAGAGCAGACCGACTCGGGAGTGAAAGGAGTAAGCCTTCACTCAGGACTACCTGTGGTAAACAACAACAGAAGGGTGAGTCTCAACTACATAATAAAGATTATAATAAGAAGTATATTACATCATAGCATCACACTCACACAGTCACACAGTAGCATAGACTATACAATCACCAACTAGCATGCTTATCATGAGGATGTATGCAATACAGTTATGCATGTGGTACCATTTTCCCAGACCGCAGCCTTATCATCATATTATCATCTCAGACCGCAGCCTTATCATTTCAATTTAGAACTCAGACCGCAGCCTTATTATCATAATTAACAACTCAGACCGCAGCCTTATGTATGCATGAGACTCCATGACAAAACCACAATCATAATTATTAACAACACGGTCCATGTACCCTATATCACATCTTTAATTAATCTTAGTTTTAGCCCCCATGGCCTCATCACCAACCAACTCATTATTTTCTCCTCACAATCACGTCCCTAGGACTAGGATAACACTTAGGGACCAATCTAGCACCATTAGACCCGAAACTCAAACACAAGTCACGGGCGCCCCACTAGGCGCCCTAGGCGGCCACACTTGGCGCCCACACCACACCCAAACGCACAAACATAGTAGACCACCTTAAAAATTGAAACCGCTCTAGCCAAAATGTTCAAAATGGGATTTGGTCACGTGAATACAGAAATTGGCTAAGTAAAATATGCTCAGAACATGATGTGTGCACAAGGCACCCCCAAAACAAGTCAAAATGATGCCCAATAGGACAACTTTCAAACCACAAGTGCAAATCTGGAAATTCTTTAGCCAAAACACTTAAAATATGATTTTGTCAGGTGAATACAAAGTTTGGCTCGGTAAAATATGCTCAGAACATGATGTGTGCACAAGGCACCCCCAAAACAGGTCAAAATGATGCCCAATAGGACAACTTTCAAACCACAAGTGCAATTCCAGAAATTCTTTAGCCAAAGTGTTTTAAATAACATTTGGTCAGGTCAATACAAAGTTTGGCTCGGTAAAATATGCTCAGAAAATGATGTGTGCACAAGGCACCCCTAAAACAAGTCAAAATGATGCCCAACCGGACAATTTCAGAACCACAAGTGAAAATCCAGAAATTCTTTAGCCAAAGTGTTTTAAATAACATTTGGTCAGGTCAATACAAAGTTTGGCTCGGTAAAATATGCTCAGAAAGTGATGTGTGCACAAGGCACCCCTAAAACAAGTCAAAATGATGCCCAACCGGACAATTTCAGAACCACAAGTGAAAATCCAGAAATTCTTTAGCCAAAGTGTTTTAAATAACATTTGGTCAGGTCAATACAAAGTTTGGCTCGGTAAAATATGTTTAGAAACTGAGTTTACCCAAAAACATGATTTATGCGCCTTGCCTAAGCATAGGCAGCAACCTGGCGCCCCACCAGAACACACGCACACCCAGTAGCAGAAACACAGCGCCCAGGCGCCAGTTCCCTCCCCCAGCACTAGGCGCCCAGGCGCCCCAACACAACCAAAACACCAAAAATTCTTAATCATTTTTCTAACTCAAATCACCATAACATTCACAAATCACATTGTGCTCATACCAACAACATTCAATCTCATACATATATTAGGAACACATCAAAGCACAAAATCAACACATGAAATCCAAAACTTAGCCTAGGGAAATCGAATTAACCACAACAATTATCAAATTCGACTAACCTAAACAATTCTAACAATTAGCAAGTAGTGTCAAGTGGGGTCCTATGGTTTACATACAACCTATTATATTCTCTATTATAGAGTGAGACTCCCCTAACCTTGATTATGACGAGCTAGAGCCTTTTCCACCGAAGCACCGACAAATCACCGAAATCAAGAAGCTCCTCCTTTTCACACAATCACGCCCTTTCTCTCTTTCCCTAGGAGCATTGCGAATTGATCAAAATAGAAAGGGTTAGGGAAATTCGAAACCTAAGCAATTGATAGAGAAAGGAAATCGAATCATAGAAGATTAAGAACCCTTACCTAGGAGCAAGGCGCACAAACCCTAACTCCAAGCTTGAAATCGCCCTTCCTTCTCTTCTCCTCTCTTCGACTTTCTTTCTTTTCCTCTCTATTTCGACTTTCTTTCTTTCCTTTGACACTAGTGGGGCGCGACCTAGACCCCTAGTGTCTAAAGAGCGCCTAAGCCAACGGGCTTGGGCCTCTTGGGCCGTCACTTGAAATTCCGGTATTACCAACGCCATCCCCTTCAATTAAAATAAAATACCATATCATCACATAATAAAATAAAATAGTGTAACACTTTAAATAATTTAATCAATTACTTAATTAAATTATTTTAGGGTGTTACAACTCTCCCCCACTTAGGAAATTTCGTCCTCGAAATTCATACCTGAGTCAAATAGCTCTGGATAGGACTCCCGCATCCTACTCTCCAGCTCCCACGTCACGCTCTCGCCAGAAGCTCCCAACCATACCACCTTCACTAAAACAATGCTTTTCCCTCTCAGCACCTTCACTTCTCTATCATCAATCCTCACTGGCATAGTCTCCACAGTGAGATTATCCCGCACCTCAATATCATCCATATGGATCACATGAGACGGGTCCGGAATGTACTTCCGAAGTTGCGACACGTGAAATACGTCGTGCAAGTTCGAAAGGTTAGGCGGTAAAGCCACCCTATAAGCAACCTTTCCGACCCTCTCGGTGATCTGATACGGTCCAATAAATCTAGGAGTCAACTTCTTTGCTTTAAGTGCACGCCCAACACCAGCCATAGGCGTGACCCTCAAGAAAACATGCTCTCCAGCCTGAAATTCCAAATCCTTTCTCCTTCTATCATGGTAACTCTTTTGCCGACTTTGGGACTCTTTCATTTTCTCCCTGATCATTTTTATCTTCTCTGTAGTTTCTCTCACCAATTCAGGTCCAAGAACAACACTTTCGCCCGATTCATGCCAACACAAAGGAGTTCTACACCTCCGCCCATACAGTGCCTCATAAGGTGCCATCCCTATACTCGAATGGTAGCTGTTGTTGTAAGTGAACTCGATCAACGAAAGGTGTGTATCCCACGCACCTCCCTGCTCTAAAACACACGACCTCAATAAGTCCTCCAATGACTGAATGGTTCTCTCTGTCTGCCCATCAGTCTGAGGATGGTAGGCTGAACTCAACCTCAATCTGGACCCCAATGCCTCTTGCAAGCTCCCCCAAAACTCCGAAGTAAACCTCGGATCTCTGTCCGATACAATACTCTTCGGGACACCATGCAACTTCACAATCACCTTAATATATATCTCGGCCAATCTCGCTACCGGATACGTTATGTTGATAGGAAGGAAGTGAGCAGACTTCGTCAACCTATCCACGATCACCCAAATAGAATCAAATCCCCGAACGGTTCTCGGTAACCCAGTCACAAAATCCATGGAAATGCTATCCCATTTCCATTCCGGAACATCTAAAGGTTGCATCAACCCCGCAGGCTTCTGGTGCTCAACCTTTGACTTCTGGCAAGTCAAACAGGCATACACAAATTGTGCTACATCTTTCTTCATACCAGGCCACCAGAATAATTTCTTCAAGTCATGATACATCTTTGTAGCCCCTGGATGAATACTCAGCTTGCTCCTATGACTCTCCTCAAGGATCATCTTCTTCATCTCAATATCATCGGGAACACAGATTCTGTCTCTAAATCTCAACACACCCTGGGAATCCAACCTGAAATCCCCATCCACGTTCTGATCACCCGCAACTAACAAGTCAACCAGCTTCACATCTAATTTCTGGGCGTCTCTGATACTAACCAAGAAGTCATTACCAATCCTCAGCATACCCAGCTTAACACTCCGCGGTGTCACTTCACAAACCAGACTCATATCACGGAATTGCTCAATCAATTCCAACTCTTTTACCATCATTGTTGACATATGCAAAGTCTTTCGACTTAAAGCATCAGCCACGACATTAGCTTTGCCGGGGTGGTAGTTTAAGCCAAAATCATAGTCTTTCAGCAGCTCTAACCAACGCCTCTGCCTCATATTCAGCTCCTTCTGATCAAACAAGTATTTCAAACTCTTGTGGTCGCTGAATACCTCGAATCTAGTGCCATACAAATAGTGCCTCCAAATTTTTAGCGCAAACACAATAGCAGCCAATTCCAAATCATGAGTAGGATAGTTCTTCTCATGAGTCCGCAACTGTCTGGACGCATAAGCGACTACCTTCCCATCCTGCATCAATACGCCCCCTAAGCCCATTCTGGAAGCATCACAATATACCACAAACGGTTGATCCGGCACGGGCAACACTAACACCGGAGATGTTGTCAATCTTCTCTTCAACTCTTGGAAACTCTCTTCACACTTAGCATCCCAAACAAAAATTCTCCCTTTACACGTCAATTGAGTCAACGGAAGGGCTAGCTTTGAGAAACCCTCAATGAACCTCCTGTAGTAACCGGCCAACCCCAAGAAACACCTAATCTCAGTCGCAGACTTTGGGCTCTCCCATTGTAACACTGCATCAACCTTAGCTGGGTCTACAGCTATGCCATCACTAGAAATAATGTGACCCAAAAAGCTTACCTCACGCAGCCAGAACTCGCATTTGGACAACTTAGCGTAAAGCTTCTTCTCTTTCAATACCTCAAGCACTAATCTTAAGTGCTCTGCATGCTCCTCTTCAGACTTGGAGTATACCAGAATATCATCTATAAAAACTACCACAAACCGATCCAAGTAACTATGGAAGATACGGTTCATGTACTCCATAAACACTCCTGGTGCATTGGTGACACCAAACGGCATCACAGAGTATTCATAGTGTCCATATCTCGTTCGAAACGCTGTCTTCTGGACGTCTTCATCTTTTACTTTAATCTGGTGATACCCTGACCTCAAATCAATTTTACTAAAAACTTTAGCACCCACCAGCTGGTCCATCAAATCGTCAATTCTCGGAAGAGGGTACTTATTTTTAATAGTCACCTTGTTCAACTGTCTATAATCCACACACAGGCGCATACTCCCATCTTTCTTCTTTACTAACAAAACCGGAGCTCCCCATGGTGACACACTAGGCCTCACAAAATTCTTTTCAAGTAACTCTTCCAACTGCTTCTTCAATTCAGATAACTCGGAAGCTGACATTCGGTACGGAGCCATGGACACAGGCCTAGTACCAGGCACAAGGTCAATCCCAAACTCTACTTCCCTCTCGGGTGGCACACTAGGAATCTCATCAGGGAACACTTCAGGGAATTCACACACCACCTGCAATCCTTCAACCATAGCTTGGTTTTCAGCAGACATAGACGCCATCAAAGCAAATAGTTGACCACCATCCTTCATTACCTTATGCAGCTGATCCCCAGACAACAAAACAGACTCTCCCTCCTCAGGAGGAAAGAAACTCACAGACTTGCTGAAACAGTTGATGTGCACATGGTTATCCACTAACCAGTCCATACCAAGAATAACATCCAACCCTCCCAAAGGCAAACATATAAGGTCAACCAGAAAATCTCTGCCAAATACTGACAGAGGACACTTAGCACACAATAGAGAAGTAGTCACCGAACCCTTAGCCGGAGTGTCGATAACCATTTCCCTTTTCATATCAGACAATACTAGATTTAACTTTTCAGCACAAGCAGCAGCAATAAAAGAATGCGTAGCACCAGTATCAACTATGGCAATTAAAGGGAAACCATAAATAAAACAAGTACCTCGAATCTCATTAGGCCCCTCTGAGCCTGCTAACGCGAAAACTCTTCCATTGGATTTCTCTTTCTTCGGTTTGGTGCATTTAGAACTGAAATGACCAGCTTCACCACAATTGAAACACACTGATTCCTTACGATCACAGTTAGACGCCATATGACCTTTCTTCCCACAACGGTAACACATTACCTCCGTCTTGCAATCGAAACTCTTGTGACCCGGCTTGCCACAGGTGTAGCACACTATATCAGCGGAAGCACCTCCCCCACTAGGCTTCTTGCCCTCAGAAAATTTCTTACCAGCACCTGCCTTCCACTTATTTTTACCCCCAGACACATCATATGGTTTGCCCCTAAACTGAGTATTCCTCTTTTCTTTCCCAATCTTGTAGGCAGCAGAACTGTCTTCTTCATAAATTCTACTCTTGTCAACCAATCTAGCAAAATCGCGTATCTCATGATACCCAATTGCCTTCTTAATGTCAGGTCGCATGCCACTTTCAAATTTCACACATTTAGAGAACTCTGAATCAGCATCATTGGCGTAGTAAGGACAGAATTGAGCCAGCTCTTCAAATTTGGCTGCATACTCAGCCACAGTCTTATTTCCCTGTTTCAATTCTAGAAATTCTACCTCTTTCTTGGCCCGAACGTCTTCGGGGTAGTACTTTCTTTTAAACTCTCTTGTGAAGACATCCCAAGTAACCTCTTCACCAGCAGTGTTCAACCTATGCAGCATCCCTAACCACCACTTGTCAGCCTCTTCCGCCAGCATGTGCGTCCCAAACTTCACTTGCTGGGCAGCAGTGCAATCCATAACTCGGAATATCCGCTCTATCTCATTCAGCCACGACAAGGCTCCATCGGGATCATACCGACCCTTGAAGGTGGGTGGGTTTTCCCTCTGAAACGTTGCCAGGTTACGGGCATTCACATCGGCAGCATTGTGTTGATTTCCAACAGCTTGGGCTATGGCCTGCAGAGCAGCAGCCAAAGCAGCATCATCCCTTCTAGCCATCTCAACCTAGCACTGCAGCATAAACGACAATTTAGAACTAAAACAAAACACCTAATCGTCATACACAATATGACAGACAGACATACTTGGTCGGACAGACCGAACTTTTGCTCTGATACCACTAATGTAACACCCCATTCTACCCGGCTATTTTCCATAGAGATCAGAGTTTCAAAATTTCTTTTTGAATGGAATGCTACACACGTATTTGATGTAACCATTTACAATACGCAACACCATTTAAATAATTTAAGGTACTCTTGATTTCGCCAACAAAATCCACGCATAATAATTTGAACGACTCGCAGCGGAAAAATAACGTAAACTCAAAATGCCAAACAACGGCCTCATCGGAAACATTAAGTCAATGCACACGAAAATCAACAACAATTAAATATCATTAGAAATCCTAAGCCAACCCCCTAGGTGTCACGTATCAGAGCAGACCGACTCGGGAGTGAAAGGAGTAAGCCTTCACTCAGGACTACCTGTGGTAAACAACAACAGAAGGGTGAGTCTCAACTACATAATAAAGATTATAATAAGAAGTATATTACATCATAGCATCACACTCACACAGTCACACAGTAGCATAGACTATACAATCACCAACTAGCATGCTTATCATGAGGATGTATGCAATACAGTTATGCATGTGGTACCATTTTCCCAGACCGCAGCCTTATCATCATATTATCATCTCAGACCGCAGCCTTATCATTTCAATTTAGAACTCAGACCGCAGCCTTATTATCATAATTAACAACTCAGACCGCAGCCTTATGTATGCATGAGACTCCATGACAAAACCACAATCATAATTATTAACAACACGGTCCATGTACCCTATATCACATCTTTAATTAATCTTAGTTTTAGCCCCCATGGCCTCATCACCAACCAACTCATTATTTTCTCCTCACAATCACGTCCCTAGGACTAGGATAACACTTAGGGACCAATCTAGCACCATTAGACCCGAAACTCAAACACAAGTCACGGGCGCCCCACTAGGCGCCCTAGGCGGCCACACTTGGCGCCCACACCACACCCAAACGCACAAACATAGTAGACCACCTTAAAAATTGAAACCGCTCTAGCCAAAATGTTCAAAATGGGATTTGGTCACGTGAATACAGAAATTGGCTAAGTAAAATATGCTCAGAACATGATGTGTGCACAAGGCACCCCCAAAACAAGTCAAAATGATGCCCAATAGGACAACTTTCAAACCACAAGTGCAAATCTGGAAATTCTTTAGCCAAAACACTTAAAATATGATTTTGTCAGGTGAATACAAAGTTTGGCTCGGTAAAATATGCTCAGAACATGATGTGTGCACAAGGCACCCCCAAAACAGGTCAAAATGATGCCCAATAGGACAACTTTCAAACCACAAGTGCAATTCCAGAAATTCTTTAGCCAAAGTGTTTTAAATAACATTTGGTCAGGTCAATACAAAGTTTGGCTCGGTAAAATATGCTCAGAAAATGATGTGTGCACAAGGCACCCCTAAAACAAGTCAAAATGATGCCCAACCGGACAATTTCAGAACCACAAGTGAAAATCCAGAAATTCTTTAGCCAAAGTGTTTTAAATAACATTTGGTCAGGTCAATACAAAGTTTGGCTCGGTAAAATATGCTCAGAAAGTGATGTGTGCACAAGGCACCCCTAAAACAAGTCAAAATGATGCCCAACCGGACAATTTCAGAACCACAAGTGAAAATCCAGAAATTCTTTAGCCAAAGTGTTTTAAATAACATTTGGTCAGGTCAATACAAAGTTTGGCTCGGTAAAATATGTTTAGAAACTGAGTTTACCCAAAAACATGATTTATGCGCCTTGCCTAAGCATAGGCAGCAACCTGGCGCCCCACCAGAACACACGCACACCCAGTAGCAGAAACACAGCGCCCAGGCGCCAGTTCCCTCCCCCAGCACTAGGCGCCCAGGCGCCCCAACACAACCAAAACACCAAAAATTCTTAATCATTTTTCTAACTCAAATCACCATAACATTCACAAATCACATTGTGCTCATACCAACAACATTCAATCTCATACATATATTGGGAACACATCAAAGCACAAAATCAACACATGAAATCCAAAACTTAGCCTAGGGAAATCGAATTAACCACAACAATTATCAAATTCGACTAACCTAAACAATTCTAACAATTAGCAAGTAGTGTCAAGTGGGGTCCTATGGTTTACATACAACCTATTATATTCTCTATTATAGAGTGAGACTCCCCTAACCTTGATTATGACGAGCTAGAGCCTTTTCCACCGAAGCACCGACAAATCACCGAAATCAAGAAGCTCCTCCTTTTCACACAATCACGCCCTTTCTCTCTTTCCCTAGGAGCATTGCGAATTGATCAAAATAGAAAGGGTTAGGGAAATTCGAAACCTAAGCAATTGATAGAGAAAGGAAATCGAATCATAGAAGATTAAGAACCCTTACCTAGGAGCAAGGCGCACAAACCCTAACTCCAAGCTTGAAATCGCCCTTCCTTCTCTTCTCCTCTCTTCGACTTTCTTTCTTTTCCTCTCTATTTCGACTTTCTTTCTTTCCTTTGACACTAGTGGGGCGCGACCTAGACCCCTAGTGTCTAAAGAGCGCCTAAGCCAACGGGCTTGGGCCTCTTGGGCCGTCACTTGACATTCCGGTATTACCAACGCCATCCCCTTCAATTAAAATAAAATACCATATCATCACATAATAAAATAAAATAGTGTAACACTTTAAATAATTTAATCAATTACTTAATTAAATTATTTTAGGGTGTTACACATGCAGCTAGCAAGCCTCACATCTCGTTGCAAACTAGAAGCAATCGGCCATGATCATCGGCCAATAGTATCCATGTCTGTAGATAAGCCATTTCAGGATGGGGCCAGACCTATGTGCACCACAAATCCCTGTATGGATTTGTGCCATCACCAAGGTTGTCAAACTCGAGATTCTACATAAACTCGTGGAGCATAGGTGGACTCGACTCGTAGACTCGACTCGTAAACTCGTAAGAGTCTACCGACTATCAAAGAAACCCATAAATTGCATACACACATGATATAATATAGGTTAGCACAACAATAGCTCAACATTTCAACTACACAACAAAGCAAAGTAGCAAACCATGATATTAAAGTGTGTTAGTGCATTATTAATAGATAAGATCATACTATATTAATGACTAAAACAAAATAAAAATAGTATTGAAAATGTAAAAGTAACTTTATAAATCCAGTATATACTACAGGAAATAGGTAATTCAACCTAAGTAGCTACCAATATTGACCATTAACTACATTTAAGGCCTAATCAAATGTAAAATTGTAGACTCGTAAACTCGCAGTAAAATCGAGAGTTTATCGATTCTATCAGAGTTTACTTGAACTCGTACGAGTATACGAAAAAGAGAGTTTACCTGCTAGTTGACTCGTTTTTGTGATCTAGACTCGTAGACTCGTAAACTCGTAAGAGTTGACTTGAGAGTTTAACAACCATGGCCATCACCATATAAGCATCATTTATCTTGAGGCATCACAATAACACCCCATTAGCGCTTCTCTTATAAAGTTCGTACCCTATCAAGATATACTTCAGTGCCCTCTGCTTGACTTTGAAGTCAGTGTTAGTCGTTGGATTACGGAGGTACTCTGTCAACACTCTAATCCAAGCATTGGCAGGATCCTCCTAGGTCGGGACCAAGGCATCTTGTTGCAATACCTCGACCACCAGCTCCTTGTAACCCGAGGCTTGTTGGGCCAAGTCATATACCTCTTGGTTCTCATTTCTGGGGACATACATGATAACAGCATCGGCGAACAACTTCAACAAGTTATGCACCGAGGATCGCAACTGTCTGAGTTTCGTGTTGTAACACTTGTACTCCCTAGTAATATGTTTAATCACCAGCTGTGAAACCCCCTTTATTTCTAAATACCGGGCCTTCATCCCGGACAGGATATCAAGTCCAATGATCAAGGCTTCATATTCGGCCTGATTATTGGAAGCTTGTCCCCTATCATGCACATGAACCTCCAAGTTTGACCACAAGGAATGGTGATGACTACCCCAATGCCTGCCTCCGTTTGGGTGCTCGATCCATCAAACATGGGGACCCAAGGCTTCAGGCCCAAATAGTTGACAGATTCGGCTGGAGCATTGTGTATCTCTACACAAGGATCTTGAGCCAGGAAATCAGCCAAGGCTTGTCCTTTGATTGTTCTTAGTGGCATATAAGTCAAGGCAAACATATTTAACTTAATGGCCCACTTGACAAGTTTTCCCTGTAAGACAGACTTATTAAGGAGATATCTGATAATATTCACTTTGCACACAACCAAAACTTCTTTAGGTAAAAGATAATATTCAAGTTTAGTACAAGCATTAAACAAAGATAGACAAAGCTTCTCAATAGGAGAATATCTAGTCTCAGCATCATTGAGAATCCTGCTAAGAAAATTTTCATCTTTCCAGCCGAGTTGGCGATAAATCTCCTTAGGAAATTGATCTTGCCTAGTAAACTCGGCAGCTCCTTCTTAGTTCTGGGAGGTCTTGCCTCCAGGATAGCCCGAGCTTTGTTCTTGTCTACTTCAATGCCCTGGTTGTGCACTAAGAAGCCTAGAAAATTGCCTGCAGACACGCCAAAAGCACATTTAGTAGGGTTCATTTTGAGATTGTGGAGTCTCATCCATTTTAGAGCCTGTTCAATCTCAACTAGGTGGGCTTCGAAACTCTTGGATTTGACCACCACATCATCAATGTATACCTCCATGCTTTTACCAATGAGGTCATGGAAATTAGTACTCATGGCCCTTTGGTACGTGGCTCCTGCATTTTTTAGGCCAAAAGGCATTACCAACCATTCATAGATGCCTAAGGCGCCAGGGCACCTAAAGGCAGTCTTATGGGTGTCAGCCTCGGCCACGTATATCTGGTTATAACCAAAACAGCCGTCCATAAAAGTCAAGATGGCATTGTTAGCCATGGCGTCGTAAAGCATATCGGCCACAGGCATGCCATACTCATCTTTTGGAGTGGCCAAGTTCAGATCTCTGTAATCAATACAAACCCTGACCTGGCCATTATTTTTTATCACAGGGACTATATTAAATAGCCACTCTACGTACCTGGCGAACCCTGCCTTTCGCAGTCTTTCTGCCTCTGCTTTGTTCTATGGCATCAGCTGCGGGTTGAATCTCCTCGGCGGTTGCTTATGGGGCTTGCAACCTTCCTTGATGGGTAGCCTATGCTCTATCAAGGCTCTATCAAGGCATGGCATTTCATGGTAGTCCCATGCAAAGCAGTCGCGGTAGTCCTTTATCAAAGCTACCACCTGATCTCGTTGCTGAGGTTGTAGCTTGCCACTGACCTTAGCCATCCTCGACTCACTTTCACTCCCTAGGTTCACTTCCAATAGAGGATCTTGAGCTTCAAACATGAGTATCCTCCTCTGGATAGGCTCTATGTGGGGAGGTTCGACAGGGGTGTTCCGAGAGTCGTTGTTCTTCATACACTGCACCAAACATAGCCTCCTCAATGATGGATTTGATTTGGAATAGATGCAGCTGATCCAGCAGGCTCTGTACTTCTGTTGGGAGATTAATCATTATTCTCATTGCTAGGCCATGGGTCAGCCAACATTTTGATTTCAAAACCTTTCTTGGTCCAGTCACATGATTCTATGCCACCTTCCTCAAACAGCATCCCTTCCGTGACTGGCCTCTCAGACTCTGTCAAGGCAGCCCATTCGACTTCCTCAGCAAAGACATCTCTCTAGAGCTTTTGGCTGGTCCTTATTTCCCCAGAATTCTGGTGGGAGAAGGTCCACCTCTCTATGTCAGCATAAAATTCCCCATTTACTTCGTCCATTATGTCATCAAGGATTGATCCTGTTAGGGAGTCCCCGTCAAAATCCAATGGGTCGAAGGGGTTCTCTTCATCTTCCCTCAAGAGGTCGTTATCATAGTTCCTTCAACATGGGGTATATAACTGGCTGGGGTGGTTTGGGACTGTGAGGCTCATACAGACACTCTATCACTGCTTCGGTGAGTGAGCTATGGGGTGCATCCATCATTCCTATCATGGTATTGGGCTCTTCCTCCTTGTCAATGAGTGCACTAGGGCCAGCTACCTCGAGGGTTTGCTACTCCGGAGCTGTGTTCTCGGCCGGTTTTGGGAAGGCCTGTTCCAACGCCGTAGCAACAGTGGCTGCGGGGATAGTCTGGGTACTCTCTCCTCTGGCCGAGGTGAGCATCTGAAGCGTCTCCCTCATTCTGTTAAAAGCTCTCTCCCTATGTAGCCTCCTTTTCTGTGAGCGTGATTTGGAGGCCACTCTAGGTGTTGGTGCTTCTACTACTGTCTGTGCCATCCACTGATTCTATGGTACCTTTGAAGGTGGCTTCACAGTTCTAGTAGCTCTCAACTCGCGGTCATTCAAGACAGTAATATCCACCGATGTTGAATCTTGAGCCTAGTGACCTGTGCTACTCTTCTCTCCTCTTTGGGGTGAGCCTCTTCCCCTGGGTTTGGCATGGTGGCTTGTCCAATGGGATCATCGGCAGGCCGACCATGCCCCCCAGGTGGGACGTGCTGGAGTCTTTCTCTCAGGGCTGAGCTTGGATAAGTGTAACTCTCTGAGGTCATGGACAAGCTTCCTTGGCTTTGGGAGCTTCTTTTGGCCTCCTTGAGGTTGACCCGGTCCTCCCAACTGCAGCTTTTCTTGCAAGAGAGCCATGCGTTCTGCCACAGTCGATCCTTTAGGAGGTGACCCCAATCGGTCGAAGACAGACACTTTCTTCTCTGGGGAAGCCTCCTACTTGGGAACTCACACATATTTTTTCTTCCCTTTCCCTCTGTCACTCCCTGAGAAGGAGACCATATTGATGTTCATGTTGGGGAAAGGGTGAGTATCAACAAGCATCTCTGGTGTCCCCTTGTCGGCCATCTTGAACCTCCCTTTCCTTATGGCTTCTTGAATGGCTCGGCGGATGATAATGCAATTGGAAGTAGCATGATTGAATGAATTATGCCACTTATAATATTTCTTCCCATTTATCTCCTCAGGAGGGGGTATCTTATGGCCGTCAAGGAGTTTAATCTGCTTGTCTTTGAGGAGATAATCAAAGATTTGGTCGGCTTTAGATATGTCAAAGGAATACTCAACTTTACTTTCCGCCTCGTCCTTCTCCTTTCCTTTGGAAGGTTTGAGGGCATGACAGGGGTAGGCCTTTCCTTTAACTATATGGGCCACCAAGATGTCTGCCGTGTAATCGGCTGATGCATCATAATCTGAGTCCTCGGTTGCATCAACTACTGATACTAATTGAGGCCCTCGACCCCTGGTAGCTCTCTTCATTTCTCTCCTGTATGAACTGCTCAATCAGAACTGCCCTAGAAGCCAAGCCACTGAGGTCGCTACAAGCTTGTCCCACAAGCTTCTCCTTCAATTGAGGGTGCATTCCAGAGATGGCCATGGAAGTAAGTTGAGATTCTGGGAAAGGTACTGAGCACTTTCTGGCCATATTTCTGAATCTTTCAATGAAGTCTGTCACAACCTCATTCACCTTCTGTCAGAGATTCATGAGATTGGCTGCAGAAACTTCAGGCTGTGGCCAGTAATATCTGTCAAGGAAGCACCTTTCCATGCCTGCTCAGGTCTGTATAGAATCAGGTGGGAGAGAAGAATATCATGAGAAGGCAGTCCCTATCAAAGACAAAGGGAACAGCTGCAGCTTAAGGTACTCATTCTGGTTTCCTTCCCCACATAGGGTCGTGAATCGACTGATGTGCTCCATTGTGGACTTGCTATCATCCCCAGAAAATGTGGCAAAGTCGGGGATTTTAAATCCTCTAGGAAGACGCACCAATCTGTCCACCCACTCGGGGTAAGACTTGCTGTACACTGGCCTGTTGAGCGGCTTCAATTGAACACCAAAGAAATCTTTGATGGTATCAGCTATCAAATTAGGGTCCAGGAGTTGGGGCCCCGATGATCTTTCAGGCGGAGGTGTTGGTCACCACATTGTATCTGGGGGACCCTGCGCCCTTGGCTGCTGTGGTACCTGAGGTGGAGCGTCTGTCCATGGCTACCCAGACACTACTTGGGCCAGGTTAACAAGGCCAGTTCCTGGTACAGATGCCTGAGTGCCTCGGTGAGGTGGAAGTTGATTCCATGGCTACTCGACCGGGGCAACATTCATCCTTGTCTGAAAATAGGAACCCGCCGGGTAGGTACTGAGTGCTCTAGGGTACAGCTGATTAGGAGGTAGGTTTGTCGAGCCAGGTGGGCTCTAGACCCATGGCTACTGACTCACCTATCCTGCCATTCCCTGGTTCTGGGGCAAAGGCTTGCCCCCTGCGTAAGCCGGGTAGTTAGCCGCGGCAAAACATCCATAGGATGATCCTTGCGGCAGACCCACTAAGCCTACTGCCTTGGGCGGCCTTCTAGCCAATTGCACTTGTCCCTGCTGAAGAGAAGCCGTATTAGTGACATTCGCCATAAACTGCCCCAAGTGTTGGCAGTGGCAAAAGTACCAGGCTGAGGAATTACAGGAGTAGGATTTACCTGATGAGAGAACGCCTGCTGAGGCCCAGTCAAACTCCCACTCGGTGGACACTGTTGCATGCCTCCCATAGGGTTATAAGAGGATGCCTGCTGAGGTCCAACAGGATTGGTGTATGGCAGATTCTGATGCGTGCCTCCCAAAGAGTTAGGTTGTCCTCCCTGTGATTGGCCGGGGAAAATGGGGTTTGTAGCGCTACTAGCTTGTGTCGCGTGCCTTTGTTCCAATTCCTTGGCTTGTTGCACCTCATTGTTCACCATAGGTTTTACTATCTCAGCCAATTGTTGGGACACTTGGTACATTATGTCATGTATCCCGATATCAATTTGTTGCCCAATGAATGACGTGGTCATGACCAGGGGTTCCTCCTCTTGGTGAGATGGTTCATTCGAATCAGTAGTAACCGTTAAGGTAGTATTCCCCGAGACACTTATTGGCTCTATGGTTTTGCCTTCGGAAGCAGTTGCCTTCTTTGATGTCGAAGGGGGTTCCATACTTAAGCTTTTACGCAAGTGCATACGCCAACAATAATCCAGTCCAGGCGAATCAAACGCGGAGGTCTGTTCACCCGTTCCTGTCCAACTGGGAGTGCCAATTTTTTGTTGTCGTCAAACTCTTAGGTCCTAGCCGTGGGATCGGCCAGATGTTTGGACAGTCTTTGATTCCTCTGTTCTTCAAGCAATTGCGCCGAGGAGGGAACTCTGCTCCTCGACTGTGGATATCCTGACTCCTCTAGAAAGGGTCGGGTTGAGTGAATGGGACGCGAGGGTTGGATTATTCTACTGGCCTAATGCATAAATGTAAAATAAAGATAAAGTGCGGAAAATAAGATAAAATTGAAATAAACGTAGAGTTGTTTAATTGATGTGTGCCTCTGTACAATTATCCTCTTCCTATTTATATACATAGGCTCTCGTCGGCCACTACTCGAGCCAAAACTTGCCTACCGTTGGATTAATCAAAGATCAACGACTATCATTGTTCCTAAGCCCTAAAGAGGCGGAGTAACTACCCACGATCCCACTAGCACGGTTAGTGCTCTCCCCAACTTAGAATTTTGTTGTCCCCAAACAAAAAAGTCCAAGACTCTAGTTTTAAATTGGTTTTAAATAATCAAGTTCAAAAGAATTGCATGATTTTTCTTTGTTTCACCAAAATCACAATTTTAAAGAGAAAACTGTGTTTTATGGTGTTTTTACAAATGAGAACATATTTGTACTACACTTGCGATACAATTCTGAAAAATTTCCAATTCATTCAATCAATTGTCAGTTAATCAGGAAATAACATACTCACATCAAAGTGTATCTCTCAAAGGTGAGTGTTTCTCTCAATCCATTAATTGAATTCACAAAAGTCAACTTTGTTACCTGTCTTCTCAACCTGTTAAAATCATATGTTAAACATGGATCACTAAGGTCTTTTGAGGTTTGTAATGGGGCTTGGCTACAAACAAATTTGGTTTTTCTGGATATTCAAAAGAACCTAAAAGGTCTTAGAGAGCAATCCAAATTTTCAATAGCTTTTCTAATTCCAAGCTCACTTTTTTCTTTCAACCAATATCTTTTTGGCTTTGCCACATTCTTTCTTCTTTTCATCTTTTTCTTTCTTTTCACACAAGAGAATGATTTCATTACATTTTTGCACTTTTGTGCCACTTTTCAATTTTCAATCACTTTTTCTCCCCAACTTGAATATAACCAACTCATGAGTGCTCTCTTATCCTAATAGGTATGGGAGAGATTCTTTGTTTTTCTTTTAAGGCTTAAAGGGTTATATACAAGAAAATTATTTCTTTTTTGGCTCGAAAGGGGTAATCAAAGGGATTTAATTTTCAATGTTGGCTTTTTGGCTATGTAGGCTTAAATGAAACAAATGCCTTGATCATATCCATGTGTCACATAAAACTTTACCAGTGAGAGACTCAAGCAAAACCAAACAAGTGAAAACAATTATGACTCTCATTTTAAGTGTTTAAGATACGCACAACTCACTTGGCTTTAGGTTTATGCATTTCCTGAAATCAAAAAAATTTCTGGACTTTATTGAAAAATTTCATTCAAGTTTTTGACAAGATGTAGACATTTATGCTTACAATGCACACAACCTCTAATTCACATATTTCTCTTTAAATCAAAAAATTTCTTCTTTCCAAGATTGATCATACAATTAAATTGGTTTTTCAAAAACCAAACCATTTTACCAAATATTAAAGAAACTTTCTCCTATTTAGACAATTAAACTGAGCGATACTAGCAACTAGAACACATACTAAAAGTATTTAATCAACCCAAAAGGTATTCAAAACATAACTCAGTACCAAAAGTATTTAACAAAAGAAAGGGTTATGGAGCCTCGTTAAAACCTTCTGATGAAAATCCTTCCTTAGGGAAAAAAACATCAAGAAGGAAAGAGTACTCCCCTTGCAATTTATTAAAAATTCATATTAATAGTATTTAGAAAAATGATAGTTAAGAAAATTTGGTTGCCTCCCAATAAGCGCTTCTTTAACGTCACTAGCTTGACGCATGATTTTGGTTTTAAGGATTTTTAAGATAGATCACCATGGCAACCCTCTTAAAATCTTCTCCCAAATAAGGTTTCATTCTTTGTCCATTCACAATCCAAGTTCTTTTTGAGGAAGGTTCCTCTAGTTCAATTGCCCCATAGGGCTTAACTTCTTTAATTGTGAATGGACCAGACCATTTGGATTTCCATTTTCCAGGAAATAATTTTAATCTGGAATTAAATAATAATACATGTTTTCCTGGTCTGAAATCCCTCTTCATCAGCTTTTTGTCGTGATAATTCTTGACTTTTTGTTTGTACAGTTTAGAAGACTCATAGGCTTGACACCTAAGTTCTTCCAATTCATACAGCTGCACCTTTCTTTTTTCACCAGCTTTATTTAAATCAAAGTTTAACAGCTTTAAAGCCTAATAGGCTTTGTGTTCCAACTCCACCGAAAGGTGGCATGATTTTCCATATACCATTTGAACGAGTGCAATACCTATTGGTCACTTGAAAGCTGTTCTATAGGCTCATAGTGCTTCATCAAGTTTAGAGGACCAATCTTTTCTAGAAAGGGAAACCGTTTTTTCTAAAATCCTCTAAATTTCCCTATTTGACACCTTGGCCTGACCATTGGTCTGAGGGTGATAGGGTGAAGCAACTTTGTGCCTTACTCCTTAATGTTCTAAAGCTTTTGCTAATTGTATATTGCAAAAATGTGATCCGCCATCACTAATGAGTACTTTAGGAGTACCAAAACGGGTGAAAATATTTTTCTTTAAAATTTTTATTACCGTTTTACCATCAGCTTTGGGGCAAGCAATAGCTTCAACCCATTTGGAAACATAATCAACTACCACTAGAATATATTCATTTGAAAACGAAGATGGTAATGGTCCAAAGAAATCAATGCCCCAACAATCAAAAACTTCAATTTCTAAAATGGTTTGTAAGGGCATTTCATTTCTCTTGGATATTGTACCACTCCTTTGGCAGTTATCACATTTCTGTGCATGTTCATATGCATCTTTAAAAATTGAAGGCCAGAAAAAACCTGATTGGAGAATCTTTGCTACAGGTCTCTCTCCATTGTAGTGCCCTCCATAGGGTGAATTGTGACAGTGCCACAAGATGTTTGTAGATTCCTCTTTGGTTACACATCTCCTCAAGATATTGTCTACTCCAATTTTGAACAGATGAGGATCATCCCAAACATAGTGTGTTGCGTCTCTGAGGAATTTCTTCTTCTGGTGCCAATTTAAATCATCAGGCATTACATCTGCTGCCTTCAAATTTGCTAAGTCAGCAAACCAAGGTCTTTCCTGCACAACTAATAATTTTTATCAGGAAATTCATCAGAAATTTCTTTTTCTTTTACTGTCACCTGTTCATTTATTAATCTAGAAAGATGGTCTGCAACCAAATTCTCTCTACCAGCTTTGTCTTTGATTTCTAAGTCAAACTCATGTAACAACAACATCCATCTAATCAATCTTGGTTTAGAATCTGATTTAGTCAATAAATACTTAATTGCTGCATGATCAGTATATATCACAACTTTTGAACCTATCAGATAGGATCTAAATTTCTCTAATGCATACACTACTGCTAGCAATTCTTTTTCTGTAGTTGCATAATTAATTTGAGCTTCATTTAAAACCTTGCTAGAATAATGTATGGCATAAAAGGTTTTGTCTTTTCTTTGACCCAAAACTGCTCCTACAGCATAATCACTTGCACCACACATTAATTCAAAATCAAGATTCCAATTAGGTGCAATGATTATAGGTGCAGAAATTAGCTTTGCTTTTAAATATTCAAAAGCGTTTAAACAAGAATTATCAAACCGAAATGGTGTTTCTTTGTTGAGCAGATTGTTCAATGGCTTGGTAATTTTTGAGAAATCTTGGATAAAACATGTGTAAAATCCTGCATGTCCAAGAAAACTTCTAATGCCTTTCACATTTGTTGGTGGAGGAAGCTTTTCAATCACCTCCACTTTTGCTTTATCAACCTCTATGCCTTTGGAAGAGATCTTATGGCCAAGTACAATTCCTTCTGTCACCATGAAGTGACATTTCTCCCAATTTAAAACCAAGTTAGTTTCCACACACCGCTTCAGTACGGTGTCTAAATTTGTTAAGCATAAATTAAAAGATACTCCAAAAACAAAGAAGTCATCCATAAAGACCTCAATACATTTTTCTACCAAATCGGAGAAAATTTCCAACATACATCTTTGAAATGTTGCTGGTGCATTACACAGTCCAAATGGCATTTTTCTATAAGAAAAAACACCAAAGGGACATGTGAATGCAGTTTTCTCCCGATCTTCAGGATTTTCCACAATTTGATTATATCCTGAGTAACCATCTAAAAAGCAATAAAAAGCCTGACCAGATAATCTTTCTAGCATATGATCCATGAAGGGTAGTGGAAAATGATCCTTTCTAGTTGCGTTGTTCAGCTTTTTGTAGTCTATGCACATTCTCTTTCCGGTGACAGTACGTGTAGGTATTTATTCATTCTTGTTGTTTTTGATGACTGTCATTCCACCCTTCTTTGGTACTACCTGCACAGGACTAACCCAAGAACTATCAGTAATAGGATAAATCATACCTGCGTCTAGGAGTTTCACGACCTCTTTTCTGACTACTTCTTTAATTATAGGATTTAAACGGCGTTGTGGTTGAGCCACTGGTTTGAAATCCTGCTCCATCATGATTTTGTGCATGCAGTATGAAGGGCTAATTCCTTTGAGATCAGCTAAGGTCCATCCTATAGCTTCTTTATTTGCTTTCAACACCTTGATCAACTGCTTCTCCTCATTGATGGACAAGGAACTGTTGATAATTACCGGTTTGTTGCTTCCATCTTCAAGGAACACATGCTTTAGGTGAGAAGGTAACACTTTTAACTCCGGCTTCTGCTCATTTGATTTCTTATCACCGGCTTGTAGTTCATCAAGCACAACTTGATGAGAAGGAATCTCCTTGAAGCTGTTAACATCATTCACACATTTTTCCATTTCTTTTTCCTCTTCTTCATTGAGTTCATCTACGACATTGATCAAGCCTCTTTCAAGAGGACTGGGGGAATGTAGTTGTTTCTTGGTTTCAAACACTAGTCCATCAATTGCATTAATCTTGAAGCAATTTCCTCTATCTTTTGGATGGTGCATTGCTTCAAAAACATTACAATTTACCTCTTCATTCTGCACTCTGACCTTTAGTTTGCCATCATCTACGTCAATGACGACCTTTGCTGTTTTCATGAAAGGCCTTCCCAAAGTTAGAGGAACTTCTACATCTTCCTCCATGTCCATCACAGCAAAATCTATCGGAAACATAAACTTGTCCACTTTCACAAGGACATCCTCTACTCCACCATGAGGTCTTTTGGTTGATCTATCAGCTAGCTACAGTGTCATTCTGGTAGGTCTCACCTCCAAGTCTCCAATTCTCTCCAACATAGATAGTGGAATTAAGTTGATGCTGGCTCCAAGATCAAGTAATGCTTTACCTATTTGTAAGCTTCCAATGGCAACTGGGAGAGTGAAACTTCCTGGATCCTTGCATTTATTCGGTATAACTTTCTGTATGATGGCACTACACCCTGCTTCCAATTCAATTGTTTCTTCTTCTATGAAACTCCTCTTCTTGGTGAGTAAATCCTTCATAAACTTGGCATATGTAGACATTTGTTCTAAGGCTTCTGAAAATGGGATATTGATCTGGAGTCTTTTAAAGATCTCCATAAACCTTGCAAATTGCCTTTCTTTGTCTTTTTTGGTTGGGGCATGAGGATAAAGTAAGTGTTTCGCAGGTGGGTTATTTGCATTCTTCTTTTCTCTCACTAACTCATGTTTACTCTTTTTCTCCTCCACTTGCTCCTTTTTCTCTTTTTCTTTTTCTACTATTTTTTCTTTGTCACCTTTATTTTTTTTCTACTTCCTCCTCTCCCTCATCTTTCTCTTTTTCAACCTCATCAAGTATACTTTCCTCTACAGCCAAATTATCTCCAATACCCTTACCAATTATAATGCCACTCCTTGTTGTTATGGCTTTGCAGTGTTCCTTCGGATTGTTTTGAGTATTTGCAGAGAAACCTCCTACTTGTGACTCAGATAACTGTTTTGCTAGCTGTCCAACCTGTATTTCAATATTTTTAATTGAAGCATCAGTATTTTTTTGGTTAGACATACTTACTTGCATAAACTGCGTAAAAGTTTCCTCCAATTTTGAAGTTCTGTCCGAAATAGCCGGATGTTGATTATACTGCTGGTATGGAGGTGGTCTTGTTGATGGTCCTGCTTCCTGTTTCCACCCTTGGTTAAAATTTTGATTATTGCCTCTGGGGTAGTTGTAATTCTGAAATTGCCCTTGTCTTGGCTAATTTCCCATGTACTTTGCCTCCTCATTTTGTAGACAATAACCTGTAGGGTGATCGATCTCACAAGTGTCACATCTCATAGCTTGTTGATTCTTTGTAGAAGAATCTTGCATTTTGCTGAGTTGTTGTGGTAATGTGGCCATCTTCTTTGTCATCTCCTCCAGTTGTTGAGTCAATAACTTGTTTTGGGCAAGGATAACATCAATTGTGCCCAATTCCATTATTCCTCTCTTATCTAAAGGACCTCTGTTGTAATGACTTTGATGATCACTAGCAGCCATAGACTCGATGATTTGAATAGCTTCTGTAGGACTTTTTGCCATCAGAGACCCTCCTGCAATTGCGTCAAGTAGCAACTTTGGTTGTTGAAGAAGTCCATTGTGGAACATGTGTACTTGCGTTTGATCGTCAAATCCATGATTTGGACATCTCCTCAGCAATGATTTGTACCTCTCCCAGGCTTCACACAAGGTTTCATTGGCTACCTGTGTAAATACTGAAATAGCAGTTTTAGCATCCATTAACTTAGATTGAGGAAAATAAGATTGAGGAAAATACCTGGCCATGAATTTTTCTTCCAACTGGTTCCAATTGGATAAGGTAGTTTGAGGTTGATCCAAGAACCAATCCTTGGCTTTTCCAATTAAAGAAAAAGGGAATAGCCTCAAAAAATTGGTTTATTCTTCTTGATCTGTTGCTCCCAATGTTCCACATAGGTCATAGAATTTGATGAGGTGAGCATATGGGTCTTCATGATCGAGACCTGCATAAGGGTTAGCATATAAAAGTTGGAGCAAACCTGTTTTCATTTCTGTTGTCTTTGCTCCTTCTTGATTCCCAGCTCTAGCAAGCCTCGTGAGATACCTAGGACTGTTGTGAGCAAACGCTCCTCCTGGTGCTGCCGTTGGTTCTTTTTGAGCTTCAGATGAAGTTGAAGTTGAAGTAGAGGATTTCTTTTGCTGCTGTCTCTATTTAGCTAGTTGCTTTTTCTTTCTTGTCTTGCTATTGTTCTTCCTTGCTGTTTTCTCGATCTCTGGATCGAACAAAAGTTGCTCGATGGGAGTCTTACCTCGCATAAACAAAATTTCAGTAACTAAACAAACAGATTACTCAAACAAAAGTATTTAAAATTAAATAATTTCTATTTACAAATATACTTGCTTAAGATCATAAAAATCTGCTGCAATGCTTAAATATCTAGCGCAAGTCCCCGGCAACGGCGCCAAATTTTGATAACACTTTTTCGTGAGTGTTACTTTCGTTCTAATACAGTAGTAAAATACTAAAGTATTAGGTATCGTATCCACAGAGACTTGGTGATATTATCGGCCGTTCAATCAGACTTTTAAATCTTAAGTTATGTAAAGAAACTTGTTTGTTGTTTTGTAAACTTCGAAACTAAAAGCGATATTTTGATACAAGGAATTAATAAGTGATAAAAAGATGTTGGGATTAGATTTCATTAACTTATTCCAATGTATTTAACCGATTCATATACATAACTCTATTTTACTCATTTATTTATCATCACCATATCATCCAACTTAACTAATTCCTTAGACTAAGTGAAATCAACAACTAATTTGCAAAAAACAAAGGTTCCTCAACTATTTAAGCAAATAGTAGCATTAAGATTAGGTGATATATTGACTAGAAAACATGATTCTATTCTTAGACATAAAGCATAATAGGTGATTGAATTTAAGGCACAACCAAAAGCTTATTTTCCAATACAACTTTAGATTCAAAGATCAAGTATAGGTGATCAAACTATAACAAGCATTAAGCACAAAATTCAATCACTAAATCAATTCATAAAACGAGATATATATTACTGAATTAGGTTCAATACATGGATATAAGATAACTAAACCTAACCTCAACAAAAGAGAGTTTAGCTACTCATTTTCATGATAGCTATGATACAAAATATGAAAGAGATGAAAAACCTCAAGAATTTAGAACCATTGATCCCTCAAGATGATGCTCCAAGCTTCAATTCCTCAATTCCTTTCGTTCTCTCCTTTCAGTGTATGAAATATATTTAAGTGTATGATATATTTAAAATGGGAGACATGAAGTTCCTTTCATAGGCAAATTTGTTCGCTAAGCGAGCGTTTGGGTCACTAAGCGACCAAGTGCATGCTTTCGCCTCTTATTTTGTTGTGTCTTATTCGCTAAGCAAGCATCCAAGTTTGCTAAGAGAACAATGGTATGCTGTAGACTTCTGGCTGTTGCCGACTTCCAAGTTGCTGCATGTAAAGTAAGGTCTATTCGCTAAGCGAGCATAAAGCTTCGCTAAGCGACCAAACTTTTCCAACTTGTTTCTTCTTGTGATCTTTTGGTCCTTGCTTGGCTTAAAATGACTTTTCTTACCTATGTGCACAACTTTCACAGAATAAAAGGATAACTTCATAAAAGATATATGTATTTACTATTTTTACAACATTTACTAATATTTATGGAAAAAGTTTAATTAATTTGCATTTAATCAAATAAGTGCTTTGTAAATTGTTAGAAGTTTGAAGTAAATCAAGCACTTATCATACGGTTAGTGGGGTAAAACTCCATCTCTCCGCTTTTCACGGCCTCGCTCCTTCGCTTGATCTTCAATTGTTCCCACGTTCTATCTTCATGCTTCCTCTTCCTTGCCTTCCAAGCAAGCCTGCCTTACCACGGCCACTTGGTTTCTCGGCTGACAACTTCATTTGGAAAAATAATCTAAGATCTTCTTAGATCATCTCATACACTTCAATTTACATTTCAAGAATTTATATAAGCCTTGTGATGACTAGCATGAACTAAACTCTTTTAGTTGGATGTTTTAATCTTATAATGATCTTTTAAGTAAGTTATTGTGTTCATATGTGATGTATGCATTTTAGTTCTTACATGATAACTCTTTCATATTCATCTTTAGAATTGGCCAACTAAAAGTGAATATAAATCATAAATACAGACATGGTTTATGATTAGAACTCAAGAACTAATATGGATAAGTGTTTAATAAAGGAAACTTTGTTAATTCCATGCTAAGACCTAGACATAGGATAGCATAGTCCTTAGGATGATACAGTGGGTACTTAAAATACAGGAGTGAACTTATTTAGCATCTTAGACAAAAATTGTAAGAAGCCGAGAAAGGAATTGACAACTTCTTTATTTACTTCAAGACAAAGTTTTAAGAGCTTGTAATGAAACTCTGAAGACAGTGACTGAAAAACACAATTCTAATGCAACTGCATCCAGTGCACATGCACCTCATATCACACAAAACTCCTAAAAGTGACTTATTTGATAAAGAACATCCCAACTATCATTTACCACTGATTTCATACATCTTTTACTTGCTTGTTTATTTTATGTTTGTTTACATTCTTGCACTCCTACCATATTGTTTATTGGTTACCTTTCACTAGTAAACTATTGATCTTATACTTGTAAATTAATCCAATCCCTGTGGGAACGATACTCTACTTTCACTTTATTACTTGTTCTCGACTGTGTATACTTGCACATTAGCTTTTCGCACACCAAGTTTTTGGCGCCGTTGCCGGGGATTGCCATTAATTTTATAGTTTAGATTAATAGTTAATTAGTGAACATTTTACTTTGTTTCTTTTCTTGTGTTTAGCATTTTTATGCACAGGTCCCAGTTAGACCCTGAGATAGAGAGGAGATTTAGGAGCTTGCCAAGACAACAAAGAACCAAAGGCAGAGGTTCTACCATGACTTCACCACAACAATTCATCAACATGGGAGCAATAGGTATATTAAATGACAGAGATAGGCCAATGAGAGATTATATTATGTTTGATCTTAAAACCATACAAACTAGCATAGTTAGAATTGAAATCTCTGCAACACATTTTGAATTCAAACCTATAATGTTACAAATGCTTCAAATAGTAGGCCAATTTAGTGGTTCTCCTCTTGAGGACCCTTAATTGCACTTAAAACAATTTTTAGAAGTGTGTAGCAATTTTATCATTTCTGGTGTTAGTGAAGATGCTTTTAGATTGAAATTATTTCCATATTCCTTGAAGGATAGAGCTAAGACTTGGTTGAACTCTCTAGAGCCTAACTCTATCACTACTTGGAATGAGATGGCTCAAAAAATTTTAGCAAAATATTTTCCACCTATAAAAAAGGTCAGGATGAGAAATGATATCACTTCTTTTAAACAAAAAGAATTTGAGTCACTGTTTGAAGCATGAGAAAGATGGAAAGAATTGTTGAGAAAATGTCCTTTCCATGGAATTCCTGTTATTATTCAAATGGAAACATTTTATAATGGTTTGGAACCACAAACCAGACTCATGCTTGATGCCTCATCTGGTGGGGTGTTATTGAATTTATCTTATAATGAAGCTTGCGAGCTTATAGAAAATATTGCAACCAACAACTACCAATGGCCCACAGAAAGGGTAAATGCTCAAAAGAAAATAGCTAAGGTTCATGCAATTAGTGAATTATCAGCACTATCAGCTCAAGTAGCCTCACTTACCAACCTGATCAAAACTCTCAACCCTACCAATGCATCTGCATTCAATGCAGCTGCATCAACAGAAACCAAAGCAGTTGCAATTGAACAAGCCCCTCCAGGAACAATTAGTTGTGTATATTGTGGAGGAGGGCACTTGTATGAAGAATGTCTCAGCAACCCTATTTCTGTTAACTATACAGGGTACAACCAAAATAACAACCATTACACAAATACCTACAATCCAGATTGGAACAATCACTCAGATTTCTGGTGGGAGAGTAATAATGCTGCTGCACCCAATGCAGCATCTACTCCACCAGGATTCCTTTCTCAACACGTCCAAAGACCATCTGCACCAGAAATGGACAACTCCATGGAAGCCTTATTGAAAGCATTTATGGGTAAAACACATGCATTTATGGATAGGACAGAAGCATTTATGAATGATACAAAAGTTCAAATTCCAACTCATAATGCCTCCATCAAAAACTTGGAGATTCAAGTTGGACAATTAGCCACAGCCCTTTCCCAAAGACCAAATGGAAAATTACAATCCACCACAGAAGCTTTAACTTCACAAACCCCTGGGAAAGAGCATGTCAATGCTATATATTTGAGAAGTGGAAAATATTTGAATGAGCAATATGATACAGAAGGTGAGGGTAAGGAAGAAAATGAAAAAAATGAAAAAAAATGAAAAAAGCAGAAAAAAAATTCTAGCAATGCAGGAGAATCCATTGCTCCAGCATCCAATGCTCTTGCATCTGATACTGCTTCTGTGCCACCACCAAAAGCCACCAAATTCACCCAAAGTACTGTTGAGAACCACAAACCAAAAACCATCCAGCAACCACCTCAACCAGAACCACAAGTTAAAGGGAGACACATTCTTTTGTCCAACTCAAAACTTAAAGTACTCCCTGAAAAGCTCAAATCTAAGCAGTCAGGACCTTTTAAATTGGTGAGAGTGTATCCTAATGGGGCAGTGGACTTGTTTGATGAAGCCACTAGTTGCACATTCAAAGTCAATGGCAAAAGGGTGAAGCAGTATTATGGAGCACATGTGGAGAGGGGCAAAGTCACCACAAAGTTACCAAAACTCTAACACGAGGCTTAGTCTAGCTAAAGACTATAAATTAAGCGCTACTAGGAGGCAACCCAGATTTTTAGGACTAATTGTATTTTGTGTGTTTTTGTTTTTCTTTTGCAGGTGTGAATGAATGGTCTTGTGCAGATGCTGTCAATCATGCAGAATTCTGATGTAGTAGCACCGTGTGCAGCTGTATTAGTAGCTGAAGATATCTGCCACAAGACTTAGTCAGGCTGAAGACTCTTAAATCAAGTGCTTATGGGAGGCAACCCATGATCTTGAAGAATTAATTATGTTAGTTTTAATTTATATTTGGCTAAAGTGCTCCCGGGGTCCCTTATCTTTATTTAAAGTAACGAATTAGTCCTTTATGTTTTTTTGTCCCAAATAAGTCCTTTGTCTTTCAAATTTTTGACACATAAATCCTTTTCCGTTAACAGTGCTGATTTATGTGTCAAAAAAAAGGATTTATGTGTTAAAAATTTGAAACATAAAGGACTGATTTGGGACAGAAAAGGATTTATGTGTCAAAAATTTAAAACATAAAGGACTGATTTGGGACAAAAAAAAGATAAAGGACCAAATCGTTACTTTAAATAAAGATAAGGGACCCCGGGAGCACTTTAGCCTTTATATTTTGAAGTGTTTTGTATGAAAACAGGTTAAGAGAATTCCCAGTGCAGCTGCACTATCAAAATTCCAGTGCTCCTGTATCAAACTCCACAACACACTTGGGTGAAAATTTAAATGCTGAGAAGAATGCTGCAGAGCACCCTAATGCAGGTGCACATCCACCACTGATGTACCTGATGCAAGAGCAAATGGTGCAAGTGCATCCAAACCTGAGGAGCCAAAAAAGAAAAGACAGAAGGTGAAGCATTCTGCAATGATGTCTAGCTCAAGGCTAAGGAGTGGGGGCATCAAAACAGTAATTATATTTGAATGTTGTTAAATATTATGTTTAATTATGCTTTTGGATAAATATATCTTGCACTATGTTATTTTGTGAACTAATCCTCCTCCATGGTTTTTATTTTTAAAGAGCGGTGAGGACACTGCTCAACTTTAAGTTGGGGGGAGAAGTTAACTTATTATATTATGCATGTGTGTTTAATTATAGTATGTGTGTTTGCTTTGATATATGTTTGTGTTTATGTGTGTTTGCTTTGATATATGTTTGTTTTTTATGTGTGTCTACATGTTTAAATATGTGTTAGGATTTGATAGATTTGAAGCATGATCAGCTTAAAAATCTTTTTCACAAACATAGACAAATGCACCTCTTTGAACTGATTTTTAATGATGAAATGAAGAAAAAGAAAAGAAGCCTTGTTTTCCTCAAATTTTATTATTACTTTGACACATCAAAGCTGAGTTTTGAAGAGAACCTTGCTATTTAAAGAGCTATCTGATGCAAGAGGGATTTTTAGAAAGCTAAGGCCAAGGCTAAATATTTACTAAAAATATAGAAGAGCATAAAGAATTAAGTTTGGGGGAGTTTCCATGAATACTAAGGCTGAGTATGAGAAACTTAGAGTAGTCAATACCATAGGTTATCAAAAGAGATTACAAAGTGTCAAATTGAATGTAAATAGCTATATTGGCCTGAATCATAAAACTGTACCTGTTCCAAAGTGCATGAGAAAATAAAGAAAAATACAAAAAAAAAAAGAAGAAAAGAAAAGAAAAACAAAGAAAAAACTATGCATAAGGGGGTCAGTGAGGAGGGCAGTATATGCTACAAAGTCTTGAAAGTAGTCTCAGTGCAGCTGCACTCAAAGCTCCCGCACCATCAAAATATAGTGCACCTGCACTACAAAAGTTTAGTGCACCTGCACTTCAGAAATGTGATGCACCTGAACCCACTACATCTGCATCAAGAAAAAGCAACCAGAAATAGGAATAGTGCATTAACTCAACAGTTTTAAAGTACTCAATCAAAGCCTTTTGTTGTGCTTAGAGCCCCCCCAATGCTTGAGGAAGTTGTTAGTCTAATCTATATTTTGAAAAATCTTTAACTTGACCAAATGTGATCTAAATTTTTCAAAGGCTAAGAAAAACTTTTTACTTAGTTTTGGAACTGATTGGATCTCAGTGGGGCACACACTCCATGAGTTTTAATAACTTTGGATGTTTTGGAATTCAAAGGCACAAAGACAAAATTTCTGAAAAATGAATTTCATAGAGTACATCATTTGAAAAATCATTTTTTGAAAAGATATGAGCTGATCTGTTCTTCTTAATTATGAAAAATCTTATTTGTGTTTTTCTTTTTGTCATTACTTGAGGACAAGCAATGATTTAAGTTTGGGGGTGTGATAACTCTATTTTATATAGAGTTATTTATGCATCTAAATCTAAATAATTGCTCAAATTCAAGTAAAATAAGTGTTAAATATAGTTCTATATATAAAATAACAACAGTCAAAGTTTTTAAGGGTTAAAAGTATGACTTAGCATTTTGCATATATATTGGTATGCTTGATGTGTTTGTTCAGTGCAGCTGCAGTTGACGCACCTGCACCAGAATACAATAGTGCACCTGCACTGGAAACAAACTACAATGCTCCAAGATATCTTAGACCATCAAAATGCTCCAGCACTCAATGCACCAGCATTCGTGGCAGACTGATGCACCAACATTACATTTACGAGTGAGAAATTACTCCAACCTTAGGAAACCCATCCATGAAGTAACCTCACTCAAAGGAGACACCTTTTGAGGACATGTGTCAAATCTCTATGAGACCTTTTTACTTTAATAAAGCAATTGTCCAATCTACTTTTGGAGGCACATGGATTCAAAAGAGGTCAAAGTTTTTTCCTAAGAAATCCAACCATGAAGAAAACTCACTTAGGGACACATGTTAATCCATTATTGGACCTCCCTTCATGGTTGAGTGATTGATTTGAATCGCTTTATGGGCTGGAAGGATAAAGGAAACCCTAACTTCATCATCAAGAAAACCCTCACATGAAGGAAAGCTCAACTTGAAGCCTATATAAAGACCTTCATCCTTCATTTGGAAAAATAATCTAAGATCTTCTTAGATCATATCATACACTTCAATTTACATTTCAAGAATTTAGTTTTAGTTAGTTTTTAGATTGTAAGAAGGTAAGGGAGGAATTGACAACTTCTTTCTTCACTTCTACATAGAGGTAGCTTAGTGCAGTGGAGTAGTGCACCTGCATCACTTGGCAATTCCATGCAAAGGGAACTCCAACCGTGTAACTCTTATCTTATTGTTTCCTTTTGTTATTTCAATTATATGAATATGACTTCTTCTATTTATATAAGCCTTGTGATGACTAGCATGAACTAAACTCTTTTAGTTGGATGTTTTAATCTTATAATGATCTTTTAAGTAAGTTATTGTGTTCATATGTGATGTATGCATTTTAGTTCTTGCATGATAACTCTTTCCTATTCATCTTTAGAATTGGCCAACTAAAAGTGAATATAAATCATAAGTACAGACATGGTTTATGATTAGAACTCAAGAACTAATATGGATAAGTGTTTAATAAAGGAAACTTTGTTAATTCCATGCTAAGACCTAGACATAGGATAGCATAGTCCTTAGGATGATACAATGGGTACTTAAAATACAGGAGTGAACTTATTTAGCATCTTAGACAAAAATTGTAAGAAGCCGAGAAAGGAATTGACAACTTCTTTATTTACTTCAAGACAAAGTTTTAAGAGCTTGTAATGAAACTCTGAAGATAGTGACTGAAAAACACAATTCTAATGCAACTGCATCCAGTGCACATGCACCTCATATCACACAAAACTCCTAAAAGTGACTTATTTGATAAAGAACATCCCAACTATCATTTACCACTGATTTCATACATCTTTTACTTGCTTGTTTATTTTATGTTTGTTTACATTCTTGCACTCCTACCATATTGTTTATTGGTTACCTTTCACTAGTAAACTATTGATCTTAAACTTGTAAATTAATCCAATCCCTGTGGGAACGATACTCTACTTTCACTTTATTACATGTTGCCAATTGTGTATACTTGCACATTGCCTTTTCGCACACCAGTACGCTTCGAGGGCTTCTCTTGAGTTCTTTTCTTCAGCAATTATCTCGTAGGATTTAGTCTAATGTCCTGCCTCAACACTCTAATCCTTTTCTGTTTTTCCCTTAGCCCTTGGCCCACGACTTAATCATTTTTGGGTGTTAACAGATTCCGAACTCTTTAAAGCACGGTTAGCTGAGTAAAATGACTTGTTGCTAACCTGCTAGAGTTATCGCAATTTAAACCTAGTGTGATTCCGAACTCTTTGAAGCTCGGTTAGCCGAATAGAATGACTCGTTGCTAACCTGCTAGAGTTATCACCTTTTAACTTGATGCGATTTTTAACTCGTTGTGGCTCGGTTAGCCTAGTAGAATGACTCGTTGCTAACCTGCTAAAGTTATTTCCTTTTAACTGTATGTCCCTCTTTGGGTGGCAGTTATGAGATTGATGATGATGGTAAATAACTTCATTTAATCCCTCTTCGGGTGGGGCACCCCACTCTTAAAGTACTCATAGTAAATTTGGCTAATCCGGCGCGCTCTGGCCAATGCCTCAAATACTAAATGTTGGTTGTTTGTTTCCCCTTACTGTCTTTGCTTGTCGTCGAGGCCGAAGCCGAACTCATCTTCACTTTCTCTAGTTCCTTCCCTACCTCGGTTATGATTCCGGTGTGGTTAGACAGGGGTTCCTTGTTGCCTGCCTTTGAATTCGGTGTATCTGCCAGGCCGTCCTTTTCTCTCTTTTTAAGGAACAAAGAGTGGCACCTTTTTGCTGCCCCCAAGTCAGCTTTGATGGTGATTACTTTGTCTGTGGCAGATTATAGTTTCATCTTGAGATGGACCGTGGAGGTGACTGCTACTAGGCGCCCCAACGTGGGTCTTCCTATAATGCAGTTGTAGACCGAGGGAGGGGCAGGAGAGGACTAGGAATGGAGTCTTGACTGTTCTTGTTAGTGGCTCTTTCACGTATGTGACCATCAGCTCTAAGTATCCCAAGGGCTTGGCCTTAGATCCGTTAAATCTGAAGAGGTCGGTCCCTTGATAGGGGTGAGATCTTTCTTAGTTGATCTATATTGTTGGGAGGAGGTCCTCAAAGATTATGTCAGTCGACCTCCCTTGGTCTACCAGAATTCTTCTCACGTCGACATTAGCCATTACCGCTTGGATAATCAGTGGGATGTGCTGGTTGGGCTTGCCGTCGATCAGGTCCTTGTCATCAAACTGTAGGGGAGGCTGATTACACGGCTCTTTAGGTGATTATACTCATTATCTCCTTCCATTTTCTCTTCATCGTTTTCATAGAGGCTTTGCCTTCAATTGGGTAACCTCCGAGGATAACCATTGCCACCGGGCAACTAGAACTCTTGGGTTCCTCTTCGTCTTGATCTGAAATGCTCTGATTCCTTTCTTGCAACCTTTTCAATGTCGTTAACGGCTCTGCCCTCCCTGGAAGATCGGGCATGTTCGGTTTTCATCATTTTCACGTACTAGGCGAATTTGCCTTTTCTGATTAGCTCTTCTATATCGTCCTTCAAGCTGGTACACTGGTTGGGGTCGTGGCCACTATTGTGGTGATACCGACAATACTTCTTCCTCTTAGTCCATCTTTTCTCTGGAATAGGGTCAGGAGGCTTGATCCCAGGGCGCTCGGTATTGGCGCATTCGGCCAAGATACTTTACTTTGGGAAATTGAGCGGGGTGTGCTCAGTGAATCGGAGCTCCTTAGTCCTTGAATCCCGGCAGGAACTGCCTTGCTCTTTCTTTGGCCGGGTTTCTGACGGACGGGCCACCTTCGCGACTGGCTCTTTTTTGATTGCTCATGCGGCAATTTCGTCGTCTTCGTACTTCATGTACTTCTCCGACCTTAATAAGAACTCTTTAAGATTCCGGGGCTTGTTGACACTGACGTGTATCTGGAGGAGACTGCCTGATCGAATCCGTCTTGCATATATCGCCACCGTATTTTGTCTTTGAGCCTGTGGACATTTAGGGCTCCCTAATCGTCTCACCTTCACGCCGGCGGATAGCTTTGAGCGTCTTTTTTGACTTTGGCTTTGTACGAACCGTTGATTCGTCTATGGATCATGAACTTCGCTAAATTGAACCTACGTGTTTGACTGTTCCGGAACATTAACAAATATATATATATATATATATATATATATGGGGACGAATCGGCTGAGAACACTTGGTTATTGAGAACGTGAGAACACTACATAATAACCGTTAGATTAAAACTAACGGTTCAGATCACGTCATTAATTACAATCATACAAGATCTTGTAATTAATAACGTAATCTAAACCGTTCATTTTAATCTAACGGTTATTATGTAGTGTTCTCATGTTCTCACAATAACCAAGTGTTCTCACCCGAGTCTTCCCCCCTATATATATATAGAGAGATGCTAACCTTAGAAACATGAATGTGTATGTTAGCAAGCTACACATTTTCATTTGGACGAAAAACGCAACTTCTATATTTATAAGAAAACTACTTCAATGAGTTTTTTTTAGATAAGCAATGATTTCATTCAAGGAGCACTAGGGGTGCTCAAACCCAAACAACAAGATGATTACATATTTTTTAGGCAAACAAGAGGGTTATTCCACCACGTGGATATAGACAAATTTGAACTACTACCCCCTCTATAAACAAGCCAACTCCAAGCTAAGCTCTTGATGCGTATCACCACAGAATCAATAGAAGTTTCCTCATTCCTAAAAACAAGCCCGTTACGAGTCAACCAAATACACAAACAAGTCGTGACCCAAATCAAGTATTTGATTTTTGTTGATCTCCTCCCTTTGCACAATTTGCCAAATCCACGCATATGATCAAGAATAGCGGAAGCATCTAAATGTTGAATCCCCAACCAATCGTAAACACGAGACCAAGTGTCATGAGCGAAACTACATCGCAAGAACAAGTGAAGAATGTCTCCGCGATGATCCAAACAAAACGGGCAAATAGCAACTGCATCAGTTTGTATAACATGGCGGTGGAATAGAAGATCCCTCGTGGGAAAATAATCAAGAAGTAAGCACCAACCGAAAATTGTGACTTTGGAAGGGGCAATTGTTTTCCAAAACTTCTCAAAAATTCGCTGTATATTGTTGCCAGCAGCTTCGGTCTCATTAGCCACAGAGACAGCAGTAGTTTCGGCCAGCATCCTGTAGCACGAGTTCACCGAGAACGCCTTCAAAGCTTCCAGCAACCAGGCCCAAACATCATGCCCCTCCCTTGAAGGCATCACCTCCTAGAGAATAGTGTGTAATTCAGCAGATTCTTCTGCGCAAATCGCGTCCTGAAAAAGCAACCACGATTCCTCCCAACGCCAAGAGTCTCCAACCCACGTACCGATGTCATCAACCGTGGCTGTTTTGTGACTTGCATAAAGATTAGAAAATATAGAACAAAGAGGTGAATTTCCCAGCCAATGGTCCATCCAAAAACAAGTGGAAGCACCATTTCCAAGCTTTCTTCTCACACACGAACTAAACCATCCACGTGGGAAGTGAATACTCTCCAAGTTAAGAAAGTCTCGCCACCAAATAGATCCAGCCGAACCCCTAGTAGAAGCCTCCACCGAACCATGAATGAAAGCTGAAGAAAAATCACCAATATTTGAGCAATAACAAAGTTCTCCAACTCGCATCCTCTTCCACTAACATCCTCCACTTCCATTTGGATAAGAGATCCATGTTGAATAGCGCTAAGTTTTTAATACCAATCCCTCCCCCCTTCTTCGATCGGCAAACCTAATCCCAAGCAATCCAATACATCCCTCTATCACCATCATTAATTCCCCATAAGAAATCCCTTTGAATCTTGACCATGGCAATCAACACCAACTTTGGTGCTTTGTAGAAGGAAAAGAAATAAAGTGGGATGCTATTTAATACCGAATTAATAAGGGTGACCCGACCACCAATAGATAAAGTGCGCCCCTTCCATGATGCGAGTCTTTTCTGTAACATGTCAATCACCGACTTCCAAGTGGCTGCCCTTCTTGGATTAGCACCAACCGGAATCCCCAAAAATCTAAACAGGATGGATTCCGTTTTACAATGGAGAAAAGTAGAAGCCGTTGAAAAAAACTTCTCCGCCACATTAATTCCAATAAGCTTGCTCTTATGGAAGTTGACCTTCAAACCGGAAACAAGTTCAAACCCTCTCAAAGCCATTTCAAGGCAATTTTTTTTTAAAAGAAGAGATTATCATTGTTAGGAGTTTGTTAACAATTTTGTTAAGGAAATCAGTGATAAAAGACTCATATGGCCTATTTTGTTAATCGTTGTGATTGTCATTAGAACTTCTTGTTTATCATGTTTCAAAACTATGTTAACTCTCTAGGGAGCATTTGTATAATGAACTTGCATTGCATGTCTATGTACCCTTGTTTGAGTCGGTTAGTAATTCTGTCTTTTCATCTTTCCCCCCAATTCGAATCTCACCCCAATCGCCCATAAAGAGTCTAGCTCCCACATTAGTCCTTAATTGGCTATTTGGTGAATTCCCAATGATGAAATTTCACAAAAATAACACTTGGATGCTCCATATTGGGGAAAATTAATTCGTGATCACTAGAATATCATAAACATTTAGTGCAAGTCCTTTGAATAAAAAAGGAAAAGCTCGTTAGGTCGAAAACCCGTAAGGGCAACCTAAGCAAAATTAGGGCATAAAAGACAACTAAAAAAAAGCCCGTTAGGTTGAAAACTCGTAAGGGCAACCTAAGCAAAAATTAGGGCATAAAAAAAAGGAAAAAGAGCAAATATATCAAATATAAAGTTTTGTCCTCTAATTAAATTTTTGAGAAAATGAGCAATCATGATTTGAAATGAAGTTTGGCCATTTTTTCCATACCCTAAGAAAAAAGTCAAAAAATCCTTTGTTACCCACTTTCTTCTCATCAACCATCAAAACGCTTCTTTGAGCCTCATAATCCATTCTTTCATAAACCATTAACCACTATGCCCGTTTAAACTTTAATGTCCATTCCGATTAATGATTGATTGCTCTCATTTTCTTAAAATATTAATTCTAGGACGAAATAATTGTATTTATTATTTGCTCACAAAAAAAAGAGAGTAAAGAACAAAGAAAAAAGAAAATATAGTCAAAAGGCTTGCATCCAAAGTTCATTAAAGATAAAGTTTAGTGATTACCGACAAAGTGAAATTTCATTGTATCAAAGACTCTTGACTCTAATTCTTATGGAAATCTTCGAAGGAAAAAAAACCCAAGTCCATCTTAGACCGGTCATCCGAATTATCATCCTAAAGTGGGGCAGTCCCTTCACTCGTCATTCCAACTTAAATTCGAGAGTCTCACCCATCCCATACTACATTCACATCCATACCGGGGAAATTCCCTAACCCAACATCCTAACTTTTCACCCATTTGTCATCTTACTCGAACATGGACAAACATGTCGTTTATAGATTGGGGCAACATCATATCTTACGGGTTAGAGGAATTCTCTGGTTTTCACTCCATTCATTCTCAACCAAGTGCCATTCCAATGCCGACGCTAAGGAAAATCCCAACTCTTCATTCCACCTACACTATTAGATGTTCTTGTTATTCCAAAACAGGGGCAAACTAGGCATTTCCCACCATCTGACGTCTAAACTCGAGTAGTCACACATTTCCTAGACTGGGGGCATGCTTATCTTTCATGGGCTTGGACAGTATCTATATCCATCACTTCACTCACATACCATACTCAACCACAAAATACCCATCTATCCTTAACCTCAATTCAACCGACTCATTCATTTGTATTTGCACAACTATACATGTTTATTAAATAATGCTTCAAAGAGAGAGAATACAAGTTAATAAAGTGATATTGACACTTCTTCCAGTTAACTTGGACGTGATGACACGGGTCGTCATACTCAAATGCAAAAGGCCATATGCAAATTTGACCAAGTGTTTTTGAAAAACTCGAACTTACCAGAGTTTGAGTCCAAGTCATCAAAAAGCTTTCCAAGGAATGATTAATTTCAAATGCTCACTTCTCTGCTTCTATCATGAAGAAGCATGTTTCTCATTAGACAATGTTTTTGCATCTTTTAAGCCCAATCAAGCAAAAAAAAAATATTAAGTCCAAATCTTTCTTACACCATTTGAGTTTTTGCGTCATCAGTAAATCATAAATCATATCACACATTTGACCCATTTCACATTGTTCTGACCATCCACGACATATCATGAATTGCATCACATACATATCAGCGTGTCAGGCAATGATTATATATCTCACCCAGATCTCCCTGTTGATCCTTCAGACCTATATCGGTCCCTAAGTGAGACCGATGTTTGTCCATAATTCTGATCACCCAGTTGATCCTTTAGACCTATATTGGTCCATAATTCAGATCAGTATGCAGACCCATTGTGATCCATAAATCAGACCATGATGGTCCTTAAATCAGATCAATATGCAGACACATTGTGGTCCTTAAATCAGACCTATATCGGTCGATAAGTCAGACTGATGTTTGTCCATAAATATGATCATTCCTGTTGATCTTTCAGACCCTCAGAGGTCCTTCAGAGCCCCAGTGCTTTTTCAGATCCCCATTGATCCTTCTTTATTGTGTTTTAAGTCAACCTTGTTTTCCATTAATTTTTCAACAAAAAAACAAAACAAAACAAAGAGAAAAAAAAAGAGAGGCAAAAACATATCAGTATGCATCATAATAAACCATATCATAAATTACTGCACCATAGATTTTAATCCAACGTCAAACCATGCATTTACCATAGCTCATGCATCTAAGCAGTAAATTTGCATTCACATGTTATCTGCATTCGCATACACGCCTTATCAATTTTTGTTTTCGACCAGCTCCAACATCCACAATCCACGGGCTTTTGTAGTTCATTTGCTTTCACATTGCACATTAATCACATGACATGCATGCACATATAACATTTATTGCTTCGATAATTGCCAAAAATTCTTTCTACATCACTAATCATATCAGTGTACCATGCATTCATGTGCTTCCTTTTATTCACCATAGCATTTGCTTATAATCATTACAATTGCATTCATATATTGTCTACATCCACATACACTGTTTGTCAACTTTCATATTCCATCAGCTTCAACACCCATTATCTGCCACATTTCATTCACTACCCCAGCAAACACCAATCATTGCACGTGCTTACATTACATGCACGCATACACCATTCATTGCATTGTTATACATGCCAAATATAGATAGTTTTTCCCTTATCAGGTAAATGCATTTATTAGGTATGTTCGAGCAAACACGCCGAGTGTCGATACCTATATTTTGTTCCCCCGAAATCAGTGCTCCAAGCGTTGATCTCATATCACATTTCAGATCACCAAGCTGATCCTTCAGACCTTCATTGGTCCATAAACCTAGATCACACGTTGTCATCGAGCCCGACAGATCTTTCAAACCTCGAGTGGTCCTTCAGACTATGTATTTACTATGTATTTAAAAAAAACAATTAATGGACAAATTTAGAGTTCTTTTATCTTTACTTTGAAACTTTTGAAACTAATCCATTTTTCTAGAAAAATGTATCTAAAATCTTTCCAAAAAAATGATGTTTGTTATTAGGCTTTTTCTTTTTTGCTATCTTTTTTGCTATCTGTTTTCCATTTTGCTATCTAATATTGACCTTTCAGTCTCTAATTTATTGATTTTCGATCGACACACCGTGTGTGGATGTTTCTACATTTTGCCTTTGATCAGCACGCCAAGTGTTGATCCCTCATTTTGCTTCTCATTAGCATGTCAAGTGTTGATTACTTATTTTGATTCCTAAAATAAAATACTTGATAGTTTAGCACAAAATTAGTATTCTTATATCTTTATTTCTATTTTACTTTGAAAATTTGGAAACCCTTCATGTAACACCCTCAAAATAATTAGTAGAATTATTTGGGTGTTAACCCAATTACACCAATTTAGTACTTAGCGGGTAAATTTATTGAGTGCTAAAATTATTTATTGGTTGTCATCGGATCGTTAACCGGATAATACGGATAAAGGAAGTTTTGGAATCGAAATAAGAGATTTAGATCAATATGGTAATTGGACCACGTTACCACTTATTTATTAAATAAATAAATAAGTGTGTGTGTGTGTGTGTGTGTGTGTTAAAAGGAAGAAAAGAATTAAAAAGAGAGAAAGAAAGAGGGATACGCGAACAGAGAGGGAAACAGAGAGAAAAGAGAGAAAAGAAAGGAAAAAGAAAAGAAGAGAAAAGAAAGGGTAAGGAGGAAGAAGAGGAAAAGGGGAGATTTCGGTTCATCAAAACGACTTCCTTCCAACACGAAAAACGTTCAGCGCTACTTCCTCTTCGATTTGGTACGAACGTCATCATCATCAACTCACTCTACACGAATCTACCATTTTCGGTTTGAAGCTCAAGGTGACGTTTTTGAGAGCTATCTTCTTCAATAAAGCGGTTTGAAGGTTAAGGGAGTTCAAATGGAGGCTTGGGTACTAGCTTGGAGTGAAAGAATCAAGGTTTGATTGGGTGAGATTCGAAAATCAAGATTTGAGGTTATGTGTGAATAGTGGCTTGAGGTTGAAGAAGAAGATGAATAGTGTTCAGGAAAGATTTCGAGGAATTTGGTATTTCGGTCAAAAGAGGTTTCGTGATCGAGTGGAAAGCTTTGGAAGCGGATTGGGTGTCGCCGGAGCGGGGAGCGTTCGTGTGGTTACTCGGTGATTTCGGCTCGCTCGTGGCTCACGCTTCAAGGGTGAGTTTTACTCACGCTTAGGATGTTTTTGTGTTTCAATGATTTTTACGGTGACTGGTTTCGAGGGTTTTTGAGTCGAAAATCGTTATTTCGAAATATATCGTTTTTGAATAAAATTCGTTTATGTCGATTTTTGATTGATTTTATCGCTTTCGCTGGAATATGGACTGATTGTGCGATGTTGATCGGATATGTTGGTGTGGTTGTTTGGACTGTTTTCGATTGGAACAAAAATCGTTCGAGAATTTTCGAGTCAAACCGTTATTTGGAAAATATGTGGTTTTTGATAAAATTCGTTTTGATTGAGTTTCTGATTGGATTGATTGATTATGTGGTTTTGATTGGGTCTATTGTGTTGGTTGTCAAATCTGTTTTCAATCGGAACGAGAATCGGAATTGAGCGGAATAGCGGTTTTCGCGCGAAACCGCCAAAATTCTGCACCATCAGATGCCCATCGCGTCGCGACCCCCATCCCATCGCGTCGCGACCTGAACTGATTTTGCAACGCAAATCTATGTGGCTGAATTTGCGTCGCGACGGTTTCGCATCGCGTCGCGACGATTTGCAGATTTTCAACAGTTTTTCACTGATTTTGTTTTCGCGATATCTTTTGATCCGGGAACCCGATTGAGGTGTTCTAAGATGCGTTGGAAAGCTTATTCAGAGACCTAACTGAATATTCTATTTTTATGGCAAAATGAACTGTTTTTGGAGATGTAAAATGTGTCGAAATGTGATGAATTAGTATGCGAGAGTGAATGTGGATTTAAATTGTAATGTGAGTTAAATGTTCAATTGATTGCCTGATGTAATGAACCCTGAGTTCATATGATTGTAGATATATATATTATATCGAGTCTGGGTGACGACCCATGTAGACATACTAGGCGGGGTAGTCATGCACCCTTACCCTAAGCCTCTTGCAATAGGGAAAGTACTATTGGTAAGGTGGTTCACCGGGTATGTAGCGTTCGCGCAGTCGGTGGTGTGTTGAATTGTTTGTTGTGCGAATACCGGGTATGTAGCGTTCGCGCAGTCGGTATCGTACTTGGTTGTAACAGGTTCATCGGGTATGTAGCGTTCGCGCAGTCGATGATCTGTCAAAGGTTAAATAATGCGGTTCACCGGGTATGTAGCGTTCGCGCAGTCGGTGGTGTGTTGAATTGTTTGTTGTGCGAATACCGGGTATGTAGCGTTCGCGCAGTCGGTATCGTACTTGGTTGTAACAGGTTCATCGGGTATGTAGCGTTCGCGCAGTCGATGATCTGTCAAAGGTTAAATAACACGGTTCACCGGGTATGTAGCGTTCGCGCAGTCGGTGGTGTGTTAAATGGTTTGTTGTGCGATTTACCGGGTTTGTAGCGTTCGCGCAGTCGGTATCGTGCTGAGTTATAACAGGTTTGCCGGGTTTGTAGCGTTCGCGCAGTCGGTAATCTGTTGAAAGTTATATGGTGCGGTTCATCGGGTTTGTAGCGTTCGCGCAGTCGATGCCGTGTAAAATTAAAACGATTTCATAATTGGACCGAGAGTGTTAGTAGGGGTCTCGGTAGAACTCACTGAGATTGTATCTCACTGTTTATATTTTGTGGTTTTTACAGAGAAGCAGGGGAAAAAGCAAAGGTGAAGAAGCACAGCTAGGTGGTGTGCTTATGAAGACGGTGAAGACTTAGTTTTCATTGTTAATGTCTTTCCCTCGAGATCTTTGTATTTCCGATTGTATAACTTGTACCAGTAAAAGTTGTAAAATCGTTTCCGCTATTTCTTGGTATTTGGATATTGGACTCTAGGTTATGAGCTGTTTTTATTTATGTTCAATATCTAAAACAGGAAAAATATCTCTCATTATTTTATGATGGTACACTTGGGTATTTTTACTCGATAAAAATACTGGGGTGTTACACTTCACTTCATATATTTGTACGCTAATTTTGTCCGACTAATTTAAAATTCATTAGAAAAAATCAAAAATATTGCTTGTTGTGCTTTTTGAGGTTTTAATCGTTGACATGTGTCATTTAGTATTCGTTAGCACATTTACGTCATTATTATTGTTATTAGTGAAACTTTAATAAACATAAACAAGAAATAAATGATGATTATTAATATTAGATATTAACTATTATTATATTATTCAATTATAAAAATACAAAAAGAAATTAGAAAAGGAAAAGACAAAATACAAATACAAATACAAATGTAATTTACAAAATTTTCAAAAGATGTAAAAGGGGTACAGAAGCACATGCTACTGTTTGTGAAAAACAATTTGAGTAATATGCTAAAACTAATTTCTTTTTACTCTTTTGTTGTTTTCCCTTTTAGCTCCAACAACACAGCTTTGCAGGCACCACCCTGCAAGCTGTTATTGTCCATCTATTTTCAAGCTCAAGCCAAATTTCATTTCTTTTGGTTCCTTTGTCTTCTATCCTTTTGTGGCACAGACCAAGCAGCTTTGCAGGTACCCTCCAGCAAGCCGTTGCTGCCTTTGTCTCCAGTGACAATGTTACTCTACTTCAAACACCTCACCTACACCACAAACAAACCCGCCTATAAAGCTCAATAGCTGCAACAATAGAGAGGGGAAGAAAATTGATAGTAAAAAAATAGAGAAATAAGAAGGGGAAGGAACACAACTCTGAAAACAAAAGAGAAAGGAAATAGAAAGAGATTGAGAGATCAAAATATGTGAATACAGAAACAAAGCTAAAAAAAAGTAGAAAGAAGGAAATTAGTATAAAATATGAGAGAAGAGGGTTCTTACTTTACCACCATTGTCATTGCCGGCGCACCACCGTCGTTACCTTTGGGACGAGCTTCCACCTATACCGCACCACTGTCGTCACCGCCACCGTGACCTCCGGTGAACGCCACCGTCACGACAACTTCGAGCTTCTCCCCCATCTCTGTCGCAGAATCGCTCTCATCATAATCTGTCCCTCGCCATTTCTCATCCTCTCTTCCTTTTTCTTTTTCTCTCTCTAAGCTCTTTGCTTTCTTCGTTTCTTGTTTATATTTATTTATTTATTTACGCTTTTTCCATTTGGCAGTTTTTTACCCCCTCTTCTCCCTTATACCCCCATAATCCATTTAAACCCCAAAATACCCCTCAAAAAATTAAAAGCAAAATACCCAAATTTTGTTGAGCTTTCCGGAATCACCTCAAAAGAGGTATTTCCGGAAGCCAAATTGGCTTCCGGAATTATCCTCTTTTGAGGTGATTTCAAAAAGTTCTTTCTGGAAGGATCATCTTTGGAGGTAATTTCGGAACATGGGGAACATGGGGTATAAAAGATTTCCGGAATTATGCCCAAAACACATAAATCCGAAGGTGAAAAAATTGGCTTCCGAAATTGTGTTTTTGGCATAATTCCGGAAGTCAAAAATGTGTTCCGGAATTATGTGTTTTCGGAAATTTTTTGAGGAACCAGGGGTAAAATCGTCCTTTTGGTGAATTATGGGGGTATAAGGGAGAAGAGGGGGTAAAAAAAAACTGCCTTTCCATTTTGTTTAATAATCAGATTTGTTGTTTTAAATGTTATTTTAATAAAAAGGGTGAAAAGTTGTATGCTATTCACACCAATCGTATTTACACGTAAATCCCATCCCCTTATTTCCCTCTTTGTTTTAATATTTTTTTAAAAATAAATATACAATAATAGGGTACTATTTCCACCTCCCTTGCTTTTTTCACTGCACCCCTCCCACATTCCCTTGTTCTGGACTCTTTCGTTTTGTTTTAGGTGTGGGTTATGACTTATGAGGGTGTGGATTTTAGTTACTAGATAATACATCTGGGCTTATACTATTTGCACCCCCTGTTCTGCTGGTAAGCATTCCCTCCACCTATACGGACTTCACCCAATGTTTTATATTTCTTATATCTTATCATTTTACTTCTTTTCTTGTTTATTGCTGATAATCAATATTGTTGCTAACCCTTTTTATGTATTATTGCTATCATTTATTTTATGTATTAATTTGATTAATTATTTTTATCTCATTTTTAATAACCATAACTATTTGTTAATATCCAAAAATAATTAGGTCGTAGGCCGAGCGCTGAATGAATAAGGGAGTAGAACTGGAGTGCTGAAGCAGGCCACCTGACAGGGATTTTAAGAGATAATTGCCTGAGAGAATAATCAAGAGAAGCCCTCGGGGCATATCACTAGACAACTCCCCGAGGAAGGGGTTAGCCCGAGGAGCAATGAACAATACCGAGGGAGAGTACAGCCTCAGTCTATAGAGTGCCACGGCTAGGGTAGGCTCGGGTGCCTGAGTGACTGTCCGAGGACGAAGGTTAATTGAGTAAACCAAGTGACTGAGGTAAGGCGGTTTTACTTGGAAGGCACGTAAGAGAGATGCACGAAGATAGCACGTGGAAGCAGTTGAAGATCAAGCGAAGGAGCGAAGCCTTGAAGAGGGGAGTAAGGGAGTTTACCCCCCTAACCGTGCTAGTGAGATCGTGGGAGGTTACTCCGCCTCCTTAATTAGGGCTTAGGAACAATGATAGTCGTTGATCTTAGATTGATCCAACGGTAGGAAAATGTTGGCTGTGTTAGTGGCCGACGATGGCCTATGTATATAAATAGGAGAGTCATTGTACAGAACAGACACACATCAATCAAACCAAAACTCTACGTTTATTTTTATCTATCTTCTTTATCGCATTTTTATCTTTATTTTATGCATTAGCCAGTAGTATAATCCAATCCTCGCAGTCCCCTCTCACCTAACCTGGCCCTTTCTAGAGGATTCAGGATACCCATAGTCAAGGAGCAGAGTTTCCTCCTTGGCGCAATCGCTTGAAGAACAGAGGAATCAAAGAACTTGTTCAAACCTCTGGCCGAATCCACGGCTAGGACCTAAGAGTTTGACAGGGTACAACAAATTGGCACGCCCGGTGGGACTAGAACACGTGAACGAACCATTGCGTTTGATTTTCCTAGACTGGATTATCATTGGCGTATGCACCTACGCTCTGGTAGAAACTTAAGCATGTAGTCACCTTCAGCATCAAAGAAGGCAACTGCTGCCAAAGCCAAAGTCATGGAGCCAGTAGGTGTCTCAGGGAATACTACTGCAACGGTTACTGTTGAATCGAATGAACCACCTCATCAAGAGGAGGAGCCCGTTATCATCACTACATCATTCATTCGGCAACAAATAGATAGGGGGATACATGATATAATGTACCAAGTGTCCCAACAATTGGCTGACATAGTTAAACCTATGGTGCACAATGAGGTGCAACAGGCCAAGGAATTGGAACACAGGCATGCAGCGCAAGGTAGCAATGCTACTAACCCCAATTTCCCTGGCCAACGACAGGGAGGACATCCTACTTCTCTGGGAGGCATGCATCAATCCCTGCCATACACCAAGCCTGTTGAACTTCAGCAGGCATCCTCCTATACTTTTATGGGAGGCATGCATTAGTGTTCACCGAGTGGGAGTTTGACTGGACCTCAGCAGACGTTCTCTCATCAGGTATGCCCTACTCCTGTGATTCCTCAGCCTAGTACTTTTGCCACTGCCAACACTGGGGGCATTTTTTGGCGAATGTCACTAATACGACTTCTCTTCAGCAAGGACAAGTGCAATTGGCCCGAAGACCGCCCGTGGCAGTGGGCTCAGTGGGTTTGCCGCAAGGACCATCCTATGGATGTTCTGCCACGGTTAACTACCCGACCTATGCAGGGGGGCAATCCTTCTCCCCGAAATCAGGGAATGGGAGGATCGGTGGGTATTGCCCGAGTCAGCAGCCATGGGCCCAGAGCCCACCTAGCTCGACAAGCCTACCTCCTAGTTAGCCGTACTCCGGAGCACTCAGTACATACCCGACAGGTTCCTATATACAGACACATATGAGTGTTGCTCCGGTCGAGCAGGCATGGAATCAACTTCCACCTCACCGAGGCATTCAAGCATCTGTACCAGGAACATGCCTTGTTAACCTGGCCCAAGTAGTGTCTGGGCAGCCATGGACAGACGCTCCACCTCAGGTACCACCGCAGCCAGAGGCGCAGGGTCCCCCAGATACACTGTGGCGGCCAACGCCTCCACCTGAAAGACCATCGGGGGCCCAACTCCTGGATCCTAATTTGATAGCTAAGACTATTAAGAAGTTCTTCGGTGTTCAGCTGAAACCGCTTGATAGACCGGTGTACATGAAGCCTTACCCCGAGTGGGTGGATAGATTGGTGCCTCTGCCGAGAGGATTCAAAACCCCTGACTTTGCCACATTCTCCGAGGATGATGGTAAGTCCACTATGGAGCACATCGGCCGATTAACGGCCCAATGTGGAGAAGGAAACCAGAATAAATTCCATATGTTGCAGCTGTTCCCCTTGTCTCTGACAGGGACTGCCTTCTCTTGGTATTCTTCTCTCCCACCTGATTCTATACAGACCTGGGCAGACATGGAAATGTGCTTCCATGACAGACTTTATTGGCCACAGCCTGAAGTTACCGCAGCCGATCTCATGAATTTACGGCAGAAGGTGGATGAGGCAGTGACCGACTTCATTGAATGATTCAGAAAGATGGCCGGAAAGTGCTCAGTACCATTTTCAGAATCTCAACTTACTTCCATGGCCATCTCTGGAATGCACCCGCAATTGAAGGAAAAGCTTGTAGTGACCTCAGTGGCTTGGCTTCTAGGGCAGTACAGATTGAACAATTTATACAAGAAAGAGAAAGGAATAGAGCTACTAGGGGTCGAGGGCCTCAGTTGATATCAGTAGTGGATGAGGACGAGGACTCAGACTATGATGAATCAGCCGATTACACGGCAGACATCTTGGTGGCTGAGATAGTCGAAGGCAAAGCATACCTCTGTCTTGCTCTTAAGCCTGCCAAGGGAAATGAGAAGGACGAGGCAGAGAACAAGGTTGAATACTCCTTTGACATCTCCAAGGCTGATCAAATATTTGATTATCTCCTCAAGGAAAAACAGATTAAGCTCCTCGACGGCCATAAGATTCCCCCTCCTGAAGAGATAAAAGGGAAGAAGTACTGTAAATGGCATAATTCATTCAATCATGCCACTTCCAACTGTATTATCTTCCGTCGAGCCATTCAAGAGGCTATAAAGAAAGGGAGGTTCATGATGGCCGACAAGGGGACACAGGAGATGAATATCGATACTGACCCTTTCCCTAACATGAACATTAGTATGGTGTCCTTTTCAGGGAGTGACCGAGGGAAAGGAAAGAAGAAGTATGTATGGGTTCCCAAGCAGGAGGCTCCCCCAGAAAAGAAGCTGTCTGTCTTCGACCGTTTTGGGTCACCCCCCAAAGGGTCCACAGTAGCAGATCGCATGACACTGTTACGAGAGAGGTTACAGCTGGGAGGGCCAAGTCAACCTCACGGGACCCAAAAGAAACTCCCGAGACCAGGGAAGCTTGTTCAAGACCTCAGAGAATTACATCTATCCAAGCTTAACTCTAGGAGAAATGCACCTCGGACCAGGGATGTGAGAGAGAGATTTCAGCATACCTCACCTGGGGGGCACGGTAGGCCTGCCAATGATTCAGTTAGGCAAGCCACCATGCCAGACCCAGGCGGGGAATCTCATCCCAAAGAGGAAAGAAGGGTAGAGCAGGTCACCAAAGCCCAAGGCTCAACATCAGTGGATATTACTATGCTGAACGACCGTGAATTAAGGGCTGTCAAAACAGTGAAGCCACCATCAGAGGTGCCACAAGGTCAATGGATGACACAAGCCGCAGTGGAAGCGCCAGTCCCTGTGGTTGCCTCCAAATCTCGTTCTCAGAGGAGGAGGCAACAAAGGACGAAGGCTTACAACAGAATGAGGGAGACCCTCCAAAGACTCACCTCGGCCGGAGAAGGGAGCGCCCAAACCATCCCCGCAGCCACTGTGGCTACGGCTTTGGAACAGACCTTCCCAAAACTGGCCGAGGAAACAGCTCCGGAGCAGCCAAACCTCAATGTAGCTGGCCCTAGTGCACCCACTGAGACAGCGGAAGGACCCAATGCCATGATAGGGATGATGGATACCCCCCATAGTCAACTGACTGAGGCAGTGATAGAATGCCTATACGGGCCTAACAGCCCCACGCCACCTCAGTCGACCAATGTGCCTCACGTTGAAGGGGGCTATGACAGAAGAAGAACTGGCAGAGGATGACCTTCTGGGAGAAGATGAAGAAAACCCCTCTGGCCCTTTGAATTTTGATGGGGACTCCTTGATGGGGTCAATCCTGGATGATATCATGGACGAGGCCGATGGGGAGTATTATGTTGATATAGAAATGGTGGGCCGTCTTCCACTAGAATTCAGGGGTAATAATGATCAACCAAGAGCTCTTGAGGAGAGATGTCTTTGCTGAGGATGCCGAATAGGCTGCCTTGATAGAACCCGATGGGGAAATTACAGAGAGAATGCTGTCTGAAAAGCCCACGACAGACATGACTAGACACGTAAAACCATTGTATATCAAGACCCATTTGAATGGAAGCTGTTTAATCGTGTTTTCGTAGATGGCAGTGATGTATTGAATATCATGCCATTAGCCACTATGAAAAAGTTGGGGAAGAACACCGAGGACATCATTCCAACCACCATGACCATGACTAGCTTCATGGGCCACCCGTCCCACGCCTTGGGAGTGCTGGTGGCCGATGTGACAGTTGGGAGCAAGGTGACTCGCTCAGCCTTCTTTATCATCGAAGGGAATCCCTCATATGCTGTAATTCTGGGGAGAGATTGGATCCACACCAGTGAATGCGTCCCTTCCACCCTACATCAGAAATTAATGATATGGATAGGGGATCAAGTGGAGATAGTAGAGATAGATCCTAATCCATTCCCTGCAGAGGTAAAGATCTTCGAAGCTGTTTTCTACTCTCCTTATTTGCACCTCATTTCCATCCTAGGGAACTATGAGGAAGGTGGAATTGAGTCTCGTGACTGGACCAAAAGAGGTTTTGAATTCAAAATGTTGGCCGATCCACGACCTAGCAATGAGGATAATGATTAATCTCCCACCAAAAATACAGAGCCTGCTGGATCGATTGCACCTGTTCCAGATTGAATCCAACATTGAAGAGGCTAGGTTCGGTGCAATAGACGAAGACCACGGGCTTGAGGAACACTCCTATCAAGAAGATTCGGATGACCCCTTTGATGGGACGTCGGTCGAACACCCTCACCTGGAGCCCATCCAGAGGAAGATGCCCATCTTTGAAGCGCAAGACCCTCTGGTGGAGGCGAACCTGGGAAGTGACAAAGAGCCAAGGATGACCAACGTTAGTGGTTACAACCTCAACACCGCTAGCAAATATTTCATATAGTGAGACTGAAACCATAATTGTTATTTGTTAGTGGGTTTCTATAATGGCTGAATTTGCAAAATAAAATTATAGTTTATGAGTTGTTGTTAGCATTATCTTGATACTCGACATCCTATTGTGAAGTGCCAGTGAGCTTTGGTACGTCAAGATAGATCAGTTCTCTTCTCCCAAAGTCAATTACTAAGAGGAACCAATGCATATTTTCCATATCATGCATTGGAACAAATATCTAACCAAAATTAAAATATTAGTTTCATTATAACTATGTAAAAATTTAGTAAAAATAATCAACTATGCACATCAATTACCTTTGAGAGTTTACTAGCATTCCCCATGAACATTGTCTGATATCTCCTTTTCATTGTTTCAATTGGTGAATTCCATGACAACACACATTGCTAAATAAAGGCAATTTAAATCTCAGTAAGCTTATGTAAACTATCAAATTTTATCTAAAATTAGTTTGGATAAATAACATTACTCTGCTTCTTTGCTTCTAATAACTACTACTATAGCCATTTCATATTATGTTTATGCAAATCTTATATAATTGACTCATTGGTAAATAAGTGTTAAATATCTCATATGGTCATTTATCAGAAAGGGAAGAGAACAAAAGTTAGTTTTCTTTGCATCATCTAACTTGCCTTATGTGTCAAAATTGCTAATATTTTCTTCCCGGTAGTTACTACTACTGAATTAATTTCAGTTTTTCTGTAGCTATGGTTTTGTTGTGGTAATCATTTTGGGAATGTGTTCTATTGAAGATAGAATTTGTTAGGGATATCTGTATATGCTAACAAATTAGGAATAAGCCACTGCATCTCATTCACCAACAGACTCTACCCTACACAAGACTCTGTAATGGACAAAACCTTTGGCAAAAACCTTAAACTCACTTGTCCCACTAACATCACAGACAACACTACTGTGCTAGACATTCGAAGTCCCAATAGTTTTGATAATAAGTACTATGTTGATCTCATGAACCGACAGGGATTCTTTACTTCTGACCAAGATTTGTATACTGATAAGAGGACTAAGGATATTGTCACTAGCTTTACTGTTAATCAATCTCCTTTCTTTGATAAGTTTGTTTTTTGGCTTAATTATAGTTTTGGTCCCCCTATTATGACCAACTCACGATTTTGGTCCCCAAAGTTTTAATTTGACGATTTTGAACCCCCTATTTTCTCAATTTGTAAAATCAAGGTCCCCCTTCTTAATTTGGTCAAAATTAAAACTGTATTTTGACTTTTTTCCTACGTGGCGGTCCACGTGGGGGGAGGGGTTGAAGAGGAACAGTGCCACGTGGACTGCCACGTAGGAAAAAAGTCAAAATACAGCTTTAATTTTGACCAAATTAAGAAGGGGGACCTTGATTTTACAAATTGGAAAAATAGGGGGATCAAAATCGTCAAATTAAAACTTTGGGGACCAAAATCGTGAGTTGGTCATAATAGGGGGACCAAAGCTGTAATTAAGCCTTGTTTTTTAGACAGTTCTCACATGTACCCACTACTGCTTTTATCAGTCCGTGTTTTTCTTGCTGTTTATCCTGAAAGTGATAGCCATTAATCATAAACTTCAATTACGGCTAGAAAACAAGCACATTTAAATCTCCAGACACTTATGCACAGAACCCTATGTTACAACCATCTAAGATACCAACCGCTCCTTACATCCTCCTCCTTCTTGTAAACTGCATTCCCCCACTGCTGGTAAGCTTCATTCTTATAATTAAAAATAAAATGACTTTTGGGATTGAGACTATATTTATTGACATGTTCTTTCTTATTTTTAGTTTGAATGAAAGAGTTATTCAACAATTTTACAGTGTTTTGAAGAATATAAGCTGAACACTGAAAATCTTATACCAGATATGAATAAAACTGATAGACACCAGCAAGATAAAGTACATGCAATGATATTGCCCTTAGCTAGTGGCAAACCAATTTAACCTCAACGGGAGCAAACTCATCACCTAACCAGTCTCAACTTTCAATTTCACTCTCAGCGCTCAACGTTTACAATGCCTTATTGGATTGCACATTTGCACTACTCTATTTGTTATTCATTCACTCAATCTTCATTCAATAACAAGCCTATTCGGAAAGATTTAACTACATTGGCGTCAGATTCAAGAATTTAAGTGAATATGTATAGTTCAAGGATCTGTTCGATAAATAAATAACTTCCCCATTGTCATCTATCTCTTTGATTTGTAAACTCAACATGTGTAATTGCAGTCAAAGAAGGCAAACCCCAATTTTAAAAGAGAAACCAACATGTGAACAAACAATTAATAAAGGGGATAAACGAACCTGATGAATGAATCCGTTGAACTCTTACCAGCAGTAGCGATAAACGAAACTGTTGAACCTTTACCAAGCAGAATAGCGAACCCTACTTCGAGAAGGAGACCAGAACACAGGAGATGGAAGGGCGGCGAACGAAATCTATAGTTCGGCGAATGGAAGCTACGGCGCGGCACGGTGAGCAGAAGCTACGAAGCCAAGAGTGAACGGCGTGAAGCTTGAATGACAGTGAACGACGTGAAGCTTGAACGGTAGCGAACGGCGCAACGCGCGACAACCCTAACAGCTTGAAGAAGAAGGACACATGAGTCCGAAGGCACGGAGGTTGAACGGGAAGTAGGAGGCGTACACGACTTGGCATGGAGGCGGCGGCGGCGCGACGACGAACCCTAATGAAAGAGGAAAACTCTGTTTTTTTGAAAGAGAGAAAAAGGGAGAGAAAGAAGAAGAGAGACGCAGTGAGAAAAGAGGGAGAGAAAGAAGAAGAGAGGGGTTGAAAGAGACAACGGTATGGTTTTACTGGGTTACAAAACTTGATTTTGAAACAAATAGGGTTTTGGTTTGATTTGTATGAAATTTTAGTTAGGCTCTAACATAATTAATCTAAAGATTTGGATTTATTTTAAAAAATACATTTTAAAAATGATATGAAATACAGCTGACACATTGGCCAAATTAAATTAAGACAAATAATCTAGGTATGATACCTTCCATTTTAATATGGGTATGGAAGAATTTACCATGAAATTAAGATCTAATCAAGATCTTACAAAATCTTTTAGAGAATTATCTTTATATGACATTTTATTTAAATTTTATTTTATAATAATACTTTTAAATATGTTAAAAATTGATATAGGTCGTCATTTTGAATAAACATAAAATGTAAGCAAAATTATAAGTTAAACAAAGTAGAAAATTTAATATAATAATAGTAGTAATAAAAAATATTATTAATATTTATTTAAATAGTCCAGTCTGGTAGGCCTAAAAGGCTTTTTCGATGGCCTATAGCCTGGCCTTTTTACCTAAATAGACTTTTAAAAAGCCCTGGCCTTATTTATTTAAAAAAAACTTGGTCTGTGCCTGATGTAGGCTGGGCCGTAGGTCCCTGTAGGCCGGCCCGACCTATTCCCACCCTGGTGAATGCCGCTGCATATTATGGTTGTATTTGGACTTACTAACATGATTGGTGAATGCTGCTGCATATCCTACCTTTTTAAAGGATGCTGCCTGAGGCCAATATTGGCGCCAAAGTTTCTGTTCCACTTTCAAGGGTATTTTCGTAAACACCACTAACTTCTGATGCATATCATCCACTTGTTTCAATTTTTCATTCTCTGTCAGATGTCTTTGATCATAACCTCTCACTACTCTTTCTGAATCACTCCTAAAAAAATACTTTCCATTCTTCTTCTTCTTCTCTCATCTACTCTTTCTTTCCATTTAGCTTTCTAAATCCTATTCTTCTTCTTCTTCTCCCATCTTCTCCCAAAAAATTGCCACACAAACACACACACTCACTATCAGCGGAAAGAAAGAGCCGCAAAATAAAGAGAAGAGAGAAGAAAAGGAGAAAGAAAGAAGAAAACGAAAAGAGAGAAGGGAAGCCGAGAGAAAGAGAGAGGTGCGGCCATGAGAGAGGTAAGTGATGGTTGCGGTGGTTGTTGGAGGGAAGGTTGGTTGCGGTGGTGGTGGGTCTTGGTGGCTGTAAGTGGTTGTGAATGAGGGGCTGGTGTTGAGTGAGAAAGGAAAATGGTGGTGAGGAGAGAGTGTGGTGTTGTATGGGGAGAGCTCGCCGGAGTTTATGGCCGCGGTGGTGGTGGTCCAGTGGTGAAGGATGATGGTTTCCGGCGATGGTGGCGGTGGTCCGCCGGATGCATAATGGCAACTCTTGTTCCTCAAAAGTACCCCCATTTCATTTTACTTCCTCAAATTAATTAATATCATATATAATTATAAAAATTGAGACAAAATGTAGTTTTTTTTGATGAATTGAAACAAAATGTAATGAAGATGCTAATGTTGTTATTTTCTTTGAAGAAAAAATAAAAAATTGGGATCGTTTAATTTGTGTGGATTTGATAATTTTGGGGTGGGTGGAAATAGTGTATGGTAAAAGAGGTTGGTGGTGAGGGCTGGAGTAGAAAAGCGATCTGCACGGAGAGAAGCAGACGAAGGAGAGAGATCAGCGCAACATGGTGGTGGTGGGGCGGCACCCAGAAGCTGTGGGTGGTGGTACGGATACAACGATTTTTGAATTGAAGGATATTGAAAATCGCTAATTGCTGGTTTCTTATTGAAAGAATTACTAGCTTTGCGATTATCGCTTTTGATTTGTACTCTCAAATGCGTGGTAGCATGCACAGTTTGTTGAATTAGATTCGGAGGTGAAGGATGTTGAAATTTTTGGTTTAAATTGAAAGTTTCATATAATGGAATACTTGCTTATGCTATGCAGATTTGTTGTGTTCGTGTTTCTTTGAAACGTTTCTAGATTTTTTTTTGTGTAATGGATCTCTAGCTTTTTGGAATTGAAAATTTTCCGTTTTCTGTATTGTGTGTGTTGCTTTCTAATGTTTTTTGATTTGACATTGATTGCAGGACATTGCAGATACTGTGCTGCCTCCAACTCACCCTATCAGGCTTGGTCTTGCTCTGAATTTCTCGGTGTTCTATTATGAGATTCTTAACTCTCCTGATAGGGCTTGCGCTCTTGCAAAACAAGTTAGTGTTCCAGAAGTTGGTTAAAGTGAGATTATATTTGGTTCCGTGTGTTGTTTCTTTCAATAAATTGGCTTTTCTATTAATTTTTTTGGGCAGATTCTTTGTGAAAAACAAGATTATGGCTGGATCAATGAATTATTCAAATTTTTTTGCATGTCATTGCTAATTTCAATTTGAAAACTCGATTTTGATTAAAGGAGAAGTGAACTTGTTGTTAGGTTCTGTTGGTAACTATACAGGAAACTATTATGTTTGGTCTTTGATAACTTTGGTGTTGGTCCATCTGTTTTATAATGAATGGTATGTACTCATGACCAATTCTGTTAATTTCTATGTTCATTAGGCTTTTGATGAGGCAATTGCTGAATTGGATACACTGGGAGAGGAGTCATACAAGGACAACACTTTGATCATGCAACTTCTCCGTGATAACCTCACTCTCTGGACCTCTGACATGCAGGTATGGTTTTTGAGTTTGTCTTTATTACCACATATATAAGTAACTTTACATATCATACTGCTAATTAGTTATTGAACTTCTCTTCTAAATTGTTTTTAAAGGAGAAGGTGCTGATTGCTAATGTTCATCCTACAGAGATTTTAGGCATTCATGGTTTGTTTTAAGTTCTCTCCTATTTTTTCTCCAAATATTTGTTTATTTTGCTTTTGCTTCTCCCTTTTTTTTAGATTCCATTTTTTCCTCCTGTTTTCTTTTAATTCATTTTCATTATGATCCTTTCTTTTAATTTATGTGTTCTGTCCCTCCCCACAGGTATTTGATGTTTTAGGCCCTCAACCTCCTATAAAAGCATATTTGATTTTTTAATTGATTTATTGAATAGCTCATATTTTACTGTCCTAAACAGATTGATGCTACTACACCTAAAGTAATCCAAGGCTAGGTATGAGAAAATGATGAAGGAAGTGTCCTCCTACTTGAAAGAGGTACATTTTTGCTGTCTCTTACTTTTGCTTTCTTCCATTACATTTGCTTTATCACATGACACATTACTGGCTTCTCAATGTTTTTCATTGGTTTGCCTCTTCTTTTACCCAATCACCCTTCATCTCTGACATGCCAAATCCTGCTTTCCAAGTTAATTTACTGTTTGCACTTTGCAATGATTAATATTTTTAGCAAATTGATAAATTCCATTAGAGTTTTATGTAATATATATATATATATATATATATATATATATATATATATATATATATATAATTAAATGTTTGATAATTGGCTTGAGATAGAGGCTTTTAGAAATGTAACTAAATCTTTTATGGCTTTCTTTGGAGAATGAGGACCATGGTCTATGTACTCTTACATTTTCATGTTTTCTTTGGTTTCATGATTGTCATTAGAAGAAAGCTAACATCAAGGGATTGAAGTTGCTTGGAACCATGTCAAGCTTCATGATTTCCTACAAAGTCCTGCAAATCTTCAGAGGCTTTGTGAAATGTATTTGTTATTTATTTTTTTGGTTAGCCAAGAATTTTAAGCTTCCCTGACAGTGTGAATAAGGAAATACCTTCCCATCAAATAATGCCTCCATTTTGTACAACTATAACAATGGCCATAAGCTCCCTTTCATAAACTGATCTTTTATGCTGAGTCAGACAAGGCTTGGCTAAGGAAGGCAACTGGGCGACCCTCTTGTAATAACACCATCCCAATTCCCTTATTATTTGTTTTTTCTTCTTTTTTGTCTATTAACTTTGCTCTCATTTACTTATTCTAATTCTTTAACTTTTCATACATACCTCTCATGCTAACATAACTTTCCATACATACACCCCACTCTAACATTGCTCTCATTTGTTCCAACTATTTAACTCTTTACTATTCGGTTTATTTATTTATTTTTTGATGACTTATTTGCTTTTTATTTTATATTATTTATTGTTATCTTATTCCTATTTTATTTTAAATATTCATTTTACTGTCATTTATTCTAACTATTTAACTATTTACTAACTTAATCTTTTAACTTTGCTCTCATTTACTTATTCTAACTCTTTAACTTTTCATACATACCCCTCAATCTAACATAACTTTCCATACATACACCTCACTCTGACCTTACTCTTATTTGTTGTGACTATTTAACTCTTTGCTATTTGCTGTTTATTTGTTTATTTTTTAATGAGTTGTTTGCTTTTTATTTTGTCTTATTTATTTATTTATTTATTTATTTATTTATTTATTAATGAGTTATTTGCTTTTTATTTTTGTCTTATTTATTGTTATCTTATTCCTATTTGTTTTAAATATTCATTTTACTCTCATTTAATCTAACTATTTAACTCTTTACTAACTTAATCTATTTATGCATTTGTTATTTAATTTTTCTTCTTTTTTTCTTTGTTTTTCTTATTTGTTTTTTAATATATATTCAGCTTACTCTTATTTACTTATTCTAACTCTTTAACTTTGCATACATACCCCTCATTCTAACCACCTTCAATATTATATATTGTTGCTAAAAAATTGTATTATTAACATGATATTGTATATATTGCTCACATATTAATTAACACTATCTGATATAATTCGTCTATTGTTATTGGTTTCGATGATTAGTTCTATTAGAGTTGTTTTTTTTGGAAATCTATTTGAGTTGTTTTGATATGCAAGTTATGCATTGTGGAAACTGATTATGTGTTTTTAAGATGTGGGATTTTTTTATGTTATGTTAAAGTGTATGACTTACTTAATCATTATTGAACTCTTTGAGTTTTATTTAAAAATATCACATCCCAGAATTATTAATATCTTGATCTTAATTATTTAAGAAAATGTATATTTAAAGTGTATAACTTTTAAGGTGCATCTATAACTCTTTAAATATTAACAAAAATCAATTGTTCTTCTACAAATAATTACTACTAGCTTTCCCTAAAGTGTTTCTTTTAAAATCTTTTGGACTTTTTTGGTGCTTTTATTACTTTACTCTTTAAACTTTTTTTAATATCTAATCTTCAATCAAATTTTCTTAATACCTAACCTTCAATCAAATTAAAAGTATTAATTAATTTCGTTGATACTAGCTCTCCCCGTGCGATTCCCCGTGCATCGCACGGGTGATGGGGCTAGTTATGGTTATATTACATGGGATTGTTTACTAGAACTGTGAACATTATCATCAAGCTTTAGAATTTGTTAAAATCCTTTGCAAAGAATATTGTGAACCATAAGTTTTTAGTTAAAGGCATATTTATAATTCATAACATGTTAGAAGAGAGCCAATATTGCTATTCTGGAGATGCACACCGTGAATTTAGCCCTTTGCATCTTGTATTACACGAAGCAGATAAATTTGTCAAATCTCATGACATTGAAATGCAAAGCAATATTCTTACAAATCATACTTTCAAAAAGAAAACACGTGTCCTCTATGCCTAAATGAAGTTGTGCAATCCTAATGTACGCCAATTCTCAGTTTGACTTGATTCTGACATTTGGATTGCACTCTCACGTTGACTTACAACGTTAGATTCACTCAAATTCAAATGTAGACTTGTTTTCTGAATTTGACTTCTATTCAAAACTTCACTTCCGCTTGCAGGTAGAGAAATCGAATTGCTGTTTAGCAGGTGCTGCACATTATAAAAGAAGTTAAACTTTTATAAACTAACCTCATCACCCGTGCGCAGGTGTTAACGAATATAAATAAACAAAATTGATATTTGTTGATATGAAACCTGATATAATTAGGAATCGAATAGATAAGAGTTATAGAAATTAGTCTTAATACATGTGCGAAGCGCAGAGTTAGCTAAAGAAACAACAAGGCGTGAACGCGAGTACTCGCCAATATATATATATATATTGACTCATTAAAGTAGTGAGTTGCACTTTACATAAATTAATATTTTGGCCGTTAAAACTTTTCTAAACACTATAATAATTCAAAACACATTGTTTAGCAACATATTTTATGTATTTTGTTACGAAATTATTTTTTTTCAACAAATCATGTTATTGAGGAACAAACTTTACGTATTTCGACATTTATAAAAAAAATCGGACTCTAAAGTACCTCAAAACACACCACTTAGCATAAATTTTTTTCCACCAAACCAGTTTATTGGTGAGTGAACTTCACGTATTTGAACATCTAATTTTTTTTTCCCAAACTCTAACTTACTTCATTGTAATCCACATTTTAAGTTTGTAACTATGTATAATACAAAGACCGGATTTTTTTTTGTTATAGAAAGTTTAGGTGAGTTGGGTTTCGGGTGCTCACTAGGGTCAGAGCAGACCTCACAGCCCTTTGAGCGCTTACAGATGTACTTACAGATCATCTACCAAAGAGGTCCTTACGCCGGCAGCGAAACGCTTACAGAGGTGCTTACAGATCACCCACCAAAGAGGTCCTCACACTGGCAACGGGAGTAGAACCCATGTCCTTGCTGGGAATGAGCCAACTCCTTACCAACTGAGTCAACTTTCCTACTATATTCTCGACGAATACCAAATCCAATTTTCCTACTATACGCATTATAAAATTCAAATGCCTTTACCTCAGATTCAAATTCCATATCTAAGTGTGGTGTATAATCAGCCACACTATCTTGGCCATGGTGCCCAATATTTTCATGTATACCAGTATTTTACCCGTGAATATGCACGGGTGATACTATATGGTCGGTGTATTGCCATTTGTTACCAAGTGGCTTCAGTCTCAAGAGGGGGGTGAATTGAGATTTAAAACTTTTCAAATCTTTCGAAAACGTTTTTCCCCTTTTTCAATGACTTAGATCAATTTCGCGCAGGTTAAGTGGAAGCGAAGGAATTAGAATATAAAGCAGTAAAGCGGTATAATAGTAAAGCAGGAAAGCAGTAAAGCACGCAGAGATTTATCCTGGTTCGGTCACCTCCTAGTGACCTACGTCCAGTCCTCACACCCTTGTGAGATTTTCCACTAACCAAAACAACAAGGCTTACAGGTGCCTTGGAAAACCTTTACAGACTCAGGCACTCTCCTCCTAGGATACCCCACCTATGGAGAGCCCTCAAATCTAATATAACAATAACAAGAGATACCCCACCCCTGTTACAATCAGCTGCCCCAGAAAGATACCCCACTTCCTAGTACAAACAGCTACCCTAGAGAGATACCCCACTCCCTAGAACAAAACACAACGATTAAATAATAACAAACGTAAAGACAAATACCTCTAATGTAGGCAGATTATACAACTTGAAGAATGCAACCCCAACTAACTCTTAGCAACAGATCAGCTCAGACGGACCAACGGTGCGTGACGAGCAAAAGTAAAAGCGTAAAGAGTTTTTCTCAAAAGTTCTCTGATTCGTGAAATGGGTTGTTCTGTCAAAATGAACGTAATGCAGTGCCTATTTATAGGCTATGAGGAAATCAAGTTTACGTTGAAAGTAGTGTAGGAATCGATTCTTTGTTGAATGCATTTGATCTGGGAATCGATTTATTTAAGTGAGGAATCGATTTATCTTTTGTTTGAAAAATAGGGACAATCGATTCTTGAGTACCATGGAGGGCTAGGAATCGATTCTATACTAAGTAAAAACTTGTATGAATCGATTCTCAGCTTGCCTGAGATAAGTAGGAATCGATTCTCAGCTTAGTTTAAAAGAGAGTGAATCGATTCTTTGTTTGGAAATGTTTGGCCTGAAAATCGATTTATGCAATGAAACTACATGACCTGACAATCGATTCTTCCTTTTCTGATTTACCTGAAAATCGATTTTGATGTATGTTTATGCATGAGGAAATCGATTTTATGTTTTTAAAGATGATAAGAATGTTTACGTAAGTATGCATGCATCTTTGAAAAACTTGTGAGTGTGTGAGACTTTGATATACGATCTGACCTTTGAAAGAGCTTACACTTTTTCCTAAGACACACCCAAACCCTAAGGACTACCCTTATATTTAAGGACTACCCTTAAACTTGAATCTTCAATTTTTGAGCTTGTTTGTCTTGGGTTGTGACTTTGATGTTTAGTCACTTTTATTTACTTTTGGCCATCAACTTTACCTTTGTCTTTTTCATCATCAAAACATATCCTGCAATATTAGTTTACCTGCAATACAAGGTATCCACATTCTCCCCCTTTTTGATGATGACAAAACATTAGCTCATCTCAAGGTGGGAGGTTAGTTCAAACAGATAATGTATATATGATACTCTCCCTATCATGATGATACTCCCCCTGTTTTATTGATTGTATGCGAGTGAATGGAAATGCATGCTGAATATTAATCATTGCATTTAGACAATTTGGTAACCAACAAAAGAGCTAATAGTCATAGGCTTATAAGAAAAGGGTGATGCCAACAGGGCACACTGCATAAAATACTGACAGGACACACTGCATAAAATGCCGACTCCTAATTTTATCTAAGGATTTTGCATCCAATATGAAAAGGAATTGTTACGAGCCTCAAATTCCGATAGCCGATTGTTTAAAGCAGTAATTTCGCGACTGTGGGTCTCTCTAGAAAGGATGATTTCTTGTTTCAATTCTTCCTGCATTTCGCGCTGTTCTTCTTGAAAGATGTTGAGTGCGGCCAAGAAGTGATTTAGGGCTGTGGATGGGGCAGCAGCAGCAGTTTGGTTTGGTTCTGTTTGACCATCCTCATGTATGGTGGAGTTTATGTTTGGACCAGGTGGCCTGTTTGGATCATATTCTTGGGCGGATGCTATGCCTATGGAGGAGTGATGCCATGTATCTCCAGATTGGATGAATTGCATCTGGTTTAAGGTGGAGGTGTTTATCATGTGGTAGGCTGCTTTCCCTTTTATGATTTTCTCCCCTAAGAATGGAATGTTGAAATGTTGGAGGATTTTTTTAATGAGAACGCAGTATGGAAGAGGTTTGTCACTTGACTTTGTATGTTTGACCATGTGGCTCACAATCAGATGTGCCCAGTTTATGTTCTTCTGGTGTTTGATTCCCCAAAGTAGGATAATTTCATCCTGGGTTACTTGAGCGATGTTTGAGGTTTTGGGAACGATTGTTCGGGCGATGGTGTAGTGGAGAAGCCGGTTTATGGTAGTGAGGGATTTTGCTAGGATAGGCCGCTTTCCAACTTTAGCCAGAGCATGGCATATGGATACACAAGTATCTCCTAGGTCGAATTCGGGCCAAGATTCCGGAGGGTTCATATGGATCAATTTCTCACCATCACAGGGTAAGCTGGTGAGATTACTGAACTGAGCTAGGGTGAGGTGGATTTTGGTTCCTTTTAGTTCAGCTGATAGCGTTTCAGTTGTATCGTTGTAGCTAAGTGTGGTGTAAAAGGCTCTAACCATGTCTGGAGCGACTGGACCTGTTTCAGTTGTAAAGTCTAGAAGTTTATGGTACTCTAACCAGTCAATAAATTCAAATCCCTTTTGACTTTGAAACCAGGGTAAGTCCAGAGCAAAGGTGGTTCCTAATCCTCTAAGAGAGAAGTTTTTGCAGTAGAGGTCAGCTTGTTCAGAACTGGTGAAATATCTGGAGTGGAAGGAGCTTTCACCATCATGTACCCTTTTCCTTTTGACACAGAGGTTCTTGGTTCTTGGAGACATTGGGAATTTTTGGAGAGTTGTGAATTTTGCTATGAGTTGCTCTAAGGAAGGCGTGATTTTATTTTTGGATGGTTTATGCGCCCTAAAAAATTGGTTTGGATATGATAAGATAACATAGGAGGATTATGCGCTTTTCTTGTTGGAGAGGTTAAGTGATTTGCACTAGTTTGCCTAAGTTTTAGGAGGGAATTGATTTGTTGGAGATTTTGCAAGATCATGATCGATTGAGAGGTTTTTGGAGAGAGATCCTATATAATCGATTTTAAGCTAAATGATAGGCCTTGGGAGAAACTTAGAAATCGATTTATGTCATGAAATAATGCCCAAAAAGAAAGCTCTATGAAACTTATAAAAATAGAGTAAATTGTTTCTTTTGCAATGGTTCAAAAATAATTTTGACTGGCTGTTAAAAGACTCACTAACTTTAATCATGTATGCACATATTTGAGTCATGAGTTCTAAGATGGTGGTTCCTTTATTTTTTTATTTTTTTAAAATATGAAAAGGATATGGAAACAAAATTTCGCACAGTATAGACCACTTTTTATGTTAAATTGATAGTTTTATAAAAGCGGACTAACCTTTACTGAGGATTCTTTTCTCAGTTTTATTTTTGATGTAAGTCACATGACTGCTTAACCTTGGGTGGAGTGTTTAAGGATCTGTTTCTTCCCAGTCATGAGCTTTTGTGATTCTGCTTTCAAGGTACCAATCTGTCCCCCATACCTTGAAGCATACCTGCAATGATTTAAACAAGGGTTCTAGGTACCCAAATTTCTTTGGGTCCTTGTGGGTTAGTACTTAGTATGGTCCCTTTGGGAACCCATACTTTCTTCACATTTTGTCTTCCTCTTGTCCTGCAAACAGAAGCTGTATGTCCATTTTTACCACAATAACTACAACTGATGCATGGTCTTGATCTATGATGCATATGCCTTTTAGTGTAGTTGTTTCTAGGATGTGTAGGATGTGCCTGTTGTAAGCTGGATAGTTTTCCTACTGTCCATTCTAGTTCATGGACTTTCTTTTCAAACTCAGTACATTTGTCACAGACATAATTTTTTTTTTTTTTAAAAATTGGGGAAGGGGGAAATTTTTATTAATCAAAGTGGTACTAATGACCATTTTACAACTGTCCCCGAGGGGATTTGAACTCAGCACCTTGAGAATACAAGACTAGCTCTTACCACTGAGCTAGCACCTAGGCTGACATAATTTGCTTTAAGGTAACCTAGGCTGTAGTTTTCCTTTCTAAGTTCTAGCCTTTCTTTAGTTAATGCAATTACTTCATTTTGAAGATGATTAATAACTTTCTTTGCTTTACTTAATGCCTTAGCTAATTTCATAGAATCATCATGCAATTCAGTGAAAGCTTCATATAAATCATCATATGCATTTTGTAAAGAGTCAGGGTTAGATATTACCTCGTTTTCATTCTCGCTTTCATGATCAGCCATTAATGCAACTTGAGCTTCTTCATCCTCTGATTCATCTGATGAATCCATGCAGTTGTCTTCCCATGCGATGTAGGCTTTTCTTCCTTTGTTATCCCTGAATGCCTTCTTTTCAAATTTGGAGTCCTTTTTCTGTAGATTAGGACATTCCATTTTCATGTGCCCGGGTTTCCCGCATTCATAACAAGTAGGAGGACCGGATGTACTTTCTTTGCTGGAGAACCTTTTTGATTTGAAGTTCTTCCTTGGATAGTTGCCTTTCATGAACCTTTTGAACTTCCGAACCATAAGAGCCATATTCTCTTCACTTTCATCAATTTCATCATCTGAGTTGTCACTATCATCAAACCGACTAGAACTAGATGCTTTTAGAGCCAAGCTTTTCTTTTTCTTATCTGTATTTTCGTACTCAGCTAGACGGGTGAGTTCTCGTTCATGCTCTTGAAGTTTACCGAATGTTGACTCTCAATCATATGATGTAAGTTATGTATTTTTAGGACCAATTGTGCAGGTTTTTCATTGTATCACAGTCATTATCTGGGGATTTAGCCTAGTTGTAGATAATTGTAGTAGGAAGTTCATTTGTAAGTAATTCCTTCACTTTCGGAGCTAAATGAGACTTGAAGACCTCTAAATTGGTTGTGGCATCATTCGGCGAACCAGACACTTGCCCGGATATGCAGCAAAATGGAGGGATTTGATTTCTGTTCAATATCGCGTCGCGACCAGGAGGAATTTTGCAAGCCAGAACTTTCTGTTTTTTTTCGCGTCGCGACCAGGAGGGTTCGCGACGCGACCTGGAGCAGTTTTGCGGTGCCTGATGCTTCTGTCTTTTGTCGCGACGCGACGGACACGGGCCGCGTCGCGATGGTGCGTGAAAATTAGGGTTTTTAAAGCAGTTTCAGCAATTTCTCAAGGGTCTTCGTTTTGGGAATTTGAGCCACACTTTGGAGCAGCTGGAGGGTGCGATTTTGGGACCTTCTCACCACTTGGGAACAAGGGATTGAAGGTTCTAATGTCTTCCTTTATGTTTGGTTTCTATTTTATGTTGGTTTCTACTCTTAGGATGAATTGTAACTAATTTTCTTAGATTAGGGAGAGATGAATCTCCCAACCCTATCATGTGAACCATTGCTCTAGTCAATTCAGTTGTTATTCGATTTGCTTGTCTGATTACCTATGTTCTTAATGCTTTTCAATTACATATGATAATTGCGATGATCCAGGCTAGTGATTGCATAGGAATATGAATTAGTAGCTGGAAATTGGGTGTTTAGGTCACATGCTAGTAATCATCATAGGAATATGTGGTAGCTTATGTGAATTCATTAAAATTCTTAATCTTAATGCGTTACCCTCTGGCATGACTCACCTAAGGAATTAGGGTAACTCTTAGGGTAATAGGGGTCTTGAGGCAAGGAATTGCCCTTGACCTTAATTAGTGAATTGAATCTAGAAATTGAATAATTAACTTGAATTGGCTAAGGTTCATGTGAAAGGCGAGGTGAGAGGATTCGATCCCTAGTCGTTTTTCTCGTATTCTTAAATCACGTTTGTGTACTGTTACTAATTACTCAAATTACCAAATCTCTATAATCGAAGAATTTACAATTTTGCTATTGTTGTCAACGCGCAATCCCTGTGGAATCGACCGGTTACTTACCGTATTTTATTACTTGCAACGACATTTGGTACACTTGCCAAAGTCTTAACAAGTTTTTGGCGCCGTTGCCGGGGATTGTTGACTTTGTTGTCGACAAGGCAAACGAGTAAATTCTAGATTCTCAGTTTTTGTTTTATTCTGAGTTATCTAAATTTTGCTGCTTAGTTATTCTCTTGGACCTGTTGACGTTTGCGTGGTGTTTCCAAAGAACTGTTTATACAGGGGTACAGGTACATTCGGTTGAATTAATGGCTGAAAATCCACTGGGCAGACGCACTCTCAATGATTTTGGGAGAAGAAATCAAGGCACACATACTCACACCTTCCAACCAGTGTGGGCGGCTACTTTTAATATCAAGTCATCCGTTCTCTCAGCATTAAGGTCAAAGCCGTTTTCTGGGTCAGATACTGAAGACCCCAATCAACACTTATCCTACTTCCATGAAATCTGTGGGACCACCTATCCTGAGGGAGTAGATGAAAACTCCAAGCAGTTGCGCTTGTTCCCTTTCACTTTAACAGGCAGGGCAAAGGATTGGTTAAATACTCTTCCACCAGGAACTATTAATGCCTGGAGTGAACTTGAAGATAAGTTCCTATCAAGGTTCTTCCCAATTTCTAAGTTTATTGAAAAAAGAACAGAAATCTCCAACTTCGCACAAGAGGATGAAGAATCCTTGTACGATTCCTGGGAGAGATTCAAGCTGTCACTAAGAAAGTGTCCTGGGCATGGTATTGACGATTTTGTGCAGCTACAAACCTTCTATCATGGATTGAAACCTCCAACCAGGATGATGCTAGACGCCTCAGCAGGAGGGTCTTTGGGTAACAAAACCTGGGAAGAAGCGACACAATTGATAGACGATATGACATCAAATGAATATAGAATGCCGAATGAGGGTATAGCTGTACAGAAAGGGAAGATTTTGGAACTGGATTCTAATAGCGCGGTGTTAGCCCAACAAAAGCTAATGTCTCTTCAAATCGAATCTCTCACCAAACAAGTGGCAGCTGCATTGGAGAGTAGGTCCCGAAATCAAACAGTTACCCAAGTAAAACAACTCCATGACCAGGGGACTCGATTGCATGATGTACTATCCCAATGTATGCAAACGACTCAGACCACATTGAAATCTCAAGAACAAGTCATACAAGGCATGGAGAGGAACCATGAGGTTTCATTAAAGAACTTGGAGAGCCAGATGGGTGAGATGTCAGGGCTACTTGCTGAGACATCCAAGGGTAGTTTTTCCAATAGCACAGTGGAGAGCCATAAGGAAGAGAGTTGCAGAGCTATTTCATTGAGGAATGGTAAGAAACTTAAACCGGTTGAAGCGACCAAGCACAACTCTGAAGGGGAAAGTAGTGAAACGGAAGTGTGGAAGGAAGAAGTTGAAAATGAGTTGAGTAAAAAAAATGAGGGAGTGGTGAAGTCTAACCAAAAAAATCATTTGTTTAATGAAAATTTGCAGGTGGACGAGAAGCCTAAGGAAATTCCTTCCTACATGAAGTTGCCATACCCTCAGCGGAGTAAGAAGAATCATAAGGATGAGCAGTTTTCAAAGTTCATGGAGATCTTCTCCAGTCTCCAAATTAGTATTCCTTTTGCAGAGGCATTGGAGCAAATGCCTATTTATGCGAAGTTCATGAAGGAATTGTTGAGTAAGAAGAGGAAGTTCAAAGAAGATGAAATGGTGGCTCTGATCGAAGAATGTAGTGCAATTATTCAAAGGAAACTTCCTCCAAAATTGAAAGATCCTGGAAGTTTCACCATACCTTGCACCATTGGGAACTTGACTATAGGCAAGGCCCTTTGTGATTTGGGAGCAAGCATCAACCTGATGCCCTTGTCTATGTTCAAGAAGCTAGGTGGAGGTGAGGTGAAACCCACTAGGATGAGTCTGCAGCTGGCCGATAAATCAATCAGACAACCCTATGGGATCTTGGAAGATGTTCTGGTAAGAGTTGACAAATTTTTATTTCCTGTTGATTTCGTGATTCTTGAGATGGAAGAAGATGCAGATGTCCCACTTCTCCTTGGTAGACCATTTTTGGCCACTGGAAGGGCCCTCGTAGATGTTCAACAAGGACAGCTACGGCTAAGATTCCAAGATGAGGAAGTGATATTTAATGTTTTTGAAGCTATGCGCCACCCGAATGACCAAGAAAAATGTTTTAAGGTGGATGTGATTGAAGATTCAGTGCGAGAAACTTTTAGACACAATTTACCCTCTCCTCCTCTAGAGAAGGTAATTGTGAACTCGATTGAGGGCGTGGACGAAAACTTGGGAATCGAAATAGAGGACTGCGTTCGCCAGTTTGAAGCTTCTCAGGTAGAAAAGGTTTTCAAGAGAAAAGAATAGCTGAATAGGGGGGAAGGCCCAGACAAAGGAACTCCCGAATTGAAACAACTCCCCTCTCATTTAAAGTATGTATTCCTTGGGAGCAATGATCAATACCCAGCCCTCATCAGTAGTTCTTTAACTAAGCTGGAAGAAGAAAAGCTAATGAGAGTTTTGAGATCAAATAGAAATGCACTAGGTTGGACTATCTCCGACCTTAAGGGGATTAGCCCAGCTTTTTGCATGCACAAGATCAAGCTCGAGGAAGAGTTCAAACCGGTGATTCAACCTCAGCGACGGTTAAATCCCACAATGAAGGATGTGGTGAGGAAAGAAGTGTTAAAACTCTTAGATGCCGGAATGATCTACCCAATCTCAGACAGCTCTTGGGTGAGCCCGGTCCATGTGGTACCCAAGAAGGGAGGTATGACCGTTATTAAAAATGAGAGGAATGAGTTGATCCCTGCTCGCACAGTCACCGGGTGGAGAATGTGTATCGATTACAGGAGACTGAACCAAGCCACTCGGAAGGACCACTTCCCGCTACCATTCATGGACCAAATGCTTGAAAGATTGGCCGGTTAGGCCTTTTATTGCTTCCTGGATGGATACTCTGGATACAACCAAATAGCAGTAGAACCAGAAGATCAGGAGAAAACTGCCTTCACATGCCCATTTGGTGTTTTCGCCTATCGGAGGATGCCCTTCGGTCTGTGCAACGCTCCGGCAACTTTTCAAAGGTGCATGCTTTCTATATTCTCTGATATGATGGAAAATGCTATTGAGGTATTTATGGATGACTTTTCTGTTTTTGGTCCATGCTATGATTCTTGCTTGGCTAACCTCAATGCAGTATTAAAAAGATGCATTGAAACCAATTTAGTCTTGAATTGGGAAAAGTGCCATTTTATGGTTCAAGAAGGAATTGTTCTTGGCCATAAAATTTCGTCAAAGGGCATTGAGGTTGATCAAGCCAAGATAGAAATCATAGAAAGGTTACCTCCTCCTATGAATGTAAAAGGGGTGAGAAGTTTTTTAGGACACGCCGGATTTTATCGACGTTTCATAAAAGACTTCTCCAAGATTACAAAACCCCTATGCAATTTACTTGTTAAGGAGAATGAATTTGTCTTTGATGCCGAATGCCTGCATGCTTTCAATGTATTAAAGGAAAAACTGATTTCTGCCCCAGTCATTGTTGCCCCTAATTGGGACATTCCATTTGAACTAATGTGCGATGCTAGCGATTATGCAGTGGGAGCAGTGTTGGGGCAGAGATCGGAGAAGTTTTTTCATGCCATATATTATGCTAGCAAGGTCTTAAATGAAAATCAGGTAAATTATGCAACAACGGAAAAAGAACTGCTAGCTATAGTATTTGCATTGGAAAAGTTTCGTTCCTATTTGGTCGGGTCGAAAATAATTGTGTTTACTGACCATGCTGCGATAAAATATTTGCTAACCAAGGGCGAGTCTAAGCCTCGACTCCTTAGATGGATTTTGCTTTTGCAGGAATTCGATTTGTAGATAAAGGATAAGAAGGGGAGCGAGAATGTGGTAGCAGATCATCTGTCCCGGTTGGATAATAAGGAAGTGACCGCGCGGGAAAAAGAAATTCTTGAAGAGTTTCCCGATGAAAAGCTGTTTGCAATTGAAGAGAGACCGTGGTTTGCCGACATAGCAAATTACAAGGCAGGTGGAACGGTTCCTCAAGACCTTACTTGGCAACAAAAGAAGAAGTTCCTCCGTGATGCCCAACACTACCTGTGGGATGATCCCTTTCTCTTTAAAGTTGGGGCGGATGGAATTCTTCGAAGATGTGTTTACGGTAGCGAAAGTCAAAAGATTCTATGGCATTGTCATGACTCTCCATGTGGAGGACACTACAACGGGGAACGCACAGCGGCAAAAGTGCTTCAATCTGGATTTTATTGGCCGTCCATTTTCAAAGATGCGCACAATCATGTTAAAAATTGTGACAAGTGCCAGAGGACAGGTAATATTTCACGTAGGGGGGAGATGCCGTTGAACCCTATACTGGAAGTGGAGGTGTTTGATTGCTGGGGCATTGACTTCATGGGACCATTTCCACCATCGCATTCTTGTCAATATATTTTGGTGGCGGTGGATTATGTTTCTAAATGGGTGGAAGCAATTGCCACTTCTAAAAATGATTCCCAAACTGTGGTAAAATTTGTTAAGAAAAACATCTCAAGATTTGGTGTTCCGAGAGTTTTAATCAGTGATGGGGGTAGTCACTTTTGTAACACTCAGCTCAGCAATGTGTTATCCAAGTATAATGTAAAGCATAAAGTGTCGACACCGTATCACCCTCAATGTAATGGCCAAGTGGAGGTATCAAACAGAGAAATCAAGAGGATATTAGAAAAGACAGTGGGGAACGCAAGGAAAGATTGGGCAGTGAAGGTAGACGATACTTTGTGGGCATACAGGACAGCTTATAAGACACCCTTAGGTATGTCCCCTTACCAATTGGTTTATGGCAAACCTTGTCATTTGCCAGTTGAACTTGAACACAGAGCATATTGGGCGTTGAAATTCTTGAATTTCGATCCTGGATCAAGTGGAAAAAAAAAAGAACACTTCAACTGCAAGGATTAGAGGAGATGCGTTTAAATGCATATGAGAACAACAAGATCTACAAGGAAAAAATGAAGGTGTATCATGACAAACACATTGCAAGAAAAGAATTTCACCCTGGACAACAAGTCTTGTTGTTCAACTCAAGGCTCAAGTTATTTCCAGGAAAATTGAAATCCAAGTGGTCGGGACCCTTTGTTGTCAAGGAAGTAACACCGTACGGAGCAATAGAAGTGGAAGAGCCAAAGTCCCAGAGATCTTTCAAGGTCAACGGACAAAGACTCAAGCATTATATGGGTGACGGATTGGAAGAGCCTCAAATGGTTCTCATGCTGAGAGACCCATAAGAGTGACAAAAAGCGTCAAGCTAGTGACGTAAAAGAAGCGCTTGGTGGGAGGCAACCCACTGGTGAGCGCCATTTTTCATTTCCTTGAGCAGGAGGCTCAATTTATTTTACTGTTTGATTCAGACATTTTTACTCGCACTTTTGGTTGTATTTTGCCCTATTTTGGCTTTATTGCGCACTTTGGTCTGTACTTATTATTAATACTTACTCTGTGATATTAGGACACCACTGCCCTATATTTTGTTTTTGTTTTGTTAAAGCAGCGTCAATGGTGATGATGTGTGGCATTTGGGGGTCGCATGTTTGCATTTCTCCTTTTGACACTCGCACTTCAAGTTTTATCATCAAGTATTAGCAGGGGTCATGACAAACGTTGCGGAAGTTCTTTATCATCTGTGAGCAGCATCTCTCAAGTTCCATCTCTATGATCCCAACTGTGAGGTTTGAGCCTAAACACGTTCTTATATATATTGTGTGTATTCCTTGCCTGCATTAGTCTGCAGAACTTGACATTGTGCTTAATTGTTTTTGCATTTGATTTTCATACACACTGAGGCATTTCTTTTGGCACCCCTGAGCCTTTCAAACCACACCTAATTAATGTTTATCCTCTGCTAGCCCCTCTGAGCCTATTGTTAAAAATTGTATGCTGTTTCTCTGACAATCATAGCCTAGTTAATTCTTAACTTGGAGTTAGGTAACAAAAGCTGTGAGAGTGGGGAAATTTTTAAGTTTGGGGTTGCTCGTGGAATAGCAACAATATAAGTTTGGGGTGGTATACAAGAGAAGGAACAAGAAAAGAAAGAAAGAAAATATATATATATATGTATATATATACAAGAAAAAAAAGAAAAAAGAGAAAAATAAATAAATTAAATCCTTCTCTTGTTTTGTTAAATGCTTTGGGAAAATGGGTGAGTATTGCGTGAAATTGACAAAAAGAGAGGTAGGCCTAACTCCAAGTGCAACCTACTTATCCAAATGTATCCACCTTTACCTAAGCCCCCCTATAACCTTTAAAGTCCTCAAAATGTGTGTATGCATTCCATTTGTCTAGAATGATATAGAACTCTGTCAAGCCTATGAAACGATGATGCAGGTACTGTGAATTGAGTGAATACCCGAAACACCTCAAGAGTGAAACACTGGTGAGATGTGCGTACAGAGAAAACTTGAGAATGCTGCCTGCTTATGATTCGGTATTTCCAATTCAGTTGTCCTGCCACTGTATTAGATTGATGATGATAGTTGATGTGCTGATGTGTTTAAGGTTGATGTATTATATGTAACAGCTAAATAGAAAAACAGCCACAGTCTGAATTGATTGTTTGCTTGAGGACAAGCAAAAGTTTAAGTTTGGGGTTGTGTTGACTCTCAATCATATGATGTAAGTTATGTATTTTTAGGACCAATTGTGCAGGTTTTTCATTGTATCACAGTCATTATCTGGGGATTTAGCCTAGTTGTAGATAATTGTAGTAGGAAGTTCATTTGTAAGTAATTCCTTCACTTTCGGAGCTAAATGAGACTTGAAGACCTCTAAATTGGTTGTGGCATCATTCGGCGAACCAGACACTTGCCCGGATATGCAGCAAAATGGAGGGATTTGATTTCTGTTCAATATCGCGCCGCGACCAGGAGGAATTTTGCAAGCCAGAACTTTCTGTTTTTTTTCGCGTCGCGACCAGGAGGGTTCGCGACGCGACCTGGAGCAGTTTTGCGGTGCCTGATGCTTCTGTCTTTTGTCGCGACGCGACGGACACGGGCCGCGTCGCGATGGTGCGTGAAAATTAGGGTTTTTAAAGCAGTTTCAGCAATTTCTCAAGGGTCTTCGTTTTGGGAATTGGAGCCACACTTTGGAGCAGCTGGAGGGTGCGATTTTGGGACCTTCTCACCACTTGGGAACAAGGGATTGAAGGTTCTAATGTCTTCCTTTATGTTTGGTTTCTATTTTATGTTGGTTTCTACTCTTAGGATGAATTGTAACTAATTTGCTTAGATTAGGGAGAGATGAATCTCCCAACCCTATCATGTGAACCATTGCTCTAGTCAATTCAGTTGTTATTCGATTTGCTTGTCTGATTACCTATGTTCTTAATGCTTTTCAATTACATATGATAATTGCGATGATCCAGGCTAGTGATTGCATAGGAATATGAATTAGTAGCTGGAAATTGGGTGTTTAGGTCACATGCTAGTAATCATCATAGGAATATGTGGTAGCTTATGTGAATTCATTAAAATTCTTAATCTTAATGCGTTACCCTCTGGCATGACTCACCTAAGGAATCAGGGTAACTCTTAGGGTAATAGGGGTCTTGAGGCAAGGAATTTCCCTTGACCTTAATTAGTGAATTGAATCTAGAAATTGAATAATTAACTTGAATTGGCTAAGGTTCATGTGATAGGCGAGGTGAGAGGATTCGATCCCTAGTCGTTTTTCTCGTATTCTTAAATCACGTTTGTGTACTGTTACTAATTACTCAAATTACCAAATCTCTATAATCGAAGAATTTACAATTTTGCTATTGTTGTCAACGCGCAATCCCTGTGGAATCGACCGGTTACTTACCGTATTTTATTACTTGCAACGACATTTGGTACACTTGCCAAAGTCTTAACACCGAACATAGTAGCCAGAGTCATAGTAGCTAAATTTCTTGATTCAGCTATAGTAGTAACCTTGGGCTGCCATTCTCTATTCATACATCTCAGAACTTTGTTGATTAGATCCTCTGCAGGAAATGACTTTCCCAACAAGCTTAATTGATTCACTATGTGAGTGAACCTTTTCTGCATTTCTGGTATTGTTTCACCTGTATTCATTCTAAACAGTTCGTACTCTCTGATAAAAGTATTTGTTCTTGCCCTTTTCACTTCATTTGTACCCTCATGAGTAACTTGGAGATTATCCCACATTTCTTGGGCAGATTTGCAGTTTGAAACTCGAAAAAATTCATCAGGACTTAAAGCAGAAGTAATAATATTTTTCCCACGTAAATTATGTTGCACTTTTCTTTTCTCATCATCAGACCATTCATTTCTACTTTTAATTGTAAGAATACCATCTACTATGTGTGTGGGGACATAGGGTCCTTTTTCCACAGCATCCCAAACATCTAAGTCTACCCCTTCAATAAAGATTCTCATTCTTTCTTTCCAATATGCATAATCTTTCCCGTTGAATCCCGGAGGACGGATAAGAGAAGCACCTTCTTGCGTAGACCAACCTGAAGCCATTTCTCTTGAAGCTGCTAGGCCCTTTATACAAGAGTCTAGCTCTGATACCACTTGTTACCAAGTGGCTTCAGTCTCAAGAGGGGGGGTGAATTGAGATTTAAAACTTTTCAAATCTTTCGAAAACGTTTTTCCCCTTTTTCAATGACTTAGATCAATTTCGCGCAGGTTAAGTGGAAGCGAAGGAATTAGAATATAAAGCAGTAAAGCGGTATAATAGTAAAGCAGGAAAGCAGTAAAGCACGCAGAGATTTATCCTGGTTCGGTCACCTCCTAGTGACCTACGTCCAGTCCTCACACCCTTGTGAGATTTTCCACTAACCAAAACAACAAGGCTTACAGGTGCCTTGGAAAACCTTTACAGACTCAGGCACTCTCCTCCTAGGATACCCCACCTATGGAGAGCCCTCAAATCTAATATAACAATAACAAGAGATACCCCACCCCTGTTACAATCAGCTGCCCCAGAAAGATACCCCACTTCCTAGTACAAACAGCTACCCTAGAGAGATACCCCACTCCCTAGAACAAAACACAACGATTAAATAATAACAAACGTAAAGACAAATACCTCTAATGTAGGCAGATTATACAACTTGAAGAATGCAACCCCAACTAACTCTTAGCAACATATCAGCTCAGACGGACCAACGGTGCGTGACGAGCAAAAGTAAAAGCGTAAAGAGTTTTTCTCAAAAGTTCTCTGATTCGTGAAATGGGTTGTTCTGTCAAAATGAACGTAATGCAGTGCCTATTTATAGGCTATGAGGAAATCAAGTTTACGTTGAAAGTAGTGTAGGAATCGATTCTTTGTTGAATGCATTTGATCTGGGAATCGATTTATTTAAGTGAGGAATTGATTTATCTTTTGTTTGAAAAATAGGGACAATCGATTCTTGAGTACCATGGAGGGCTAGGAATCGATTCTATACTAAGTAAAAACTTGTATGAATCGATTCTCAGCTTGCCTGAGATAAGTAGGAATAGATTCTCAGCTTAGTTTAAAAGAGAGTGAATCGATTCTTTGTTTGGAAATGTTTGGCCTGAAAATCGATTTATGCAATGAAACTACATGACCTGACAATCGATTCTTCCTTTTCTGATTTACCTGAAAATCGATTTTGATGTATGTTTATGCATGAGGAAATCGATTTTATGTTTTTAAAGATGATAAGAATGTTTACGTAAGTATGCATGCATCTTTGAAAAACTTGTGAGTGTGTGAGACTTTGATATACGAGCTGACCTTTGAAAGAGCTTACACTTTTTCCTAAGACACACCCAAACCCTAAGGACTGCCCTTATATTTAAGGACTACCCTTAAACTTGAATCTTCAATTTTTGAGCTTGTTTGTCTTGGGTTGTGACTTTGATGTTTAGTCACTTTTATTTACTTTTGGCCATCAACTTTACCTTTGTCTTTTTCATCTTTAAAACATATCCTGCAATATTAGTTTACCTGCAATACAAGGTATCCACACCATTAAGTCATAATAGTAATTTGGAAGATAATCATAAATTGTGAACAATGTCAAAAAATGTATGATTTGAAACTCAAAGTGGAAAGAGATAGTTATTATGTCAGATAACATACAAATGAAAATTATATTGAGTCGAAGAAATTAAAGGAGATTGACAATCAGAATTATAATACAGGAGTCGAAGAAAAGTATATTACATTGATCCATAATAATGTAGTTGGACATTAGAGGTAAAATATGCATCCTCGTTGACCCTCCCGTTTGCATCCTCGTTGGCCCTCCCATTGGCGCTCTCGTTACCTCTCCTGTTGGCACTCTCGTTGCCACTCCTAATGGCACTCCCCTTAGCATTTTACTCCTTTTTAGTTATTAAGTCGATACTTCCGTTGGCACTCCCGTTGGCGCTCTAGTTGGCACTCCCGTTGGCACTCCTGGTTAGGCTCTCGTTCCCTCGCTTGTTGGCACTCCCGTTGGCACTCTCGTTGGCACTTTCTTTCCCTCTCTTGTTGGCACTCCCTGTGCCACTCCCGTTGTCGCTCTCGTTGCCGATCCCTTTGTCAGTCTCTCGTTGCTAGATCATTTAATATTAATTTAATCAATTTTATTAAATTACTTAAAAAAGTTATTTTTGAATTTTTGATAGTGGTTATATTCTTTTTTGACAATTGTTAGTGGTTAAATTGATTTGTTTTAATAGTTTCAATAGATTATTGTAAATAATAAATTTATATCATTTAATATTAATTTAATCATTTTAATTAAATTATTAAAAAATACTTTGGAATTTTTGTTAGTGGTTACATTTTTTTATAATTGTTAGTGGTTAGATTGATTGATTTTAGTAGTTTTAATAGATAGATTATAGTAAATAGTAAATTCTAGATCTATTAATATTAATTTAATTATTTTAATTAAAATAATTTTTACAAAAGTTTTTTTTTGACACATTGAATGTTTTGTTATTAATATATTAATATAGTTTTGTTATTATTGATTGGTCTCCATCAGACACATTCAAAGTTTCATTCGGTACCCGCCAGCTTTTGGCAGTTTATTTTTGTACGCCCCCATTGTACCACATACCCCCAAATTGACCAAACGGACCAAAATACCCCTAAAAATGTTAAAAAACGAATTCATTCCTCATTCAATCATATTTCCGGAAAAGTAAGTTTTTTCCCTAAACTTCCCGGAAATAGAGGTATTTCCCGAAAGATTTCTGGAAATACGCCAAATTACGGTATTTCCGGAAGGTTAATTTCCAGAGAATTCCCAAAATGGCTTCCGGAAAGAATTCCCTGGAAATTAAACTTCCGGAAATACCGGAAAAAATGGTATTTCCGGAATTTTTTTTTTTGCAATTTCGTTTTAATTATTTTTTTTTGCTCTTTCAGTGGCAACTAGAACAGGAAACATAGAGCGAGGCGAGCATTTAGGAGCAGGACGAGGAGATGAGCAAAGTCCTTCTGGCAGTTGGACCAGGTTCAGATTGAGGACTAGATAGGCCGGACACGCGTCTGAGCGTCAGAGGCGTGTCTGAGAGCGAGAGCAGGAGCAGGAGCAGGAGCATTATTATCACGAGCCTATTGAGCCAGGCGCCATGCATGTAGATGACCAGGCTGAGGCTGAGGTTGCTTAGCATGATGGTGAGGTTGCTGAGCAGGTTTTATTACACCGGTTGCATGTCCACTGCATCCACAGACTACTACAGACGGGAGAGGCAATACTTTTAATAATTTGTTTATTTTTTAACAATTAATTACTTTTAATAATTTATTAATTACTTTTATTTTTTTACAGGACTGGGGTAAGATTAAAGTTGCTTCTCATGGGGGGAAGATACTGAAGATGAGACCTCAGCAGCACCACCCACATATAGTAGGATGGTTGCAGCAGGCGCATCTGTTTGAGTTGGACATCACACCTCTCGACAACATCAACCACGAGCTCCTATCAGCTTTTGTGGAGAGGTGGCATTCTAAGACCACCTCATTCCACATGCCGTGGGGAGAGATGACAGTGACGTTGGACGACGTGTCCGCATTGCTCCACTTGCCGCTCACCAGCACACCGTTGGCGCATCGGCCACATTTGGACACTGCCGATGCTATTCGGGCTGGAGTTGACCTGCTGGGCATAGACCACACAGCCTGCTGGGTAGAGTGTCAGTTCAACAGGGGACCAGCATTCCGATTTTCTTTCTTGATGGCCGCATTCACACAGAACATGGAGCACGACCTTCTTGATCAGGCGGCACGGTGCTATCTGCTACACTTGTTGGGCAGCACCATTTTTGCCGACAAGAGTCACACATCTGTCCCTGTCAAGTGGGTGACTCTTATTTCTGACTTTGACCTGTGTGGCTAGTGGGCTTGGGGTCCAGCTGCTCTAGGTATTCTCTACGAGCAGCTGAATGATGCTTGTTACTGGGAGACGTCGCAGATTGGCGGATATGCTTCTCTGCTGCAGGTATTTAATTAATTAATTATTTTTATTTCTTTTTAATTACTTTTATTTATATAATTAGTTATTTATTTTTTTAATTATTTTAGTGCTGGATATATGAGTATTTCCCCACCATCGTGGTGCGGAAAGACTTCGGTGCCAGTGAACTTCCACGTTGCAGTAGGTGGGCGAACAAGAAGTGCGATAGTATCAAGCTTCTGGAGTTTCGGCAGCTGCTGGATGACTTGCAGAGGGAGCAGGTCATATGGAGCCCCTGGGACGACCACAGACAGTACCTCCGGTTTCATAACATTTCATTATTCAGAGGTTGGCTGCTGTGGGGGGATGTGGCTGTGCCTTATATGCCAGACAGGGCCCGTTGGCAGTTTGGATATGTCCAGCAGATTCTTGATCCACCTATTTCGGGCCCACGTCCATCTACGGAGTTCATAGTACATCAGCTGATGTTCTATCAGTCCCCAGCGCTGGCTTTCAGGGACAGCGGTCGTCGGACACCCGTCCAGGGTGCTTGTGATGACGAGTACCTACCAAGGTACTTGCAGGTGTCCATTCCCCGCCTGACTCCGGTTCTGCCTTCACCTCCAGCTCCACCTTCGCCTCCAGAGGATGCACCTGAGGATGTTGGTCCACTCCCCTTAGAGTCCAAGATGGAGAGAGCAGCTAGGCATGTCCAGGATGTCTATGATAGTATTTTGGCTGTCGACGGCATTCCTGGGGATGTCTATGATACTCTGTTTGGACATTTAGTTGTATTTTTTTTTGTATTTTTACTGTATTGATACTGTATTATTATTGTTTATTAGTTTAGTGAGTTTCGTTACATTTAATTATTTCGCGTAATTTTTTAAAATTTTTAAAAAAAAAATTTTAAATTTCTAGAAATACACATATTTCTGGAAGGCAGAAATATGGGTTTTCCGGAAATACCTCAAAAAGAGGTATTTCCGGAAGCCATTATTGGATGTGGTAGCCCATGCTATTGTAACTACCTCCCCGTGTTAGGATTGGGTAATTTGTGCGCCTCCTGCCTTCCTTGGATGTGGTAGCCGTTTCTCAGGCTCCCTCTCCGGAATCGAACCCTAATTCTCCGTCACCCGTCACCACCATGGTAGGCCACTATCCTACCATCGAAAGTTGATAGGGCAGAAATTTGAATGATGCGTCGCCAGCACAATGGCCGTGCGATCCGACTAGTTATCATGAATCATCAAAGCAACAGGCAGAGCCTGCTTCGACCTTTTATCTAGTAAATGCATCCCTTCCAAAAGTCGGGGTTTGTGGCACGTATTAGCTCTAGATTTACTACGGTTATCCGAGTGGTAGATACCATCAAACAAACTATAACTGATTTAATGAGCCATTCGCAGTTTCACAGTCTGAATTAGTTCATACTTACACATGCATGGCTTAATCTTTGAGACAAGCATATGACTACTGGCAGGATCAACCAACTAGCATCCATCAATGACACTGCTCCAATTGCAAGCTTTGCACCCACTGGTGGGAAGAAAACCATGCAAAAAAGGCAGGCATCATTCAAGACAACCGAAAGTAAAGGGACACGATAGGAAAAAGACCCACATTCACCTCATGCACCGCATCCAAGAATCCAACGAGCATGTACGGACCAAAATATTCACCGTGGAGCATGACCAAGTGGGTGCGCCCAAGTCGCTTCCAAGCCCTCCACGACCCCACCGAAGAGGCCGAGATGGGATGAGTTCAGCAAGCCAAACAAGTGCCTTCAATAGGTAGCCAACACAGGAACCGAAGCAAACACCAAAGCACAAGGCATAAGGTGAGTACTGGAGAGGGTTGCATGCAAACCGTTCGAGGCACGAGCATGGAGCCAGCCAGCACAAACAACCCAAATACCACTCACACGCCCACGCGATTGCTAAGACTAAACCACAACGAACAAACCATACCCCCACTGCCAAAGGCATAGCAAGGATATGGAATAATCCGATGAAGCCTTGTCCGCGCCGCTAAGCATGACAAACTTCAAAAGCCACCCTTTGAAAGCAACAAACCGCAACATATTTTGCCCGAGACCAAGTAGCGCAATTGAATGCAATTCAAGGCCGGAACTCACAGGGGCTGCGTTAAGGCGACGTGTGCTCCCACGCCGCGATGTTTGGGTAACAAACCAATCACATCACATCATGAGAGAACCCAACACACGCAATAAAAACCGTCGGGGCAATGTAAAATGATTGGCAATGCCTCATGGCAAGGAAAAAATGGCAATAAGCAATGGGTAAGGCAAGCGCCCAGGGTAGGAGAATAAAAGGCTGAAAAGAGACAACTGCATCCCTTTGTGCCATGACAAGCATCTTTGAACCACAAACAACGTTCCCGGGCTAAAGAGGGACTCGAGTTACTCAAGGGACAGCCCAGTACTTGTTGCTTGTGGTATATCGGTGCTTGAGCAAGAGCACAGGAACCTGGCGCCCTTGCAACAGGAGCACAGGAACCTGGTGCCCAAGCAACACTCACTAAGGAACCTGGCACCCAGGCAACAAGCGCACGGGCAACAGGCGCGTAAGGAACCTGGCGCCCAGGCAACAGGCGCACAGGAACCTGGAGCCCAGGCAACACGCGCACAGGAACCTGGCGCCCAGGAAACACGCGCACAAGCAACAGTCGCAAAGGCAACAGGGGTGTAAGGAACTTGGCGCCGAGGCATCAGGCGCGTAAGGAACCTGGCACCGAGGCAACAGGCGCAGAGGAACCTGGCACCAAAGAAACAAGCATGCAAGGCACCTGGCGCCCAGGCAATAGGCACGCAAGGCACCTGCCCACACAGTGACACCGAAAGCCAACCACATCACAACGTGCCTCGTCCGGCAAATTTATCCCACAACCAGTGTTCCCGAAAAGCCCAGTACTTTGTTGCTTGTGTGGCGCCAGTGTTAGACGAGGCACAATATGATGTCCCCAAGGCACCTGTGCCAAGGGTGTTACCAAGTGGCTTCAGTCTCAAGAGGGGGGGGGGGTGAATTGAGATTTAAAAACTTTTCAGATCTTTCGAAAACGTTTTCCCCTTTTCAATGACTTAGATCAATTTTCGCGCAGGTTAAGTGGAAGCGAAGGAATTAGAATATAAAGCAGTGCCTATTTATAGGCTATGAAAAATCAAGTTTAAGTTGAAAATAGTGTAGGAATCGATTCTTTGTTGAAAGCATTTGATCTAGAAATCGATTCATTTAAGTGAGGAATCGATTTTGATTTGTTTGAAAAATAGGGACAATCGATTCTTGAGAACCATGGAGAGCTAGGAATCGATTCTGTACTTAGTGAAAATTTGTATGAATCGATTCTCAGCTTGCCTGAGACATGTAGGAATCGATTCTCAGTTAAGTGCAAAGGAGTGGGAATCGATTCTTCCTTTAAAAAGGTTTGGCTCAAAAATCGATTTATGTACTGAAAATACATGAAGTGAAAATCGATTCTTCCTTTTCTGATTGGCCTGAAAATCGATTTTGATGAAAGTATATGCAAGATAAAATCGATTTTTATGTTTTAAAGATGATAGGTATGTTTACGTAGGTATGCATGCATCTTTGAAAAACTTGTGAGTGTGTGAGAGCTGACCTTCGAAAGAGCTTACACTTTTTCCTAAGACACACCCAAACCCTAAGGACTACCCTTATATTTAAGGACTACCCTTAAACTTGAATCTTCAATTCTTGAGCTTGTTTGTCTTGGATTGTGACTTTGATGTTTAGTCACTTTTATTAACTTTGGCCATCAACTTTGGCTTTGCCCTTTTTACTATTATCAACTTTGGCTTTTGTCTTTTTCATCATCAAAACCTCTTAACCACTTCATCATCAAAACTTAGCCTGCAACACAAGATATCTACATTCTCCCCCTTTTTGATGATGACAAAACATTTACTCATCTCAAGGTGGGAGGTTAGTTCAAACAGATAGTGTATATATGATACTACCCCTATCATGATGCTCCCCCTGTTTTATTGACTATATGCATAGTGACAATGCTATGACAGATCTATATGCTCATTCTATATGCTTTATGCAACCCTATATTTCTCTCCCCCTTTTTGTCATGATCAAAAGGGTCGATATATGATCAAGTTTGCGAATCGAATGACACAGCTATTTGACAAGGTAAAAGAGCCATTGCTGATTTGTAAGAGATCATCAAAACTTGAAGAAAAACATATTTGAGACGATGAAGAGAATATTTTATCAAACACAGGTAAAGGCTAATTATGAGTCTCAAAAATCTGTGAAGCAGTTTGTTTAGCCTTCGCACGTTTCATGGTGCTTAGTTTTTGAGAGTTGGTGACGGCAGCTAGAAGGTGGGAAGTAGAGTTTTGAAAAAATATTATTCTAGATAAACAGCGATTGTGAGCATGTATTTTTTTCGAAAAATACCAGTGCTAGCAGTTGATTGTAAAATAGATTTCAAGAAAAAAGTAGCACTTTAACTGCAGAAATTCACAAGTCATAATTTCACTTAAATTCACATTTCTTTAAAAAATCACTTTGAAACACATTTAATTGAAAACTCATTTGAATAAGTGAAGAACCAGGTTTTCTTTTGCAATGGATTTGTGAAAACATCAACTAGCTGATTTTGACGATTCAACTAACTCAATCACACTATCGCCTTTCTAACCATAACCTCTAAGAAGGTGATATATAATTTCTATATGTTTAGTCCTAGAGGGATAACCAGAATACTTTGTTGTTTCTTGCCTTATAAATATTGTTCTTTAAAGATGCATGAAATGAGGTTCAGGGATTGCTCTATTTCAGTAGTCACATATTTGACTTAATAAACTATTCTTAAGCACATTTTCAAAAATAGAGGTGAATAAAATTTTAACCAATCTGACCTTTACCGGTGATTCTTCCTCTATTTATCACAAGTCACATGACGGCCTTTTCCGGGGGTGAGTGTTAAGAACTTTATTGCGTCTCCGGTCATGCGCTTTGAGACTTTGCTGTCAAGGTATCAATCTGCCCCCATACCTTGAAGCATACCTGCAAGGATCTAAAACAAGGTTCTCGGTACCCAAATCTCTTTGGGTCCTTGTGGGTTAGTGTTTGGTATGGTTCCTTTGGGAACCCACACCTTTTTCATATTTTGTTTACCTCTTGCCCTGAAAACAGAAGCTGTATGTCCAGGTTTACCACAATAATAACATCTAATATAAGGTCTAGTGGAAAACTTAGGTCTATGATGCATATTGCTTTTCACAAAATTATTTCTCGGAATCCTAGGATGTACATGTTGTAATTTGGACATTTTGCCTATTGTACATTCAAGCTCGTTGATTTTCTTTTCATGTTCTATACACTTATCACATGCATAATTTTCCTTGAAATGGACAAGATCGTCATTTTCTTTTCTAAGTTCTAATTTTTCTTTAGTTAAAGCAATAATATCATTTTCAAGATGGGTGATAACTTTCTTGGATTTGCTTAGAGCTTTAGCTAATTTTGAAGATTTATCGTGTAATTCAGTAAAAGCTTCATATAATTCATCATAGACATCTTGTAAAGATTCAGAGTTAGAATATACCTCAGTTTCGTTTTCACTGTCGTGGTCAGCCATGAGAGCAACTTGAGCTTTTTCATTTTCTGAATTATCTGATGAGTTCATGTCATTGTCTTCCCAAGCTATGTAGGCTTTTCTACCATTGTTTCCTTTGGACCCCTTTTTCTTGAACTTTGACAATTTTCTTTCTAAGTTCGGGCACTTCATCGTCAGGTGTCCGGATTTACCACATTCGTAGCAAGTTGGAGGACTTGAGAAGTTTTCTTTGCTTGAGCCTCTTTTGGTTGGAGAATTCTTTTTGAGAGATCTTTCCCTTCTCATGAACTTTTTGAACTTACTAACCATTAGTTCCATTTTCTCCTCGTCTTCATCTTCATCTTCCGAATCATCACTATCGTCGGATGAGCTTGAACTGGAAGCTTTGAGAGCTAATTTTTTGTTCTTCTTGTCTTTTCCTTCATGCTCTGCTAGGCGAGTGAGCTCTAACTCGTGCTCTAGTAGTTTCCCAAACAGGTTGGCGAGAGTCATGGTAGTCAAGTTTCTTGACTCAGTTATTGCAGTCACCTTTGGTTGCCATTCTCTGTTTAGGCATCTTAGAACTTTGTTGATCAAGTCTTCGGGAGGAAATGATTTTCCTAATGAACCCAATTTGTTCACTATGTGAGTGAACCTTTTCTGCATCTCTGATATTGTTTCACCTGTATTCATTCTAAACAATTCGTACTCTCTGGTAAGAGTATTTATTCTTGCCCTTTTCACTTCACTTGTACCCTCATGAGTAACTTGAAGATTATCCCACATTTCTTGGGCAGTTTTACAGTTTGAAACTCGAAAAAATTCATCAGCACTTGTCATACCCCAATTTTGTCCGGCTTAGGTCCAAACCCTAATTTTCCACACAAAAATAAATTATGCATTTTGGATCCTAGAAACCGCTCCAAAGTTTTCGAAATCATTTTTAGGGTTAGAATGCACTTTCTAAGAAATTAGGGTTTTGAAAAATATGTTATGCATGCATGGCAAGCTCTGGAAAATATTTTATGCATGCATGGCAAGGACCTAAAAGCATTTTTGTGGAAAGCAAGAATTGATTTCTATTTTGTTCCAAAGGCCAAGAATCGATTTATAGTATATTGCATAGGCCTTGAAATCGATTTTCAGGCTCTTCCATAGGCCATGAATCGATTCCTAATTGTTGTAACTAAGTGAAGAATCGATTTTTACCTATTTAGGATGTCCTGAAAATCGATTTCCCTCTTCTTGCATAGGCCTGGAAATCGATTTTCAGGCTCTTCCATAGGCCATGAATCGATTCCTCATTGTGTTAACTAAAGCAAGAATCGATTTTCACCTATGAAGAAGGTCCTGAAAATCGATTCCTCTTGTTTTCAAAGGAGCCAAGAATCGATTCTTTATTATCTCCAAAGGCTCAAGAATCGATTCCCACTATTTTAACTAAAGCAAGAATCGATTTTCACCTATGCAAAAGGTCCTGAAAATCGATTCCTGTTGTTTTCAAAGGAACCAAGAATCTATTCTTTATTATTTTCAAAGGTAAAGAATCGATTCCTACATATTTCCAAAGGCTCAAACAATCGATTCACCCTTGCAATAAATGTTTTTAAAAAATTCTACGCCTATAAATAGGCAGCTTCAAAATCATTTGGGGGGGGGGGGGAGATTTTACGAGATCAGAGAGGAGAACACACATTTTCACAGACACATTTTTCACAGATTTTTCACACAAGGACAGATTTCACGACAGGAAAAAGGGAGCGACTTCACGAGATCAGAGGAGAACACACACAGATCTTCACACATAGATCTCACAAGATCCGAGAAGAATTGCTCCAGAGACACATTTTTCACGAGATCTGAGAAGACAACTCTCGCAAATCTCATTTTCCAGTTCTACGCTTCATTTTTGCTCTATTCGCGCCGTTGGTCCGTCTGAGCTGATCTCCTGCAAGAGTTAGTCGGGGTTGCGTTCTTCAAAGTTGTAACGTCTGCCTTCATCAGAGGTATTTTGTTTTTCTATTTGTTAATATTTAATCATTGTGATCCATGCCAAAATTGCCCTATGTGATTTAATCTAGCTATAGTGTCATTGTTGATGATGAACCACATGATTCCCACTTATGCCTAGTGCATCATTCTCTAAGTGGTGAAGATGGTCTCAGATGATTCAACCTTCCCCTTTCAAACTCTTTCAAAAAAAACATTTTTCATTAGAACTACGTCGCTTTGATTCCCGTTTGAGATACGTAGGAGCGAGCCACGTTCTCGTCAAGCGCAACAAATAAAAATTCTTTTCATCCCCCTAAACTAATCATTTTCATTAAACAAACAAAAAATCATTTTTCAAACCCATTGTTGCTAGTAGCTCATCAGAGCCTCTGTTCGTTTAGCTATTAGTGACAATGTCCTTTTCTTCTAAAAATAATAAACGATGATCCATCATAACCTTTGTTAGTTTGATCATCGTACAAATCAATCTCTTTCGAAAATCACTTTCAAAAAAGATAATAAAAAACGAGTTGTTATCAATAGTCCATCAGAACCTTTGTTCGTTTGACTAGCGGTACAACTCTCTCTTTTTTGAGTATTTAGTAGTGATTCATCATAGGCTCTGCTAGTTTAATCATTCACTAATGCTCGTCCTATTTCAAAAACTCACTAAAAAAGGACAAAAAAAAAACAAAAAACAACAAAAACTTTTTAAAAAGAACCAAGAACTACGTAGCTTTGAATTCTCCATCGCACCGGGAGATACGTAGGAGCGGGCCATGTCCCGTCAAGCACTTTTTTCTAAAAACCCTTTTTTCCCCCCTTTCTCACCAAAAATAAAATTTCCAGTATGTTTTCTCATTCGTCTTCAAACAAATAGGCAAATCTAGGTATTTTTCAAATCAAACGTTAAAACCACACATTTAATTAGAGGTTCCCTTTCGGTAGAAAGGACGTGCGCGGTGCTAACACCTTCCTCGCGCGTAATCGACCCCCGAACCTATATCTCTAGTTTTCAAAAGACCATCCGCCTTGTCCAAAAGACCTTTTTTCAATGTTTTGGTCTTAAAATTAAAATATTGGTGGCGGCTCCAAAATTTTTCCACGTTGTACATTGAGAAACCCAACCGGGGATTTTTCGGGGTGCAACAGCTGGCGACTCCACTGGGGACTAAAAAACATTTTCTTTCAAAAGTGGGTCAAGCCTAATTAATTAAGTGTGTGGTTTGTGTGATTGATTTGAACATCTTGCTTTGCCTCTATTCTTCTTCTTCTTCATAAGCATGTTGTATCCATATGCATTCTTCTTCTATGTTTGCTTTTGTTTAAAATAATAGATAGTTACTCCTGTGCTTAAATGCTTAGTTCCCTCATGCATATTTCCCCTCTCTTGTCATGTCCCTTCTTCTCAGCTCCCTTTCTGAGGTAAGCAATGTGTTTGTTGTTGGCACCCTAGATTAGTTGAATTTGATTGGTATTGAACCCTAGGGTAGACGACATGTTATGGCTTTCTATTGTCTGGACTGTTCTGGATTTTCATTTGCAGGTAGGGTAGTTTTTTTAGGAAATGCCCTTCGCACACACACACTTGTACCTTGAGGCTACATGATTAGAGAAAGAGACCATAACCCAGGTCTGTTAGGATACCATAGGATGAGTGGATTCGAGTAGTGGGAGCCCATCAGGACCTCTGTCCGTTTGGCTACTCGCGAAAGTTTCAATCAGAGTTGTGCTCTTCCATGATACCTTGTACCTAGCAGTTTGCTGCATTTACAAGGAATTTCGTGAAAGAGACAGTGGCTCTGATGACCTTTGTGAGGGTGTGAATAGAGCCACATGAGAAGATTACCCCTAAAATGACTTAGATCATAGGTTTCTTTCCTTTTAGGTCACAAGGGCTTTCCAAATTGTGTGTTGCATTGTTGCATTCAGTTCAATCAATTTTTCCTTCAGAATTTTTGAAAATCAAAAAAAATATGCTTTCCCTTTTCAATAAATACCTATATGAGGTGGCATATAGGGTGAAAATTTTCAAATCACCACCTGTAAATATCCTCTTTCTGCAAAAACACAAAAAAAGAAACATCCTTGCATCATCGCATCACTGCATCATTACATCATTTGCGTTGCATAAAATTCCAATTTTGAAAAAAACCATTCATATTGCATTCCCTTTCATTACATAAAGATAAAACAAAAAAAAAACAATTATCATCTGCATAGCATAAACATTTCATTTATAATCATGCAAAAAAAATCCTCGTCAAGTTCACCCAAAACATGGCATTCATGCATAAGCATTATTTCAAAAAAGACAAAGTAGAACTACGTAAGCTTTGATTCCTCATTACAATGGGGATACGTAGGAACGGGCCATACCCCGTCAAACACATTTTTCTAAAACCTTTTTCCAATAAATCATTTGCATCATACTTGCATTCATTCATTACCTAAAATAAGAGTTGTGATGAGAAGCGAGACGTTCTTGCAAAACAATCATCCTTTTTGAAAAAGTTTATCAAGGTGTTCCATTGCACTCAGTTTTTCAAATCAATAGCTCATTTGCATTTCTTTCAAAAGCACTGCATCCCATCCATTCTATGACAAAAGACTGAAATAGTGTATCAAAGCAAAAACAAATTTTTAACTGATGTTAACTCTCTGTGAAGCATTCTTCTAATGAGCGTGCATGCTATGAGTACATTCTCTTGTCTGAGTCCGTTGGTTTTCCTCCCTTACCACAGTTTCCCGTCCAAGTCTAGCCCCGCCCCGTCCACCCATAAAGTGCATATTCTCCCCATCAGTGCATATTTGACTTTTGGTTCATTCTAATGCTTTAAGTCCTCCATGCTGGGGCAAGTCTGTGATCATTAATTCCCCTTGATTAATATCATATTCCTTCAGTGCAAGTCTCTCAAAAAAATAATAAATAATAATAAACAAGAAAACAAGCTCGCTAGGTTGAAAACCCGCAAAGGGCGGCCTAGGCAAAAAGGAGCGCCCGGTGGACTGAAAACTCGCAAAGAGCGGTCCAGGCAAAAATTAGGGCACAAAAAAAGGAAAAAAGAGCAAACACATTGTTCTAAAGTTAAGTCTTATAGAAATAAGCAATCGGGATTTGAAATGAAGTTTGACCATCTCCTCAAAAATCCCAAAATCCCAGAAAGTCCTTTTCCTACCCACCTTGAGCCAAGAAAAACCAAAATCCAAAAATCACCCTAGACAAGGATCACCCCAAATAAATAAATAAATAAATAAAAAAAAAAATAGTGCATCACTTTTATCAGCTCACCCGAGTCAAAAAAAAAAAAAAAATCAAAAAAGGGGGCTTCAAAAATGAAAATCCCAAAACAAAATACAAAAGAAATGTAAGTGGTGAGCTGGTACATGTTACCACAAAATACATGAGGTCCTTGTCTAAATAAACCTTCAAACACTTCATCACTCCAACACCTGGTTCCATAAACCTTCAAACACTTCCTTTGGCCTCAACATCAAACCCCTTAGTCATTCTACCATTTGCTTTAACAGAGCCCAAACAAGCCCAATAACCGTCTTCCTCATAGACCATTAACCGTCAATCAACGCCGAACAAAACTCATCCTCCCTTTAGCCTCAAACACTTCATTAAGCCTAACCCTCATTCCTCCACAAAACACCACAATCCCGAAAAGTCCATTCCGATCAATGACCGGTTGCTTTTGTTCACTCAAATTCTAATCTTAGGACGAACAAGCTTATCTATGTACAATGTGTTTGCTCAAAAGAAAAACAAACGATCAGAAAAAAGAAAGCTGATCAAGAAAGAATGAACCCTAAAAAAAAAAGAGAACTGAGGAAACAAAAACAAACGGTCAGAAAAAAGAAAGCTGACAAAATAAAAAAGGAGGGACTTGCACTCCAAAACACGTTCAAGATGCATTAAAACAAGGTTTAGTGATCACCAGATAAGGTTTCTTTCACACCAAAAGTCAAGACATCAGTAGAGAACCAAAAATTTACACTGAGAATACCACTTAGACCCAAAAGTTGGGGCATTCTCTTCACCACCCACACACCCTAGTCTTGGGAAAGTCTGTTCAATGCCCATCCCATGTCACTCCAGTTGTCAATGTCATTCCAAAGTGGGGCAAGTGCATTCCCATTCCTTCACCTCATTCATTCCCATAAAAACTTCACCGGGGAAATCTCTCAACTCACTATCCTAAACAAGGCCTTGTCATTCTAATTGGGGCAGCTTTGTCCTTGTTATGACTGGGGCAACATCAAACTTTATGGGTTGAGACAAAATCTCTGTTGATCCACCTTCCCTTTCAAAAGCCGAAGCATTCCCAATTCATCACCTTCTACGCCCCTAGTTGTCGTCACCACTAGACAGGGGCAAACTATTCAAAGACCTGAATTGGGGCAATCTTGTGTCTCTTGAGCCCTCATGAGCTTCGGCAACAACCATGTCTGTCATTCCTTCACTTGCCATAAAAGTCCAGGCCCTAAACCAATTCCAAGTTAACTGACGCATTCATTCACATTTGCGCTCTTATGCATGCTTACTAGACAATGCTTCAAAAAGAGAGAACACAAGTTGTTTACGTGATATCTAAAACTCAGTCATCTTGGAAGGAAGAGAAAACAAGTGAGCTTGTTTGTAAATAAAATCTTGAGAACACCGGAGTTTGAATCAAATTCCATTTTTTCTCAACAAAGTGGTCAATAATCATCTCAATTCCTTGCATTCAAAGTCTTACATCTCATCATCACAAAAATGTTTAATCATTCTATTTTTCGCCTCATGCATTTAGGCGTTCCATTTTGTTTATCATAGTTTGCATCGTGCCAACATCATCATTTCATGAAAGGCAACAAAAAAGAAGCAACGGGTAAAAGTAAAAATCTTCCATCTCATTCCATCAAGCATCAAAACATTGCATCATAAAAGCAAAAACACGTCATCCCGTGTCATAACATTTGCATCCAAACATTTCATTCACATCATATTCACATTCACATTTCATGCATTCATCGCATGTCATCCAAAATGCCTATGTTTCCCAATCAACCATTTCATATCATTACGCTATGCATCATAACATTAGCATCCAAACATTTCATTCGCATTTCATGCATTCATCCCATATGCCTATGTTTCCCAATCAACCATTTCATATCATGCATCAAAGTATTGCAGTTGCATCCTCACATAGCAAAAAGAGCAAATGAAAAAACAGTTGATCAAAAAAAGAAAGCTGATCAAGAAAAAACAAATCAAAAGGAAAACCTCAAGAATGTTTCACCACATTCATCATCACACCAAAATCATGAGCATTGCATGCATCCGCATAACATGCCCTTGCATAACATGCACTCATACTCCATGCACCATTTCTTGCATCAACTGACGTATGCAGGTACCTCAATCCAATACAGCAGCCTCCGTCATTTCAAATCAACCAATCAGCAGAATTTGTGAGCCCTCTGTGCTCCTCCTGAGCCCTCTGTGCTCATCCTCCTGAGCCCTCTGTGCTCATCCTGAGCCCTCTGTGCTCCTCCTGAGCCCTCTGTGCTCATCCTCCTGAGCCCTCTGTGCTCCTCCTGAGCCCTCTATGCTCATCCTGAGCCTTCTGTGCTCCTCCTGAGCCCTCTGTGCTCATCCTCCTGAGCCCTCTGTGCTCCTCCTCAGCCCTCTGTGCTCCTCCTGAGCCCTCTGTGCTCATCCTGAGCCCTCTGTGCTCCTCCTGAGCCCTCTGTGCTCATCCTCCTGAGCCCTCTGTGCTCATCCTCCTGAGCCCTCTGTGCTCCTCCTGAGCCCTCTGTGCTCATCCTCCTGAGCCCTCTGTGCTCATCCTGAGCCCTCTGTGCTCCTCCTGAGCCCTCTGTGCTCATCCTCCAGAGCCCTCTGTGCTCCCTCCTGAGCCCTCTGTGCTCCCCCCTGAGCCCTCTGCGCTCATCCTGAGCCCTCTGTGCTCCTCCTGAGCCCTCTGTGCTCATCCTCCTGAGCCCTCTGTGCTCCTCCTGAGCCCTCTGTGCTCCTCCTGAGCCCTCTGTGCTCATCCTCCTGAGCCCTCTGTGCTCATCCTGAGCCCTCTGTGCTCATCCTGAGCCCTCTGTGCTCATCCTCCTGAGCCCTCTGTGCTCCTCCTGAGCCCTCTGTGCTCTCCCTCCTGAGCCCTCTGTGCTCCTCCTGAGCCCTCTGTGCTCTCCCTCCTGAGCCCTCTGTGCTCCTCCTGAGCCCTCTGTGCTCCTCCTGGGCCCTCTGTGCTCCCCCTGAGCCCTCTGTGCTCATCCTCCTAAGCCCTCTGTGCTCCCTCCTGAGCCCTCTGTGCTCCCCCCTGAGCCCTCTGCGCTCATCCTGAGCCCTCTGTGCTCCTCCTGAGCCCTCTGTGCTCATCCTCCTGAGCCCTCTGTGCTCCTCCTGAGCCCTCTGTGCTCCTCCTGAGCCCTCTGTGCTCATCCTCCTGAGCCCTCTGTGCTCATCCTGAGCCCTCTGTGCTCATCCTCCTGAGCCCTCTGTGCTCCTCCTGAGCCCTCTGTGCTCCTCCTGAGCCCTCTGTGCTCTCCCTCCTGAGCCCTCTGTGCTCCTCCTGAGCCCTCTGTGCTCCTCCTGGGCCCTCTGTGCTCCCCCTGAGCCCTCTGCGCTCATCCTGAGCCCTCTGTGCTCCTCCTGAGCCCTCTGTGCTCCCCCCTGAGCCCTCTGTGCTCATCCTGAGCCCTCTGTGCTCCCTCCTAAGCCCTCCGCGCTCATCCTGAGCCCTCAGTGCTCCTTCCTTACTGCTTTCTTCACCGCATTCTTTACCATTTTACTTTTCTGTTTGCACGCCAAGTGCCCATTTTACTATTCTGTCTGCTTTAGTTGAACATTTCAATCAATCAACCAACAGGATTCGTGAATCCCTTCAGGACCCAAGTGTCCCTTCAAAAGCAGACTTCACCTCGTATTCGAGCTGCGGGTAAGTCCTTCAGACCCCAAGTGGTCCTTCAGACTAGTTGTGTCAAGCCTAAGACACAACAGACGTCCTTCATGGTCAATATATCAGTTCCGGAGCTGATCTTGACCCATCATGGCCGCTCGAAAGGTCCCCTCAGACCGTTTTACTAGTACCATAGCTAGTAGCGCTCCTTCAGACCACGATGGTCCTTCAATTAAGGCCTAGGCAGCCTTCCAGACCCCGAGTGGTCCTTCAGAGCCTTAGTGCTCCTTCAGACCCTGAGCGGTCCTTCAGAGCCTTAGTGCTCCTTCAGACCCTGAGTGGTCCTTCAGAGCCTTAGTGCTCCTTCAGATCCCGAGTGGTCCGTCATTTTCTCTCTCGGTTAATGCGCCAGGTGTTAACCATTCCCCATTCGTTCTCAAACCCATCTTTTCAAAAATAGAAAAAGAAAAAGAGGAAAATTCGGGTTTCCCCAAGTGGACAAAATCGGTATAATTTCTGAATTCTTTATCTTCATTTTGCCTTGGAATATGTTTCGGCCAATTCATATTCCTCGTTAAAATTCAGATAAAGAGGGGCAGCTGTCATACCCCAATTTTGTCCGGCTTAGGTCCAAACCCTAATTTTCCACACAAAAATAAATTATGCATTTTGGATCCTAGAAACCGCTCCAAAGTTTTCGAAATCATTTTTAGGGTTAGAATGCACTTTCTAAGAAATTAGGGTTTTGAAAAATATGTTATGCATGCATGGCAAGCTCTGGAAAATATTTTATGCATGCATGGCAAGGACCTAAAAGCATTTTTGTGGAAAGCAAGAATTGATTTCTATTTTGTTCCAAAGGCCAAGAATCGATTTATAGTATATTGCATAGGCCTTGAAATCGATTTTCAGGCTCTTCCATAGGCCATGAATCGATTCCTAATTGTTGTAACTAAGTGAAGAATCGATTTTTACCTATTTAGGATGTCCTGAAAATCGATTTCCCTCTTCTTGCATAGGCCTGGAAATCGATTTTCAGGCTCTTCCATAGGCCATGAATCGATTCCTCATTGTGTTAACTAAAGCAAGAATCGATTTTCACCTATGAAGAAGGTCCTGAAAATCGATTCCTCTTGTTTTCAAAGGAGCCAAGAATCGATTCTTTATTATCTCCAAAGGCTCAAGAATCGATTCCCACTATTTTAACTAAAGCAAGAATCGATTTTCACCTATGCAAAAGGTCCTGAAAATCGATTCCTGTTGTTTTCAAAGGAACCAAGAATCGATTCTTTAATATTTTCAAAGGTAAAGAATCGATTCCTACATATTTCCAAAGGCTCAAACAATCGATTCACCCTTGCAATAAATGTTTTTAAAAAATTCTACGCCTATAAATAGGCAGCTTCAAAATCATTTGGGGGGGGGGGGAGATTTTACGAGATCAGAGAGGAGAACACACATTTTCACAGACACATTTTTCACAGATTTTTCACACAAGGACAGATTTCACGACAGGAAAAAGGGAGCGACTTCACGAGATCAGAGGAGAACACACACAGATCTTCACACATAGATCTCACAAGATCCGAGAAGAATTGCTCCAGAGACACATTTTTCACGAGATCTGAGAAGACAACTCTCGCAAATCTCATTTTCCAGTTCTACGCTTCATTTTTGCTCTATTCGCGCCGTTGGTCCGTCTGAGCTGATCTCCTGCAAGAGTTAGTCGGGGTTGCGTTCTTCAAAGTTGTAACGTCTGCCTTCATCAGAGGTATTTCTGTTTTTCTATTTGTTAATATTTAATCATTGTGATCCATGCCAAAATTGCCCTATGTGATTTAATCTAGCTATAGTGTCATTGTTGATGATGAACCACATGATTCCCACTTATGCCTAGTGCATCATTCTCTAAGTGGTGAAGATGGTCTCAGATGATTCAACCTTCCCCTTTCAAACTCTTTCAAAAAAAACATTTTTCATTAGAACTACGTCGCTTTGATTCCCGTTTGAGATACGTAGGAGCGAGCCACGTTCTCGTCAAGCGCAACAAATAAAAATTCTTTTCATCCCCCTAAACTAATCATTTTCATAAAACAAACAAAAAATCATTTTTCAAACCCATTGTTGCTAGTAGCTCATCAGAGCCTCTGTTCGTTTAGCTATTAGTGACAATGTCCTTTTCTTCTAAAAATAATAAACGATGATCCATCATAACCTTTGTTAGTTTGATCATCGTACAAATCAATCTCTTTCGAAAATCACTTTCAAAAAAGATAATAAAAAACAAGTTGTTATCAATAGTCCATCAGAACCTTTGTTCGTTTGACTAGCGGTACAACTCTCTCTTTTTTGAGTATTTAGTAGTGATTCATCATAGCCTCTGCTAGTTTAATCATTCACTAATGCTCGTCCTATTTCAAAAACTCACTAAAAAGGACAAAAAAAAACAAAAAACAACAAAAACTTTTCAAAAAGAACCAAGAACTACGTAGCTTTGAATTCTCCATCGCACCGGGAGATACGTAGGAGCGGGCCATGTCCCGTCAAGCACTTTTTTCTAAAAACCCTTTTTTCCCCCCTTTCTCACCAAAAATAAAATTTCCAGTATGTTTTCTCATTCGTCTTCAAACAAATAGGCAAATCTAGGTATTTTTCAAATCAAACGTTAAAACCACACATTTAATTAGAGGTTCCCTTTCGGTAGAAAGGACGTGCGCGGTGCTAACACCTTCCTCGCGCGTAATCGACCCCCGAACCTATATCTCTAGTTTTCAAAAGACCATCCGCCTTGTCCAAAAGACCTTTTTTCAATGTTTTGGTCTTAAAATTAAAATATTGGTGGCGGCTCCAAAATTTTTCCACGTTGTACATTGAGAAACCCAACCGGGGATTTTTCGGGGTGCAACAGCACTCAAAGCAGAAGTAATAATATTTTTAGCACATAAATTAAGTTGCACTTTTCTTTTCTCATCATCAGACCATTCATTTCTACTTTTTATTGTAAGAATACCATCTGCTATGTGTGTGGGGACGAAAGGTCCTTTTTCCACAGCATCCCAAACATCTAAGTCTACCCCTTCAATAAAAATTCCCATTCTTTCTTTCCAATATGCATAGTCTTCTCTGTTGAATCCCGGAGGACGGAAAAGAGAAGCACCCTCTTGCGTAGACCAACCTGAAGCCATTTCTCTTGAAGCTGCTAGGCCCTTTATACAAGAGTCTAGCTCTGATACCACTTGTTACCAAGTGGCTTCAGTCTCAAGAGGGGGGCTGAATTGAGATTTAAAAACTTTTCAGATATTTCGAAAACGTTCTCCCATTTTCAATGAATTAGATCAATTTTCGCGCAGGTTAAGTGGAAGCGAAGGAATTAGAATATAAAGCAGTAAAGCGGTATAGCAGTAAAGCAGTAAAGCACGCAGAGATTTATCCTGGTTCGGTCACCTCCTAGTGACCTACGTCCAGTCCTCACACCCTTGTGAGATTTTCCACTAACGAAAACAACAAGGCTTACAGGTGCCTTGGAAAACCTTTACAGACTCAGGCACTCTCCTCCTAGGATACCCCACCTATGGAGAGCCCTCAAATCTAATATAACAATAACAAGAGATACCCCACCCCTGTTACAATTAGCTGCCCCAGAAAGATCCCCCACTTCCTAGTACAAACAACTACCCTAGAGAGATACCCCACTCCCTAGTACAAATCACAACCAATTAGATAATAAACAATTGTAAAGACAGAAATACCTCTAATGAAGGCAGATATTACAACTTGAAGAATGCAACCCCAACTAACTCTTAGCAACAGATCAGCTCAGACAGACCAACGATGCGTGACGAGCAAAAGTAAAAGCGTGAAGAGTTTTTCTCAAAAGTTTTCTGATTCGTGAAATGGGTTGTTGTGAAAATGAACGTAATGCAGTGCCTATTTATAGGCTATGAAAAATCAAGTTTACGTTGAAAATAGTGTAGGAATCGTTTCTTTGTTGAAAGCATTTGATCTAGAAATCGATTCATTTAAGTGAGGAATCGATTTTGATTTGTTTGAAAAATAGGGACAATCGATTCTTGAGAACCATGGAGAGCTAGGAATCGATTCTGTACTTAGTGAAAATTTGTATGAATCGATTCTCAGCTTGCCTGAGACATGTAGGAATCGATTCTCAGTTAAGTGCAAAGGAGTGGGAATCGATTCTTCCTTTAAAAAGGTTTGGCTCAGAAATCGATTTATGTACTGAAAATACATGAAGTGAAAATCGATTCTTCCTTTTCTGATTGGCCTGAAAATCGATTTTGATGAAAGTATATGCAAGATAAAATCGATTTTTATGTTTTAAAGATGATAGGTATGTTTACGTAGGTATGCATGCATCTTTGAAAAACTTGTGAGTGTGTGAGAGCTGACCTTCGAAAGAGCTTACACTTTTTCCTAAGACACACCCAAACCCTAAGGACTACCCTTATATTTAAGGACTACCCTTAAACTTGAATCTTCAATTCTTGAGCTTGTTTGTCTTGGATTGTGACTTTGATGTTTAGTCACTTTTATTAACTTTGGCCATCAACTTTGGCTTTGCCCTTTTTACTATTATCAACTTTAGCTTTTGTCTTTTTCATCATCAAAACCTCTTAACCACTTCATCATCAAAACTTAGCCTGCAACACAAGATATCTACAAAGGGGGTGAAGGCGCCCAGGCACAGGGCGCCAATGCACATAGCACCCAAGTGCCCTCATAGGGACATTGAAAGCCAACCACATCACGTCTTGCCATGTCTGGCAAATTTGTCCCACAACCAACTTTCCTGGGCAAGGAAGGGACACGAGTTACCTAGGGACAACCCAGAACTTGTTGCTCATGTGGCGCCGGTGCTAGACAAGACAAGACATGATGTCCTCAAGGAATTACGATTTTTTTTAAAAACATAACTCCACGAAATTCCCACATTTGCCATGAAAAACATGCAACACAAGCCAAAAAAGGCTTGGGTGTGGCACGTGGAAGGAGCCCATGGCGCCCTGCCATGCGCCTGGGGCATCGGCAGGCAGGATGCTCCCCCCTATAGTAGCATAATGGAGCTACTCCTACCCCAGCGTTGACACTTTTTTACTAGAGACATATGGCCTTTTTGGAGTTATAGATGGAATTTCTTTATGCCCTTTTACAGGATTGTAGAGACTATTGAGTGGTACAATCCTACCAATTTTCATAATTTTTTGACAACCGAGCTATTTATTATGAATTTTTTCGCTTAAAACTTGAAAAATCCACGAAAAATCATAGAAATTGAATTTTGTGTTGGATTTTATTCTGGGAGCCCCTAATAACATTTAGAAGAACTCCAAGAAGAGATTTTTCATTTTGAGGTGTGGAACTCCTAATTTGAATTTTTTACCAAAATGAACAAAACCGTCATACCGAAAAATATGAATTTGCACTTGGAGTGTGAATTTTGGCTTCTCTATTTTTCTGGAAGCTACTGGGAACATATGGAATGCCCCAAAAAATTTCCAATCCATTCTACCAAGGGACAAATTTTATATAATTTTTTGTTGAAAATCGGCAAAAACCGAAAAAATACAGAGGTGCGTCTAGAGGTTTCTATTTGACGACATTATTTTTCCGGGACATCATGGTGTCATGCCCAATGTTTCCACCAAGTTTTTTCCAATTCTTCCAAGCGACCTATTTTTTACATTTTTTTTGATTAAAATACCGTTTTTTTGCGACTACCGTAAAATGCTTCGGATGAGATGCGCTCCAAACGAAGAAACTTAACTAGGGACATGGGGAATGAAAACACAACTAAATTATCCTAGGACATTATGCATGAGGAGAAATTGGTCTTAGTGCTTGGGTGAGTTGACCATGAGCATGCCTTGCTCACGGGGCTTGTTCCCACCAAGTGACAACGTGGTGAAATGTGCCGAATGTTCCCACCAAGTTTTCTGCAATTCTCCCAAGCGGGCGAGCAAGTAGAAACATAGTGCAAGTTCTTCTCCCCGCTCTTGCTTTTTTTTTCGGACTACCGATCCCCACAATGCATCGTGTTTCCTCCATGGGTTATACAACTCGCACCCATGCACCACAAGTTGAAACATCTGAGGCGCATAGTCTCCGTCACGGGACAAGTGCTCTAAATCCTTAGAACAAAAAGGTGGGTTGTGCCAAGACTTGTGTTTTTTCACTTGTTTTTGGGAGGGGGGACGAATCGAAGCGACAAGGGCTGAATCTCAGTGGATCGTGGCAGCAAGGCCACTCTGCCACTTACAGTAGCATGTCGCGTATTTAAGTCGTTTGCAAAGGATTCTACCCGCCGCTCAATGGGAATAGCGCTTCAAGGTGTCTCGCAAGGCGCATCCACCTTGCGAGAGTCACCAACGACACATGCCTCTTGTAACACCCCTTTCTACCCGTTACTTTGTTTATAAAAATCAGAGTTTAAAAATCTCGTTCATAGGGAATGTTACACATACTTCAATAAAACGTCGCTTAGCAGTTTTGAAAAACAGTTCAACTCAATTCTCATGCATTCGCGTAGCACATCACAAATAAAGAAATCTCCAATCTCATCTCAACGTCACTTATAAAACTCAACATAACACAACCGACTACGCAGCGGAAATAATAAAACATAACCAAATAGTCCACATGGACATAACAACCAAAAATCATTAAATAAATGCCGAGTTCGTTTTCCCCCCCTGAGTGCTACGTATCAGAGCATGGCGACTCGACTCAAAAGTGAAGCTAATACCTTCACTGGGAATCACCTGCACGTTACCAACACGGGGGTAACATTCAAACAGGAAAGGGTGAGCATCATTTCAGTCTATATAATAGAAAATATGATAAGCACTAATCCTAGGCTACGCACTAGAACAATCAGCATCCAAAACACCAAATACTCACATCATAGTCATCTCTTACGTCATTTACAATAACTCATTTCATGTCATGTAGATTTATGAAATGCAACCCACTCGCGGGTATATGTATGAAGGTACCTTTTCACAAAACGTCGCTTAGCCACTCAGGCCTTATCATCACTTAGCCACTCAGGCCTCAAAACATCACTGGGTTTATGCATATGGGCATGAGACACTATGACATGCACCACTCACAATACACACATACACAATTACTCAATTCATGGTCAACTATGTGACCCGTCACTTACCGGTTTGCCGAATAAAGGCACAGCACCTGTCATTTCACAATTCACACACAAATAACGTCACTTAGCCTTTTAGGCCTTAACATCACTTAGCCACTCAGGCCCCAAATGTCACTTACACATAAACATCATTCAACTCAAACATTAGCCACTGAGGGCAAAAACGTCATTTGACTAACCACCAAGGGCATCCTCGTCATTTACACATCATTATCATTAACTTTGGCCACTAGGGGCAAAACAGTCATTTGACTAGCCACCAAGGGCATCCTCGTCATTTACACATCATTATCATTAACTTTGGCCACTAGGGGCAAAACAGTCATTTTTGACACTACCGTGTTAAAACTGTTGTTTATACACCAAAAGGGATTTTTAAAGAGTTCCACGTCATTCTTCAATGTCACTGGGACGATCACCGGGGGCAGCCACTTGGGCGCCCACAAACAGTCAGAAAATAACAACTTTTCATTTTAAAAATTGAACCCACAAATAGACAACGTAAAAAGCTTCACGGCACTTTTCGAATCGTTCAAAACGGACGTCTGAGTCAAAAGTTATGATAAAAACAATGTTGGAAAAATTAGGCAACATCCTGGGAACAGGCGCCTTAGGCGCCCAGGCAACACAGGCACCCAGCGCCCAGGCGCGCAACAACGCAACACAACCCAGCGCCACAGGCGCTCAGCGCCCAGGCGCGCACAACGCACAACACAGACACAACACGGGCGCCTAGCGCCCAGGCGCGCACAGCGCGCAACACGCACAGACACGGGCGCCTAGCGCCCAGGCGCGCCCCCACGCGCAACAACAACACAGCACAGGCGCCCAGCGCCCAGCGCCCAGAAACCAGCAACCAACCCAGAATTTTGCCAAAACGCTTTTTAACACTGAAAATTGTTTTCTTAACAATTTTAATTTATAAAAACTCAACATTTTCCAGCCACCAAAAATACACTCATTTTAATTAATTCCTCCAAAAATTCAATTGAGCATTGTTTTCCCTATCCCCTTGGCGCCCTAGGCGCCTACACACCATCCCTCAAATTTTGCGAACAACACAAGCACAATCCCACACTACAATTCGCACACATATGTATAGGAAAGCTCAACCATTCACTTCGCATATATATGTACACATAATAACCAATACCACAATGCATCAAGAAACATCAAGAACTCATGTATCCCTCAATTCGCATACATATATATATAAAAACCAACATCAACTATGCATCAAGAGCATCAAGAACGCAAGAACATCAAAACGCAAGGGACTTCAAAACGCAAGAACATCAAGAAAACGTACGATTCTAATACAAGCCCTAGATCTAGAACTCATCATAGGAATTATTAGATAGAATGATAGAGCTCCCCTAACCTCGAAAGAAGAAATCGATGCCTAGGATGCAGTCACCTACAGATCCACAGCAACAACGGAGACCCCCTTTTCTTTGCTCTTCGAATTCCTCTCCTCCTTCTCCTCTTGGCCGCCTCCTTCCTCTCTCTCTATCTCACGCTCTTTTCTTTCTTTCTTGTTTTCTCTTCTGATTTCGCGAATTGGCCACCAACCCTAGACCCCAACTAAACTAACCCTTCGCATATGACAAGAATAACGGGCTTGGGCTTCTCACTTAGGCCCAAGTCCATTTGGTTTGGCACCTCCACTTTCTAATACTTCCTACGCATATTAACATAAATTCAATTAATTAAATTACATCAAATAATTTAAATAAAATCCCCAATTACTTAACTAAATAAATTAATTAAATAATTTTAGGGTGTTACAACTCTCCCCCACTTAGAATATTTTCGTCCTCGAAAATTTACTCCACCCCACGAAACGAAACCCAACCTTCTAGTCACTTCCAACCATCCCCGTACATCACCCTTCTCCACATTGCTACTCTTAATTAGATGTTCTAATCTGAAGGTCATCAAAGTCACACTCAACTACTCAAACACCGTGACACTTCACTTAGGCAATCACACCTCATCATCACTCACCTCTACAACTACCTCGGTTACATCTACTTCGGTTTTCCATCATCCTCCTTGCCACCCATACGCTGCACTTAGGCACTTTATGCTTCAACCGCACTAGCTTCTACATACATTGATAACACTGCAACACTGCACTTCGTCCCACTTATACTTCGATTTCCATACTTCGACGACACCACACGTCGACTCCCATTCAGTTCGACCCACTTATAGTCAGGTAACCACATCTCGGCTCTTATGTCACCCTACACACCTAACCTTCATCTCTTCTTGTTTCTTTGGTCCTCTCACACCATGCTCGAACTTAGCTACGACTACAACACCCATTAAAGTTCTTCAACGAAAGTGACAACACCAACCACGACATCTTTGCGCTGAGAGTTCCTCAACTCCCATTTCCCCCCCTAGGTCCTTCATAGGACCGACTCATCAACAACACATCATAACTTCACCAAAGTGAAGCACACACCACATCAATCACAATTAATTACGCGACTCCTTTGACAATAAAGGACTAAGTCAACGTACATAGGGACCAAACAGCACATAAAATAAAATAATACATAATAATAAAATAACAAAGATCGAGACAGCACCCTCTCACAATACCGTAACAGTACTAAGGAAAATAGGAAGACAGCCCTTTTCAAAATTTTCGAACGGCCCACTTGATTCCAGAAAACATCATTTTAATTTTAAGAACTCGGCACTTAAATTATTAAGAGAACAACACGTTATATTTGAGTGAACATCACATTTAAGTCAAAGAAAACAACACTCTAGATTGTAGAGAACAGTACACTTTGATGTGCGAAAACAGCAGCAAATACGACAACATTAATGACATAAAAATGGCACACTATTAATCTCAAAACAAAACAGCATCTTTAAACCATATAAAAACAGCGCACTATTGTTTTCAAAACGAAACAGCAACTGTAAACAATATAACCAACTCTTTAACTTTGGGAAAAGCACGTCAATTTTTGTAAACGTCCTCGTAAAATTTTTGGGTAAACAGTGTGAAAACAACCACATCGTTTGAGTAAAACGGCAACAGCAAGACCAAGAAGAACAACAACAACAACAATAAGGTGTAAACAGTGGTCTTTTAGCGCGCAACAACAGCAAAACACGGAGCGAAAATAATACTTCTTTTTAGCGCGCAACGGCAGTGGAAACAGCACGTTTACAACATAAAAATAGCGCTTCATTTTCGTAAAACAGCAATACGATTATTTCATAAAAACAGCAACTCATTTCATAGAAATAAACTGCAACCCAGCAACTCATTTTTAAGCAAACCGCAGCATTCTTATGTAGCAAACAGCAGCATTTTATTTTGAAAAACAGCAAGACAGCAACTCTTCACAGCATAAAAACATCCCCCTCTTATTTTCAAAAGCAAGACAACAACTTTGAACAATATAAGACAGCACACGATTCATTAAAAGAAATAGAACAGCGACCTGAAACACTGTCAAACAGCACACCATTTATTTTAAATACAATTGTAACTTTGATTTCTTTGAAAACATCAAATCCAATTATCAACTCTACGAACCATTATCAATTCAATTCAATTCGATTCAATTTAATCATCACTTTATATTTAAAAAAAAAATACACTCTTTTCCTTTAGAAAATACCACATTTCAAATCGAGAAAACATCACATTTTAAGTTGAGGAAAAACAGCACCTACAAAAACAGCGCTTAAAACAAAACTGCGCATAGAAACAGCATGCAAAACCGAGTGAATAATAGCAACCCATTTACTTGTAAATACAGTAGCTCATATATCTAATTTAAATAATGAAGCGGCAACACCTTTTCAACATAAAAACAGCTTACTATTATTTTCACAAACAAACAGCACTTTCAACAATGTAAAAACAACACACCATTGTTTCCAAACAAAACGGCAACTCGAAACAGTGTAAAAACAGCACGCTATTCATTTTTAAAACAACACAGCAACACATACACACAATCAAAATTTGGCGCCTATACACCCGTGGGGATGTATAGAATACATACTTTCAAAACATTTAATTTTCTTTTTAAAACGTCTCAACTCATGATATTCACACGTCAGAACATACGAATTAATTATTAAAATGTATAACACATCATACTCCTCATCTTAATTCAACCTCAATCATCATCAAACATCAAGGCACGAAATTACACGTGACAACATCAACATCACAATGTACTCAATTCCTCATCTATTTTACACCTACTCGTCAAATCACAACAATACTAAAAACACCCAACGGCAAACAAACAAAATTCACCACAAGGTCTTCGTCGAAAATCGACGAGAGACACAGAAAACACACCAAGCAACACATTACAGTCATACACAAAGTACTCAGAGTAAACACACACATAGCAGCAGTAAGACACTAAGCAGCGCCAGTAACAACAATAGCAGTCATACCGTCTGACCAATTTAGCTAATCACTGCAACACAAATTATGGTTAAAACGAGTACCAAGACTCGAGAGATAGCTAGACTCCACACTGGACAACTTGGCCGGACAGACCGAACTGCTCTGATACCACTTATGTAACACCCCTTTCTACCCGTTACTTTGTTTATAAAAATCAGAGTTTAAAAATCTCGTTCATAGGGAATGTTACACATACTTCAATAAAACGTCGCTTAGCAGTTTTGAAAAACAGTTCAACTCAATTCTCATGCATTCGCGTAGCACATCACAAATAAAGAAATCTCCAATCTCATCTCAACGTCACTTATAAAACTCAACATAACACAACCGACTACGCAGCGGAAATAATAAAACATAACCAAATAGTCCACATGGACATAACAACCAAAAATCATTAAATAAATGCCGAGTTCGTTTTCCCCCCCTGAGTGCTACGTATCAGAGCATGGCGACTCGACTCAAAAGTGAAGCTAATACCTTCACTGGGAATCACCTGCACGTTACCAACACGGGGGTAACATTCAAACAGGAAAGGGTGAGCATCATTTCAGTCTATATAATAGAAAATATGATAAGCACTAATCCTAGGCTACGCACTAGAACAATCAGCATCCAAAACACCAAATACTCACATCATAGTCATCTCTTACGTCATTTACAATAACTCATTTCATGTCATGTAGATTTATGAAATGCAACCCACTCGCGGGTATATGTATGAAGGTACCTTTTCACAAAACGTCGCTTAGCCACTCAGGCCTTATCATCACTTAGCCACTCAGGCCTCAAAACATCACTGGGTTTATGCATATGGGCATGAGACACTATGACATGCACCACTCACAATACACACATACACAATTACTCAATTCATGGTCAACTATGTGACCCGTCACTTACCGGTTTGCCGAATAAAGGCACAGCACCTGTCATTTCACAATTCACACACAAATAACGTCACTTAGCCTTTTAGGCCTTAACATCACTTAGCCACTCAGGCCCCAAATGTCACTTACACATAAACATCATTCAACTCAAACATTAGCCACTGAGGGCAAAAACGTCATTTGACTAACCACCAAGGGCATCCTCGTCATTTACACATCATTATC